>JAYKQN010000005.1:11827500-12395000 GCA_036785175.1 Eupleurogrammus muticus
GGCGAGCAATGAAAAACCTCTTCAAAATGTTACAGTTAATAATGCCATTATGAACCTGACAAGTTTATGGAAGCAAATGAACTAATGGTTTTGAACTGGCGCTTTTCACAGCAGTAAACGCACAGGTGTGAATGACAACATTGAGAATGGCTCCGTTCTCTTAATTGTCCTAGTAAGTTAGGTCAGGGTAACCGAGGTGGAATGCAGCCATCGTTATTGTTCTACCTGTGTTTTTCGTACTTTGGCGAGCCAAGCCTTCCATCTATGAGGCTTTGCTGCAGCAGGCTCTAAATATGAGTCCTTGAGGGTCATTTATCATCATCATTTATTTTCACTTGAACACATTCAGTAGTAAGACAGTAACAGAATTGACTGGGATATGTCATGGGTTTCACACACTTTCTTTAATAGAACATCTTGATACAAACATCTTATCAGATGAGGATCATCCTCTTAAAAATTAAGTTTTCATATTTTAAATATTAAATTTGTAAGAAAAAAACTCAAGGAAGTTGCCACAAACAGCCTTGTTTGGTCTACATGGTCGCCTATGGTGGCTAATATTACCTACGTTTACACATTAAAGTATTATTGATATAGAGTTCCTGACTTTTGGTACTATTCTAACTCCACATTTTATCATTTATTCCCAGCCCAGTTTTTGGGAGTTGTGTTTACAGCAGTTGCTATTTAGTTACATTTAGTTTTTATCACAACAAAAACAATGCAACTCTGCAGTTGTTGGAAGTACATGAACCGTACCAACAACTGATTTCATATGATGTTTTTTAATTTTGTTACCACTTGAATCTCCATCTGGCTGTCTATTAATCACAGGCATACTGTACATGCATGCCCGCACAAACACATTGTTCATACACAGGGGAAAACACACACACATACACACACACACACACACACACACTCCTACAAAACAGTACATGAATGAATCCCAACCTGACAGAGAAGTACATTATGTATAATTACAGTCGGCCATATGGCCATGGGGACTGTTGGCCAGGCCGATAGGGTTCAGCTCTGAGGAGAACCCACACACGCATGCACACGCACACGCATGCACACAAACACACACATACACACACACACACACACACACACACACAGCAGAATAAACATTCAATATTACTGCTGTGGATTCATCCTCTCCTTTATTGATTCATATTCCTGTGTGCAGCCACAGGGCCTCCGAGTGAAATCCAGCGTGCAGACCAGTATGGCGGGATAATATGGCCTTTGTTAATGACGATCAGAAAACTGTGCGTCCATACAGCAGGAGGTAAACAGGATTCTGATTAACATCTGCTGGGAATTACTCATTGATTTTGTCTCCTCTTTTTGTGGGGGTTGTAATGTTGCTGGAAACAATCAATTCATCTTCTATAACGAGCCAGACATTTGTGAAGCTCCGTATGAGCCAGAGCAAAAAGATTCAGGGGGACGATCCCCCCCAGGGCCACGTTGTTTCAGTCACAGCTGATCATGTCAGTGCTTCCACATTTACGTATTAGTACTTTCAGGCAGCCAATCAGTTCCACAGAAGACAATTTAACATCACCTTGTAAGTTTTGTTCACTTTGTAAAGCTTTAAGGGAATTTTTTTTAAAGGAAGAAGCAAAAAATTGTTGCCCGGTGCAAAAACATGTGAACCAGTGGAAGTTGATCTGCAACGAACAACAAATGAACAAACAAACTGGAAAACACACATTAACATCTAGAGTATCTGCAGAAACAGAAAAGCCAGGATGTGATTATTGGAAAGAATGAGATTCTCCATCTATGTAACATAATGAAAAGGAAATATTCATATTAGGGGAAAACAAACTATTGAAAAGCTGCTCATTAAACCTCATAAATAAATGCAAATCATCTTAATTAGTTCGAGGACCTTGGGTGCCTCTGAGCTTCTTCTGCTCCTCTCTCTTTTCTCTCTCACTTGTTTTTTCCCTGTTGTTTGTTTTCTTGCTGTTGTTGTTTTTGAAGTCTTTTCCTTCGTCCCCCCCCGCCCTCTTTCTCCTCCCTCCTCTACATCTCTGCCATTTGTCCCCCTCCCCCCGTGGTTTGGTCATTGGACTCGAAGCTCTGAATTTCAAGCCGATTCGACCCCTCTCTTCGTGGATGTCCGACCCACAGAGGAGGTTTGGGTGGACCGGTTGGGGCGGGGGGGGTGGCGGTTTGTGGATTCTGGTGCCTTTTTTTTGGCATTGCAAGTTGTATTTGAGCTGGAGCCAAGTCCTCGCAGTGCAGTCAGGAGTAAATTAATAAAAAAAACACATGGCATGTTTTGGGAACTGCAATTGATCCTGAGTTATACTTTAAAGCATCTAATTAATAAGGAAATAAATCGGGATATTTTCATCTGTTGTTCACCTTTTGACAGTTGATCTACTTTTGTAAAAACATTTATTCATCTATTATGACATCTTTGAAACTCTTCTTTTAGATTTATCCAAAATTATTTTATTCCTAATATCTTTGCATCAGCAAATATCGTCTGCAGGTTTTTTTTTTTTTAAATATGGTAGCTCAGACCAGGCATTGGGGCTTTGTTAGACATAATTTACTACTGCGACACATGCTGCTGTGAGAGGGAGATTCAGATTGGATTCCTGTGTTGTCAGTTGATCTACCTGCTGTTATTAGTTTAGGGACGGCTAATTGGTCTCTGGTCTATCTGTGACATCTTTATGGACCTCTAATGGGCCCTTTTGGTTAGAGAGGAGGATGAGAGAAACAGATAATTGGTCCTGAGGTGTTACACGACCGCTGCTCCGCTCAATTTGCAATTCACCAGGAGGATCTCACCTATTCACTTTAACAAGGCGCTGTAAATCACAGCGTTCTCTGCTCAGCAGGGACAAAGGCAGTCATAGAAATGCAAAACACAGTCGACTTTTTGTTTTCATTCATTGTTAAATGTCAATGAGAAAGGATAACAAATACCAGTCTAGAGTGCACTTCATCTTCCTGGAATTCAAAACATATTATCCACTTGTACCGCCTCTAATGGAATCCTCAAGTTGGCAGCACAGGGCTTTACACCAGAGAGTGAAGAACTGTAGTAAACAACATCACCTGTACGCAGAAAAAAACAGGCTCTCATGCCAGGGAATTTCATCCCTTTGGATGCTGACGTCAACCATGATCATCTCATATTCTTGTTATTCTCAGGATCCTCAAACACATATAGATGCAAAATATTGTTCCACAAAAAGTTTTTGCTGCTTTTTCGGTCTACCGCCTCCTGTTAATGAGACATAGCTTAGATGGTGTCAAGTCAAGTCAATTTACTTTTAACATCTCAAAATCATAAATCACAGATTTGCTCTAATGGGCTTTACAGTTTGGACAAAAGCAAAACAACATCCCCTGTCCTGAGACCCTCACATTGTATAAGGAAACACTATGACACTGAATAGATTAACAAATAAATATATTGTGATGTTTGTGAAGGAAGAGGCTCCATTACAGTTTCCAGGTGAACCAGGACAGCAACAGACGTTCCAACAACTGAAGATCCCTCAGTGGCTGCACTGCAGCATGTTCTGAGAATGAGAAAACACAGAAAACACAGGGCAAGACTCTGGGAACACAACAGATAGAAGTACATCAGTGGGTCATGAGTGTTACGGAAGGATGAAAGAAAAAGGAGCTCAGAGTATCTCATGAGGACCCAGCAGTTTAAACCTATTGCAGCATAGCAATGTTCTAGACCAGCCAGGGCCAGGCTGAACTATAGGCTTCTTCAAAAAGTAAAGTTTTTAACCTGTTCTTAAATGTAGAAAGAGTTTCTGTCCAATGGACTGAAACAGAGAGACGATTCCACAGGAAAGGAGCCTGGTAGTTGAAGGCTCTGCCATTTCAATTTCAGGAATTCTGGGAACCTCTAATCGGCATTTTGGAAGCACAGTGCTCTCAATGTGTGGTATGGAGCTATGAGATCTTGAAAGTAGGATGGAGCCTGACCATTAAGAGCTTTGGAGGTGAGGAGGAGGATTTTAAATCAAGGCTAATACTGATGAGATATGATTTTTGGTGCAATGGGACAATAAAGAATTGCAGTAGTCAAGCCTGAAAGCATCAAATGCATGGGCAAGCTTTTCTGCATCATTTAGAGACAGGAAGTGTCTCACCTTTGCTGCGTTGCGTAGGTAAAAGAAGGCAGTCCTAGAAATATGTTTAACGTGGGCAGAGAATGACAGATCTTGATCAAAAACGACTCCCAGACTTCAATGCAATGTCATCCAAAGTAGCAGAAAGTTGCAGGTCAGGATTTTATTTCCTTGAGGCATGCTAGAATTTTTGCTAACTGGTTGGCTTCATTCAGCAAAAATTGACAGGTACAGCTGTGTGTCATCTGCATAACAGTGTAAATTTACTAAAAATGTTACCTAATGGGAGTATAGAAAGGCTGAAACGTATTGGTCTTAGAACTTTGCAGAACTCCATTTGCGACATGTGTACAGATAGAAGAAACATTATTAACATCAACAAATTGGGAGCAATCTGACAGTTCCCTTTTATGGCAGTAAGATGCTGTAGTCTCTGTAAGACCTGATGATCTATGGTGTCAAATGCGGCACTAAGGTCTAACAGAAAAGAATGGAAATAAATCCTTTTTTTGACGCATTGAGAATGTCATTCGAAACCTTCTCGAGTGCCGTCACTGTGCTGTGATGCATTCTGACTGGAAAATCCTCATATAAACCATTGTTGTGTAGGAAGTCACGCAGCTTTTTGGCATCTGCTTTTTCCAGGAGCATAGACCAAAAGAAGGCTGGATATTGGTCTATAGTTTGTTAAAATACCTGAGTCAAGCACAGTTTTCTTTTGTTTTTGAATTACAGCTACTCTGGAGGACTATGTTGAATATCCAGATAATAAGAACATGTAGACTATTTCCACAAGGAAGTGGTAATCAAAGGAAAAAAATCTTTAAGCTATCCTGATGGTATAGCTTGTTTAGAAAGGTTGATTAAAGAAAATGTGTCTAGATAAATGTTAGTTCATTCATCTGCCTCTACAATCCCTGTGTTTGAGGACGGATTGGTGTCATTTGATGGAACAAGGTGATAAATTCTGTTTCTAATTATCACAATCTTGTCATTGAGGAAGCCTATGAAGTCTTTACTACCAAGGATTTTATGAATATGTGGATCAATAAAGTAGTTACATTTGGTCAGTGAAACTAAAGTAAATAAGTGGCTCTGTTGCTACGGAGGGCCTTGTGCAGTTTTTTTGCAATATGTGCACCATAAAAGTGACGTTAACAGTTATATGGCATTGGTATAGCGAAGAATTCTTTCCAATGTTTTATATTTTTTTATCACAAAATAACCCAAAAAGCAACAAAAGATGTTGTTGAAAGCGATCCTGTTCTAAAACCTTGTCATTGAATGTAATCTAAGGTTTTGAGGAATCATCCAGTATCGGTTAAAATAACAACAGACCTGTAGGATCTGAAGGAATGCCAGAGATACAGTAGTAGGTGGACGGATACGCAGGGTGGGGAGAGAAGCGCTATGGGATATGCGGAAGTGAATATGTTATGCAACATAATCATGGGGTGTGACGCCTGTTTTTTGCGCACAATAAATAGAAGACTATTGATCTGTGAGTGCCAGTATTCAGTTTGGTGTGACCCCTGGTGTCACTTACACCGACCTACATACTGCATACAGGCCACTGACACACATACACACACTTACACAGATGAGAGTGAATCAAGAACACAAAGAACAGGTACAGGTGTTAAAAATGCATGGCTGATGACGTGTGACATTTTATGTAATGAGTGAGGAGTCGATCACCTGCGATATAATAATAATATCGAGTCAATAACAGAATGGGTGCTGCTGCTGGTCACAGATCAGCAGCGTCAGTTTCCCTTCAAGCAGTTATGATTATTTCAATATTACAAAACACCCAGCGGAGGTCTAATTAGATTAAATGACCAATAAGTCAGACTTATTAAAAGCGCTCCTCAACTACACCGCTCATCGACAGACCTCCTCTTTTCCTCCATTGGCACCAAGTGCCTGTGATTTCTCATGTTGCTATTTCCACTACTATAAATTATTCAATATTTGTTTGAATAACTGAACATGAAAAATAATCTCCAATGGCTGCAGAAAGCAATAGTTAATTGGAATTAAAGGAAAAAAGTTTGAGCCTCCTTTTTTTTGTTGTTGTTGTGCTTCTTTCTCTTGCACTCTTGCCTTTTATACTTTCTTGCATTGTACCATTGGACTTTTTTCCTTCTTTCATGTCAGTTCATTACATTTAATTTATTAATGTCCAATATTTAATGTGCCAAAAATGTCAGATTCAAACAGATGAAAATGGGGCATTTTCTCCTGGTACTAGCGATGCTCAAGCTGTTTGCTGCTTCTTGTTGTGACTCTGGGGGCCGTACGAGGGATGGGAGGGGAAGAAACACAGAGAGAGACAGAGGGAGGGGAAGAGAGCGAGAAAGAGTGAACTCTTCAGTCAGACCTGAAGTTTATCTTTAACCAAGCTCCGAGCTCCCAAACCACAATGCTGCTCAGTGCCAAAAGGCACAACTTTACAGAAACTAACCTCAAAACGGGGGCTGGAGTCGGCGGGAGGAAGACAACTTTACAGAAACAAATAAACAAGCACACAAACAAACCCCGCAACCTTACTGTAACTCCAAAAAAAAAAAGAGCAACTTTCTATGGACTAAACTTAGCGCTGCTCGACTTCTCAGAGGTTCAACTTTTGTGCCGCACCGGAATCTATATTTGATGGATAACGTGATATCCTGTGCGGCTTCGGTTTGAATGCAAAATGTTTTCCTCTGTCACAGAAAAGCAATACGAGCATTAAGCAGACAAAACACACACACAGCTATTGATCTACAAGCCGTTTGTCCTTGATGTTTGTGTAGCTGTCACCGTGATCGATACCTCATTGACTCACAGGGAGACAGTCAGCTGACAGACAGATACACACACACACACACACACACACACACAAAATGTGTAAAGCCACAAGTGTATGTCATCACGTGCTCTGGGACCTTTTCTTACCCCAGAGAGGAAGTGGACAGACAGACAGACCGACATGAGCTCAGATGCTTTTTCCTTTGCAGTACTGTGGTCGATATTTTGAGATGAAGTTGTCTTTAAAAGACATGTTGAAATCCAACAAATATCAGCTGTTGATAAGCATCTCAGAGGGAAATAGAGAGAGAGAAGTGTAAAAAGTAAATTAATTTGTCTTTTTTGTATGTGAGTGAGGGACGACACAGCTGAGGTGAACACAGAAAAAAATAAATCTGCATAAAAGTCAACCATGTATGTGTGGGGTCTCCGATGATGCAACCTACGATCATTTTGACTTTAACATGAACATCGAACACGGCTCACACACACACACGCTCGCGCGCATACACATCGAGACACAAATTTTGAGTTGCTATAGCAACCACAGGCAAGCACAGAATGTTCAAGAGGCGGTTTCTTGAACCATTTGCCAATTTGGTTAATTATGTCTTTGTGCCGGTGAATAGGCCTCGACTCCCCTCCTCTCTTCCCCGCCGCCCCCCGCGCCTGTCCCGGCTCAGGCCCGAGCACGGCCAGCTGACACACACACACACACACACACACACACACACACACACACACACACACACACACACACACACACACATTGTTTGGGGGGGCTGGATCCAGGAAACTGGGAGCAGGCGGATGAAGGTAGGAACATAGAACAGCAGCTCTAATGAGCCACTGGCTGTCAGGAACGGTTAGGCTGCTGCGCATGGAGAGGCGGGGCTAGCTGAGGGGCTGGGCGGGGATTCACACACACACACACACACACACACACACACACTGCAAAAGAAAACTGAGTTGGTCAAGCACAAGTCTCCACAAGTCTGCTCAGTCCCACTCAGAATTTTATAGTTTAGTTTAATTTTTTATATATTAATATTTGTATTCTCACATCTGCCCCTTCCTTCAGACATTTGGCATGTCAATCTTTTCCTCATCCCTGTGTGATCCTCCTGTTTTGACAGGATTCTAATCATCAATCTCTATTCATACAAACACACTCAGACAAAAAGAGTAAATTACACCGCTATTACACAACATGTTACATGAGTCAATCTGCGTCACACACACTGACGCGCTGCTCATACATTACCGTGCATGCATGTAATTGATGCAGTAAAGTGTGTTCGGCGTGTGTTATGAACGTGTACCCTTTAGTTCCAGTCAGCGAGCCCTGCTGTCCACTACATATGTTTGCTATGTTCCTCTGCCTCCATTACATGAATGTGCAAACCAGCGCTCATCCAATGACAACCATCTGTCAATACACACATGCACGCACACCCCAAAAACACAGCGAGCCCCGCCTCCCAACAATCTCCAAAGCTGTCTATATAAAGTCAGCGGGAAAATCGATGGAGTTCTGACAGAGACAAAAGGCCCTGGGAGGAGGAGCAGCTGAACTTTTCCGTTTGCTTCCACACTTTCCTTCCCCGGCAGATGTCACAGAAAAAGTTGATGAGCTCCTTGTTGCACACGTCTGTGGAGATAGGATTGCTGAAGAGTGTGCGGCTGAGGTTAAAGCGATGTGAAACCACACCTGAGACTCCATCCCACTGTCGATTTCATTCATCGGCTCCCTTCGTATTGTCGCGCTACGTGACATTACGCTTTGATTAGGGAGCCCTGACAGCCAGAAAAAGCCCCGGCAAAGCGACTTCTGCTGAGTCCTTTGTATAAAACACAGCTTTCACTGAAGTACTTTGCTGCACTGTAGTAAATGTGTTTACTGTCTGATTGCAATTGAGTGCTGCAGACTGTACAGGATGTTGCTGATGCCCACAGCAGGACAGACCTCACAGCAGACCTGCCCCACACTGGAATAAAGCACAGATGTTATCAATTATCAAGGGCCTTGGAGTCATTTACTGTACTCTCTGTGCTCATCACCCCTTTCCATTTGTTTAATTACAATTCTGTCTCATTTGCGACCGCTCTGTCTCATTAACACTCTGTATATTCTGCTGCCTGCATCCATGCATGCCGTCCGTTGTCTTGAACATGCCTTTCAGCCTCTTTCTCCATTTCTCCTTTTTTCTGTCTGTGCTTGCTCCATTGACATGTGCCACATGATTCAATCAGGAATGTGTCAAAGTTTATTCTGTCTAGTTTTTGCTTTTCTTATATTTTGTTTGGCAGCAGAGGAGTCTGTAGGCTATGCAGAAAGATTGTCCTTTTGTTTGGAGACTCAAGCCATGTGAAGCACCCTTGAGGAAAAGCGATGGATGTGTGCTGTCACACTGCACTGTAACTGACCCCGACCTTTGACCTTTGCCGCAAGAAGTGGGCTCGAAAGGGGAATTTTTTTCCCCAAAGAAACGGAAGCTTCGGCTGTACCTGACGTTGTGTGTGGGAGGGCGACGAGCAGAAGGGGCGTCAGAAGGAACAATGTTGCATGACATAACAGCAATGAGATGTGATAATAATTATGGACTGATGATGACGGCGCCTGATAACGACACCTCTGACAAACGGTCTCACGTCAGTGTGATTTTCAAATCCTCCCTGTCACCGGCTTTGGTTTGTGAACGTGACACAGATCTGGTCTGGCACGCTGAGTAATGGAGGGAGGAGACCGGGGAAAAACCGAGACTGTGGCCACAGCATGAATGTATAGGAAGAGATAGACCATGCAGACGATGAAGGGAGGGATGGAGGGCAGAGAGAATGGAGGGATGGAGGAAGTCGATGTTAGAGGAGTGGGCTGTCACTGAGACTCTGTTAATGATATACAGATGGCCTGTGAGTCTCCCCTCCCCACACCAGTAATCTAATGAGGTGACGTGGATTACCGTTAACTCAGATTAATTTTTAACATGGTGGAGGAGACGGCGATGACAACCATGATTATTATCATTACCATAATCATTCCCACTTTGTCTGCCACTCCGTGTGTGTGTGTGTGTGTGTGTGTGTTGTTGTTGCATGGATTTGAAAATACTGTACGTGAGCTTGCTAACCTCGTTCATTTGCATGGAGTCTAGACATGACAACGCGTCATCATCCTTTTGTTTTTCATAAACAATATGTATTGACCCTCAATCAGGCAACATCTCTACATGTAAGACCACCAGAAAACACAGAAAACATAAAAGGCCTTTTGTCTCAGGACGTGTGAGTGAGGAGGGGAAACAGGAATCACGAAAAAACTGGATTCCCATCTCCTTGCTTCTCAAAAGAGTGTGACGTGGACTTTAATGAAGTTAAGAATGCATGGATAATGAGAGGAGAGGAGGGAGAGCGGAAACCAGAAGGAATGAAAAACTTAAATGTGTGAAATAAACGAAACACAAGAGAGATGAAGGTTTGGTTGATTTAGGTTACATTAGGTTACATTCTTTGGTTTTGGCTTGTTGGCAATAATTACACAAAAACACGTTTACTGTGATCAGACAGATCAGACAGTGAAAATGATTTGCTCATATTATGGCAGCAAATCATTTCAAAGAAAGAAAAAATGTAAGTGTGGGGGTTGGGAAAAGTTTGCATGCATTCTGAGCGTGTGTGTGTGTGTGTGTCTGTGTGTGTGTGAGAGAGAGGTTGGGGGTTAGGCAGAGTCAGACAGTGTCTAATCCTCACATCCCTCTCTTACAACAACAACAACACAGGATGAGACAAGATAAAACATTGTCTCAGGCATTGTTGCCTCAGACAATGAATAAAACTGTTGTTTGTTTTTTAATAGGAGCTTTGACCCACACTGAGCATGCTCTGGACATGCTTATTGGACATGTATGCATCCACAATTTGCTGCTAGACAACATTACTAATTGGGATGAGGAATATACAATGCGATACATTTTGAGCTTATGTTTTTTAAAACAAAGGAGTAGATTCATAAGGTAATGGATCCATTATACAATACCAAATTGTAACTAAAGATTCCAAAAAAACGTTGTAATTTTTATTTTTAAATTTTTTAAAATCGAATTTTGTGAAATCGAGCTCATCAGTTTCTCTCGCTGCTGCACTTTTTACCCCGTCTCCATCTCCAGGCATAGGCACTGTATCACTGACACATTTAAGTATTGTTAAACATTGTTAGCGTTACCGACATGTCATTGTTACACAGACACACACGGACGCACACTTTCATGATCATACATCGATTCGAGGTCTTTGATGCAGGGATATGGGTAAAAGGCGCTGGGTGGCGAGGCAGAGCTGTCACTTTGCCTGTCTGTCCATGTTGAGGCGAGAGATTGTGTGTGTGTATCCGTGTGTGTGTGTGTGTGTGTGTGTGTGTGTGTGTGTGTGTGTAGGGGGCTTCTCTTAATAGGCAGGTCCCTAAAAGTGCGCCGATTACCCCAATTAAACAGTGTTCCCATCACCATCTCTGGGTCCTGGGGCCCCGAGAGCCTATCCGCCTGTCTGACAGAGTTGACAAGTGCAGAGTGACACACCCAGCCAACTGCACACACACACACACACAAACGCAAACACCCACGCACACACACACATAATGAAACACAAATATTTAAACATTCCTATGGAGAAATTCTCCACCGCAATAAATTCTTTATAAAATATAGCTTCAGAAAAGTGGACCTGAAATCAAAATGTAAAAAAATATGTTTATAATTTATAATTTGTTTTATGTGTAAGTAGTATTACTTCTGTAGACTACAGCACCAAAATTAAATAACTTGGCAAAAAACATTCTTAAAAATTCATTCACTTATCGCTGATGTGTTTGCTGTGTTATTTATTTATTTATTTATTTAAATCGAATGAATCAGTCCAGCATTTGACAAATGTAGGTCAATGTCAAATTCAAATGAACGAATGTCATTTTTTATCTATATTTCTACAACATTTATTGCAATTAAAAATAATATTGTGTGTGTGTGTGTGTGTGTGTGTGTAAGCATATACCTTACACTGTTCACAAGGCTGTTGAGAAGCAGAGAGGTAGAGTGGGTTAGTTGAGAATATGGTCAACGACCTGTAGGGTTGCATTCATCTTTTAAATTAAACTTTAAACACAGGAGGTAATTAAAATATATGTATAGTGGAGACAAAAATGGTGAATGATATTCTGGTGTGTGCGTGTTTGTATGTGTGTGTGTGTGTGTGTGTCATTTCAGGCCATCACTGCAGAAGTCAGTGCCCCATTAGCCACCCCAGTCAAACAAGTCTGGAAAACAATGTCATTATCATTACACACATCAGCCATCGATGTGTCTAAGCTGCGTCACACCTGTCACCTGAACGTAACAAACTGCATCACAACTAATGTCTGGAATCAGAAGGAAATCTGAAATAAAATTCGCAGAGCTTTTTACACAACCACGGCTGGCGGCAGCCCTGCAGACATCTTGACTGTCTGTCTCATTGTTTCTCTCCCTCTTATTCTCTGTACAGATGCATGCACATATTTTCTCTCTTACACACACACAGTAGTGGTGTCATCTCTGAACGCTGTGGTCCCATGCTGTCGTCTGGCTGTCACAACCACAGCGTTGGGCCTGCTGTTTGGGAGAAAAGCCTGTGTTGGGCAGATCCTATTTAGACAGATTAAAAAATCCATGTCCAGCTGTCTACATCCGTCAACACACTGCATCTCTGATAGTCCCACCAGATACACCACCGCTCTCTCTCTCCCTTTTTCCATCATTTCTTTCATCGGGGTGCTCCTCTGTCGCGCCCGTGCTTATTTTCCCTCCTGCTTTTATTTCCATTGCCGTTTCCCTGTAAGACTGTAATTTAGTGCTTGAAGCACAGGAGCTGCTGTCACAGGGGGTTTTAGCAGTTGAATTAGATTAAGCAGAGCACAACAAATGCTGGTGGGGATGAGTTGGCTTTTCTCGGCAGCGTGGCACTGTAAGCCTTTTTTCCCCTCAAAGACTGGAGAGATGCACAAGTGGTCTGGCTTTCAAGGTACAGGGTGAGATAGAAGGGCTAAACTGTCTCCCTTTTGTCTCATGGATCACACATCAACATTTACATGAATGAAAATAGAAGATTAGCTTCTAAAATAAGATATACAGTACAGGACCATGCTGTACACGGTATTGAGGCGATTTCAATGCAACAAAACCATAGGCTTTGCACCGAAATTAAGATAGAAGCAGAGTTACCTGCTCTGAAAAGGAAGTACGGTATAGATTCAGCTATGTGTTATTTTAAACTCTGCATGGAAACCTTATTGGATTGGACATGGCAGCTCAGCTCTGTGTGTGTGCACACTTGTGTACATGCATACTCACATGTCTGCTTGTATAGCTCTAAGCACTGGAGCATGCATGAATTCATATCTCTACATGTAGTATATATTTTGAATGTGATTGTTGTGTTTGTGTGTGTGTGTGTGTGTGTGTGCGTGTGAGTGAGAGAGACAGAGGGGAGAGAGGGAGTTAGACAGAGAGAGATAGGGTAAGAGGGAGATGCAGAGAGACCCCCATTAGTCGCTCTGGCTCCAGGCTAAATCCCTCATGATGTCAAACAGCGTAGTAATGGTCTTATATCCTCCTCTGTCCTTTGGTCCTTCCATCCTTGCTTCCCTTCCTCCAGCAACTACCCTACCCTTCGTTTCCCTCTTCCTCTACTCCTTGCTCCTTGTCGCTTCATGTTTTCTCCACATCAACACACCGATCAAACATGCAGCCTTTTTGAAATGTTAAGATAATTCAAACCAAACTGATCATATACTAATCACCCGCAGAGATCCGAGTTATTGCCACTTATTATAGGGAAAGTAAAGTCTGTGTTCAACTGGTACACTTCCAACTAATTATGTGTTTGTTTTACAGGCATGCACACAATCTAATAAATAGGGAAAAGTAAGTTCCTAGTAATATATAGATTGTTAATTTATATCAATATCTAATATCACTTTATTTAAAGTGGACATGGTAGGCACAATTACAGGTAACTGTGTTTTTTACCATATTTTTTTCTGGGAAATTCTGGGAAAACTCCTCATTTATTTTACAGTAGCCCTAAATGCAGAGTATATCTCAAAAACAGGCCGTCATAGCTTCTGACTCTTTAAGGCTTCCCTCCCAACGAGCCCACTCTCATCTGATTGGTTAGTGAGGAAGCTGCATCACAGATGACTTATGGTTGGCTACATAACCAAACAGTTGTAGAGGGATTTCAATTCTTTTCACTCGAAAGGTTGACTTCTCACATACAGGTCCTTCTCAAAAAATTAGCATATTGTGATAAAGTTTATTATTTTCTGTAATGTACTGATAAACATTAGATTTTCATATATTTTAGATTCATTACACACAACTGAAGTAGTTCCAGCCTTTATGGTTTCAATATTGATGATTTTGGCAAAAAAAAAAAAAAAAAAAAAAATCCAATCAAATAAATATGTTTACTTATGCACTTAATACATGGTTAGGAATCCTTTTGCAGAAATGACTGCTTCGATGCGGTGTGGCATGGAGGCAATCAGTCTGGGGCACTGCTGAGGTGTTATGGGATTTATTCATTAAAGGATTTTTTAGGGAGTTTTACTTTTTATGATGTGAGGGTCTAAGGACAGAGTGATGTTGTGTTGCTTTTGTGCACACTGTAAAGTCCATTGGGGCAAATATGCAATGATTGATTTTGAGCTATACAAATGAATTGAATTCAATTCAATTCAATAGCGGTCTTAAGCTCATCCACAGTCTTGGGTCTGGCGTCTCTCGACTTTCTCTTCACAATATCCCACAGATTCTCTATGGGGTTCAGGTCAGGAGAGTTGGCAGGCCAATTGAGCACAGTAATACTATGGTCAGTAAACCATTTACCAGTGGTTTTGGCACTGTGAGCAGGTGCCAGGTCGTGCTGAAAAATGAAATCCTCATCTCCATAAAGCTTTTCAGCAGAAGGAAGCATGAAGTGCTCCAAAATTTCCTGATAGCTGGCTGCATTGACCCTGCCCTCGATAAAACACAGAGGACCAACACCCCAGACCATCACTGACTCTGGGTACTTGACACTGGACTTCAGGCATTTTGGCATTTCCTCCTCCCCAGTCTTCCTCCAGACTCTGGCACCTTGATTTACAAATGACATGCAAACTTTGTTTTCATCCGAAAATAGTACTTTGGACCACTGAGCAACAGTCCAGTGCTGCTTCTCTGTAGCCCAGGTCAGGCGCTTCTGCTGCTGTTTCTGGTTCAAAAGTGGCTTGACCTGGGGAATGCGGCACCTGTAGCCCATTTCCTGCACATGCTTGTGCATGGTGCCTTATGAGCTGCATTATTTATCATTACATTATGGAAAAGAATGAACTTTATCACAATATGCAAATTATTTGAGAAGGACCTGTACATCTGGGGAAGACTTAGCAATAGCCTAGATAACTGAGTCTATGGTTGTGCACAATAAATTGACATGAGCTTATCAGTGTTTTTTTTTTCCTTAAAAGTCCCAAACAAAGCATATGGAGCAGGATTTTGACTTTCAGGGAGCTTTTCTACACATGATAACTTCAAGCTTTGGGAATTTTATCATAACATAGACATCAAACACCATGAGGGTTTTAAAATAACAGAAAACTATAAAAGCATAATATTGCCCTTTAATGCTGTTCTAACACACCAGTAGACATGGAAACTGTTTGTATTCTGACACCTGGGTGTCTCTGCTCATTGTAGCATAACACCAAACTTTTGTAAGCGATAGTAGAATAGCAAATTTGTCATTTCCCATTTATTCATAGCCTCAGTTTCATACCACAGATACTCTGATAGGGGATTAAGAGAAATCTGAGTCTTTCTTGTGTGACTGCACTCTAAGAAACAATGGAGTCTGTTCTCGGCCAGAAGAATGATTTCCCTCAGAGATACGGAAAATAATATAGGCCTGGAATATGATGTGATCAAGTCTGCCAACAGCAACTCCTCAATGACTAATGTTACTGTCACACCTGCCAGCAGTCTCAGGGAGTGTGTTTGTGCTCTGTTGCTGTGTTTAGCATAATTGGGGGCGGGGCCTTCACAAAGAGGGTACACAGCGCTTCCGGCGGAAGTCGAGGAGAACCGCAGACGAAGCCTGACTCACATAGAGATGAGTTTGCTCCATGTGGAGTGAGCTCTTCACACCACAGTGCTACGGGTGACTGACACGTGTCCACCTTTTCCCATTGACGGCAACGCCTGCACACTGACTCACTCGTCATCTGAGCAGCTGAGTGATAACCGACTGAGAGGAGCCACCATTAAAGTCTGTATAAGCTGGACGCAGGTAAAGCAGCACCCTCAATATTGAAATACCAACATGATGTTTACCCTAGACACACAAGCCTTAAAAGTATTACAGGCTGCTGAATAACCATGATAGATAGATAGATAGATAGATAGATAGATAGATAGATAGATAGATAGATAGATAGATAGATAGATAGATAGATAGATAGATAGATAGATAGATAGATAGATAGATAGATAGATAGATAGATAGATAGATAGACGATCACAATGTGCTGTTAAGTCCCCGTCAACAACTTGTCCCGACGGGTTGTCCACATGTGAGGGCAGTGGGACGGACAAGTGGAGGGAAGGCACCGGAAAATGGATGACAGGAAATGAAAGAGAAGAAATGGGGTGTGTACAGAGGAACGAGCCTTCGCCTGTCTTGGCCCTAATGGTCCAAATGAGGCTTAGGGGGGTGGGGGGAGTGTGTGTGTGTGTGTGTGTGTGTGTGTGTGTGTGTGTGTGTGTGTGTGTGTGTGTGTGTGTGTGTGTGTGTGTGTGTGTGTGTGTGTGCGTTGGACTGAGACTGAGGCAGAGAGTGGGGATGTGGGAGGGCTGAGGCTGAAGGGGCCTGAGCCTGGATACTGAGGCAGACCAGAGCTAAGTGACTCAGGCTCAACACCATATGAGCTGGCAGCTTGTCACATCCCAGCCCATCACTGAGGGACCGGGTAGCAGAGAGTGTTTCACCACAGAGCAGCTCCCATCACCTCAGACACACACACACACACACACACACACACTCGTTGTTTAAATAATTTAACCAAACAGTTTTTCTGTCAGTTTAATATCAGCTTTTTTCAGAAATCAGTGTAAAGGTCATAACATTTACAAAAAAAACACAGAAAAAATGTATTGGTGTATTAGTGAATTTGTTTGGAGGGCTCAACCCTGCAGGGCTTTAAGGTTAGTGTTGTTACCCCCCTACAATTCTCACGATTTGCCTATTTCTTTTAAATGGAAAAAAGACCCATTTTTTTCTATAAGCTGCTCATTTGTACAGATAAAAGAGTGTCAGCTAAGATCTAGTTTAAAACCTAATAAGAGGTCTGAGGGCCAGGACAAAAATACCCTTCTTTACAATATTGCTCCTTGTAATGAGTAATACCCCAGACCTACAGTGTGATAATAAAGATGAACTCATGCATAAGGGGGGTACATGTAAACACACACACACACACACACACACACACACACACACACACAAACACACACACACACACACATAAACTGCATCTCTCTTCCTCTTCCTCATTCCCTTTTCCTAAAACTGTTTACGTTACCATCTTCAAACCACGCTTCTTTGTCTCTCATTGGAATATTCATGCCAATTAAAGTATCTAAAAATAGACAACTATGATTATGTTGGCAGGGAGCAGAGATTCTGTGTGAAAATTATTTGTGTATTATTAATGAAATGAGTACAGAATATACAATTTATTCTCACGTTGAGTTATTCAGCGGGGTTAGGCTTGTAGTTGTGTCGCAGAGGCTGTTGAGGTGAACCCATGGCGTCTCAGCGAAAAAACTAATTGAAAATTCTCACTCTCATCAAAATGGAAAATGGTTGTTTCTAAATTAAGGGTAGGGGATTATGTTTGAGATTTTTTTTAAATTAACAGCATTCAGAGACTGGTAATTCCCCTCTACCAAAAAACACATCCTGAAATAACAGAACAAGATGCATTTATCTTTTATGTCATATTAAAGGATGCAGCATGGCCTTCAGTAAAATCCTCCATTAAGGCCTGACTACATCTCTCAGCCTGTTCCCACAGTAGGTGGTCAGGTCATGTGATCTACACACAGGTGTGTGTTGTCACCAGGTAAAAATATCTGCCTGCCTGCAATGGAAGGAAATACACCGGTTCTCCTCTGTACTCGGGCTAAAGTTACCTCTCGGTCGTTGTGTCTTAACTAACAGCAAACTGACCCCTCACTGCTCCTCTGTCCGTCCTGCATTAGGCCGCCTCTCTGCCGTGCTTCCTCCAGAGATCCCGGGCCGCTCATGTCTCTGGTTTCTTTTTTCTTCCCTCTCACCGGGCGTTCGCTGCTGTAAGTGAGTGCGTTCTGCACGGCTAAAACGAATGGTTCGACGTCCCCCCGCATGTGATTACGAGACAACAGGAATCATTGTTTCATCGGTGCACGGCAGCCACATGTAAAATCGAAAGGTCAAGGCTTTTATCAGACTGATTGAGGGGTGAGATTTACTCTGATCATTTGCCATCTCAGAGTGCAAGTTATAACATATTGGAGGAATCCATCTTTCATTTGAAATCATTTGTCGCTCAGTGAGAGCATGGGATCTCTAACAATGGTCTTCAATTATATTTTGTTTATTGAGCCATTCATATTGTACACAAAAATCTTTAACAATGTTGATCATTCTCCCTTTTTTCACATTTGCAACACTTGCTGCAATCTTCCATTTATTTCTAAATCATAGCTCTTAAAACTTTTATCCTGCAACAGTTGAGACCTTGAGTAAAGAGTGTCATGTCAGATTTCTTGTCTGATTAATGTTATCCAGTAAAAGTGTTTCCCTTCTAAAATGTAAGAACATAAATTAAAATAAATAGGATAGCTATGTATAAGTTATCAGACTTCTCTGAACGCATTGAGGCACCCAACTAATTGTGACCTATTTATGAAAGGCCTTCTCTTGTCATTGACATAAGATTTGAATGGACATTTAATCTCATAGATTCAGTGATTGTATGAGATTAAATGTCCATGTGTGTTTGTATGATTTCACTTATTATATCACTTGCTTATAAAATGATGTTAATCCAGAATCACATATGCAATTATCAGTGTCAGGGGTGTATTAGGGTCATCCAACTCATTACAGGCAAGAGGCAGGGATACACCCCAGACAGGTCTCCAGTCTATCATAAGGATCACACTATTCACTCACATCTACGGGCAATTTAGAGTGTCCAGTTTACCTCAGCATGTTTCTGATGAACCAGGAGAGAACCCACAGACACAGGGAGAACATGCAACAAAGGCCTAAGCCCCAGGACTTGAACATTCAACCTTTTTGCTGTCAGACAACAGTGCTACCCACTGCTCCACCGTGTTGCCCATGTATGCAATATAAGTGTATGTATATGCATATGTATTGATAAAACATTTCATTCTATAAATTTTATCTGTAGTACTAAAACTGGTGCCACCACGGACTGTTTCAGTTTCCGTTCAGTGACAAATCATTGTTGGCAAGGTGAGAAAGTAAAAAAAAAATAAATAAATACAGTTGAAAAAAGCTGTGGTCATGTTGGTTTTCCTGTCAATTTAAAAACCCATTTGTATCATTTTCCTTTTTTGTGCAAAAAATCAAGATTTTTCTTTTTGACGCAAAAATATTTGATCCACCTTAAATATAAAACTAGTTGATAGCATGTAATTTTATTTATTCTTTTTAAACATAGTTAAACAATCTGGTACCAAGTTTTAAGGGTTACACCACATGACAGTTTTGCCATTCATTATACAGGATATCAATAGAAATATTTGTGCTTTATGACTCTTTGACCTTGGCTTTGATGCCCAAGTCAATCAGTCATTTGCCAGGAAGAATCAACACTCACAGGCCCCTGGGCACAAATCTTTCCCGTGACCCTGCAGCAGTGATGACAGGCCAGAAAAATAATTGCATGTCTACGAAACGAAAAATATAGTTTGTAGTATGGCTGGATGAGATGAAAAATGATATATAGAGATTCTGATTAGTGTCTCCTTTTCTGTGAAGATCTATTTGAAGTCTGTCAATCTCTATTTCCCTGATTAAAAATTAGGATGCAACCAGCATATTATATAACATATAATTATAATACTGTCTAAATTCTCTACTCATATACACACATATATATTATATATCAGAATGACTATGCTTAACATACAAATGATAAAAGCAGTAGTTTTCAATGTGAGGGTGGGAATGCAGAATATCTGCTCTAACCTAACCTTTAAATTGACAAATTATTTGCCCCTGAGATAGAAGCACTGGCCAAGATCAACAGATAAAAACATACACATGGAACGATTTGAGGTTTGACCTTGAATGTGATGGAAGCTAAATTATTGGTAACACCCGTGTTTACCTACTATTAGGCTATATGTCAACATCGCTGCCATGTAAAAGGTCTATTATGCTATTATGTTCAAGGTAGAGTCTTCCTTCAAAAAAAGTCTACATCTCTGAACTCTTCACCCCGTATGAATCACAGTCTGGGTAATCAAGGTAACTCGAGGTGACAGAGTCTTTTTTGTCAAGCCTCTGGACTCTGGAACGCCTCACCAGAGGAACTTAGGCTCATCACCTCGGTTTCAACCTTTAAGTCCCTTCTTTAAACTCATTTGCACAAACAGGTTTGTTCCTGTTCTCAATCTGGTGTCTGCTGTTATCTTATTTCATAAGTATTGTTTTTGGATTATGAGATGTAATAAATGTATTGATTTTTTTTATCCTGAAGTTTATATAAACCTTCAGTGTCCCAGTGCTCTCTGCAGCATTTTGTAACTACTCATTGAAAAACTGCTGTACATGTAGGTGTTATTATAATTATTAAAATGTTTTTTTCTCTTAATACATGTAAAAAATGATTTTGGGGAGGGTTGTTTTTTTTCTTTTTTTTTGTTTCTAATGTATTAAATCATGTGACAATTAAAAACAACAACTGTTGGCACCTTTATGTGAGCCGGATGATGAAGTTAGCCGAGACAGTGGAGGAAGAAGACAAAGGACAAAGCGGTGGGAAGAGCGAGATGAGAGGAGCTTGGGAGAGAGGATAGAGTGAGAGGTGTCCATGTCTCTCATTCTGCAAATAAACAAAAAGTAAACACCAGTGGAGGAAACACTGTGAAACCTGATGCTGCTGATGGCTCCTCCACCTGCCCACTCAGGTTTCCCAGAAGGCCATTCTGCCGGCCACGGGACAAAAGCTGTGCAAAAAGCCAACACCTCTCTCTCCTGAGGCGTCCGGGGACAAAAGAGGAAAAAAAAAAGCAATACAACACCTTTGTTTGCCGAGATTAAAACATGTTGCGTTCTCTCCCTCCGTCCCGTCCTCTCTCCTCTCTCACAGCTCGGCCCTCCCTCTCTCCCCAGAGGTAACTCTACCAGGCCACAGATGCAACTGTCAGTGAACTCTCCCCGTTCCTGGTAGCAAATAAAATCTTCCTTGCTGTTTATGTTTCCTATTGTTTGGGTGTCATTGTGGCGCATCTTGTGGCTGTGATTAGCAGATCGGCCTTGGCACGGGGTGAATGAGCAGGCCTATCCTTTCGCTGTGTGATACCGGTGTAAAGTTGGTGATGTGACCAGATTTGTGCCCCGGCCTGATTGTTAATGACTGAAACTGAATAGTTGTTGAAATAAAAGCAAACCGAGCCCTCACACTCCCACAGAGGGAATCTGAATACTGATGATATCAGCTCAGGAATTCACATACGCAGGAACACGAGTGGCATGTGCACTGATATTTCAAAGGAAAGTATTCACCGAATAATTGCCTGATCTGTGTTCTGTGACAACGCGACACTTTTAGAGGAAAAAGGTGCGCTTGATGTTTACAGAACCTGTCTGGCTTTTCTCACACTTGGCAACAGGTTTTATGCAATTCCCAGGACTGTTATTATTTCACAAAGTCAGCGGCCAACATGTGAGGAACAAGCCCGTCAAATCCACAATCTATCACTACAATGGTAACCGTGGCATTAAGGTGGCCCTGACACATGCACTCTCTGTGGGGGGTTTCTGCCAATCTAGCAACCGCAGCGGGAGCTCTCGCTCTCATCAGGAGATGACTTTCCTACCTTTTCCTCAGTCTCTTGTCTGCATAGGCCCTAAAATAGAGCTTACAAATAATGCTACTACAGTTAACACAGTTCACATTGTGGGCTTTTTGTTTTACAGGAACTGTACTCGATTTTAAGAAAAAAGTCCTGATGAAGGCCGTTGACAGTCACAGTGTAGACTATCCTGAGTAATAAGCCTAGGGATCACAGACATTAAGATTGTCAGGCTATTCCACAAAAAAAATGTTTTATTCAATGCAATCAATCTGATGGGCTGGAAATATGTCAGTCTGGACCGATACAGAGCCACAGAGTAAAAATGGAAATTAAAATGGCTGCCTTTTATTAACAACTGGGATATTGGGTGATACAATCAAAAGTTCCAGAACAGGCTACTAAATAGAACTTTCTTTTTACTCTACCACATTGAGTTAAGACTATGCACAGAAAAACTGTAATGTCACCTCAGTTCTTCATAATATGACTTAACAGAAGCTTTTGAGGGAACAGGCTACAGGTTTCCTCCACCACCAAAAATGGAAACTAGATACATAAAAACCCCATTCCTCATAGAGGCTAATGTTTTCTTAGGAAATTTTGGGAATGTCATTCTGGTGAAATAATCCCTTATTGACTTAGATGCACTTGTGGTTTCATTTGACTTTTTAAGACACCAAAAATTGAGCAGCATTGCTCCTGACACTCACGGTGTCCCTGAGCATGACGAGTGGGAAAAGTCTTAATCTCCTCAGACCCTCCCTCCCTATCCCTGCAGCGCCTATCCCTCTACACAAACACTACTTCCAGATAAAGAGCCCGGGTGAGAAAGTGTAAAGTGGAGATGTATTGAGGGGTTGTGTACACTGGCCTAATCCTCCTTCACAGCATTTGTTATGTCACTAGAGCTGTATGGGGTTATTGGTACTGTGACACGGCCCCTATTCACTCCTATAGCCCTCAGCCAGCTCAGGGCAGAGAGCTGTAGTGTTGTGTTCTTAGCCGTTATAAGCACTGGATTCTCAAAGGTGGGATGGTCCTCAAAGGCCAGACGATGTCTCTCCCCAGGGGGATAAGATAATACCGTAAAACTCTGTGGCAGGGGTGCGAGGGAGGAGGGGGGTATCAGAGCACATACAGAAATAAAACACAAGACAAGAAAATTCGCACAGCAGCTTTAATTTTTTGTGCAAATCTCAGGCAAAACAGTAACTGAGAGACGAGAGATGTGCTTTGCAACATGTGTTCTACATGTCAATTGCATGACAGAGCAGACTGCTGGCTATATGGACAAACTAGTAATGATGTGCTATAGCTACCCTTTATTTAATATTTAGGTGAAAGCAGGTGACCAGCTGTTTCAAATCCGCTGAGATCCACCCCTCTCTGAGATGTCTTCTGTAAACACATTTATCGATTCTAAGACTACATTTCCATTAATACATTCATCTCCGCAGCAGATTGTGTTTTATTCTCATAGAACTTGTTGAGAAAAAAACATTTTATGCTGAGGTTTCATTCATATTTTAAGCTTGGAGAGAATGGTCTTCTATAGTATACAGTACCATGGAGAGTTACAGTGTATTTTATAGTACACATTGTGCATTACTTTAAAACTTAAAAACACAAAAGTGAAACAATATTAGCTGAATATTGCCAGTGGCATTGGTCTTTCAAGTTTAATAAAGAACAGGCTTTTTTCAGAGTTTATTGATAAGTGTGGTGAGTTTGAGATGGCACCATGCAGTGTGTAAGGCTGAGGTTTCCTACAGGAAGTAAGCTGACTCTCGGGGGGGTGGGTGTTTTTATTTCAATTCTAACTTCTGAGTCAGATTTTCAGTGTACTCTGAAAAACAGGAAGGAATAATGATTAATAAACAGATAGAATAACCTACTTTGGATAACTGCTGTAACATAATGGAAGTGTCACAACTAAATGAGTATATACAGTGTACTCTAGTTGGTGCAGCTCCTGTGTGTCGTACCATACAATGCTGATACGAGGTAGTAGAGAATCATTCATTCAAAACTGTAAACCAGAGAACTCAGGAGAATGACGACATATGCATATACAGTACAATATAATAAAACAAGCATCACAGGGTAGCGATATTGCTTTTGGCTACAGCTCTTATTGCTGGCTTATTAAAACATTTAAATGGCTCAGATGATAAAAACAGCTTAGAATTATTTCACAAAGTACATCTAGAATTTCAGCTCAATATATGCAGTATTTCTATTCACCACAACACACTAACTCCTGTTAATTCATGACATAGATTAGATGTTCCCATCCTGTCAAGAAAACTTAACGAGTTCATCCCCACCTATTCAGTATCTGAGTTCCATCGCCCTACTTTGAATATTAAGACTTTTCAACACATTTAAAATGCTAAATAAATAAAATGTAAGGCCAGTGAAAATGTGCAAAATAAAAAAAAAAATTTAAAAAACACCCTGTAACATCAGAGCACTTGATAATTAGATAAATGGCTGGTTTCTCCTTAAAATATGGCAAAAAGAAACTGAATTCTTTTAAGATCATCTCGACTGAAATGAAGTTTTGCTGAATTTATGAGGCTTATATTTATGTATTCACTGACTTTTAAATCGTCAAACAAGTCATTTCAGTACATTTTTTGAGCAAACGCAGATGCAGTGTCAAGACCTTAACGGCCCTGATCCCGATCTCACTTGGGCGGTTCTTTGAGCTGGTGTTCTCTGAGGGCACCAGTGAATGTAGCCGTCCACACATGCAGAGCCGTGCCAGCGGAGAGGGTGAGGAAGAAGAGGAAGGCGACCTGGAAGCCGAACCAGTCCACCACGCCTCCCGCCAGGGCGCTGAACGTCAGCTTCCCCAGCACCTCCAGCGTGGACAGGAAACTGTAGTGGGTCGACTGAAGGGGTAACCGCAGACGTAGGGATGAGGGGGGGGGGAAGAACGGGAGAAATGATGAGAAAGGAGATTAAATTGAGGAGGCGAAGGAGGAAAAAAGTGAGAGGAGGAAAAAAAGGACAAGAGGTTCGGGAAAGAAAGGAAGACATTGTGAGTGAAAAGGGGAGAGTGGTAGATGGGGAAAAAGGGGGGTAACGTGGGTAGAGAAGGTGACACTCCATCCTATCCTGTAGCACAACTTATCAGCTTGATTGTTCTTCAACCTTAATACAAAACAATTAACAACGACAGACATGGGAGAAGGGGTGATTAAAATATTTAGGAACAAATGCAACACAAAGGAAGCGACAGAAGAGAAAGAATAATAATAATAAAAAAAAAAAAGACATCTGGAAGAGAAAGCGTGAGATCATGGCCTGAGACGATGGATGGAGGCCAACCAAAGAAGAGTATCTGATCCCAGCCTTAAGGCTTTCAGAATAAAGTGAGTGAGAGAGAGAGAGAGAGAGAGAGAGAGAGAGAGATTACCTAATCTCTACCCGAGAGCATTCAGCAAGTAACTCCAACAAAACAGAAGGACTCTAGTGACACCTAGACTAATGAGTGTACAAATGATTTAATAGGCCGATTCTTCTCTGGAAGATGCCTTTAGTCCATTCATCATATAAATATGAATCGATATCCTTCTGTTAATAGAACTCAACACATATTTGCTCTGGTAAATAAGTAATTTCAACACGTTTCCATCTACTAACAATAGCCTACGATTCTTCTACAAGATCAAAACCATTTGTTTTTCTGCGCCGTCAATTTAGGAGTCATCTGCGATACCATGAAGGACATTTCTCACCGGAAAACAAAGACTAACCATTAAATGATATGTATTGGACGAGAGATGAAGAGCCGATGGTAAGTTTAGAATATCTGCGGCAGAGAGCACTGAGAGCCTGTGTGACCACTAAGCTAAGTGGAGTGTCTTTATTCTGAGCAACTTGTTTAACAGATTCGGTTTCTTTCTCCTGGGGATCATTAACAAGCACTCACACGATCAGCTTTCTGTCACTGGATAGCACTACCTTCAATGATACACACAGGCAAGCTAATGCTCTCCTCTCCCGTGTGCGCACACACACACACACACACACACACACACACTGATTCTACACACTATAAAGCAAACATTATATGCATCATGAAAACCTCACAATTTAACCGCGGCGCTCATCATTACGTGTTGTGATTGGTTCGTCCCCGTCGTTTATTTTATTAGTAACCGGATCCTGGTATCTGCACACAACAGCCTTTGATTTGTTCTTTTCTTTCCTACTTCACTTTAAGACTGACAAATTAAATGATAATTTGTCACCTTCAGAGATTGACTGTGTGATGTCTGAATAGCTGTGCGAGCAGCGATCACCTCCAGGCAACGATGGCCCAGTTACGACAGGGACAAAAGGAGTTATGTCAAAGAGGGGAAAACGAAAGAGGAGAGGAAAAAGTCAGAGTTGGAAAAGAGAGAATTTACAGGACTACATAATGACAAAGAAATACAGTGAGGTGGTAGCAGGGACAATGCCAGCGAGGGGGGAAAAACTGAAAGAGGAAGGGGGGGTGGGGGACAAAAAGAATAGAAGCGATGAATAGAAACTGGGTCTGCAAAGACTTTTGAGACTTTCCGGCTGGAAACAGCTGATGAGACACAGGTAGAGTAAATGACAGGGGAATTAGTGTCTGTAGGTGTGGTACTGTATGACCTAACATTACAATATAAGACAACAAGACAGGAAAGGCATTAAGGGAACGAAGAGGGGAGGGGGAGGGAGAGAAAGACATTGTCTCATCTGTGCATTAAACCACAAGAGATGACCTGACACTGAAGAATGAGACAAAAAAACAATGTAAAGATTCTAAACTATTGCATAACAGCGGCCTCTGTCTCTGTGTTAACACTGACGACAAGTATGAGTAACAGCTCTTTTTACCTGAATGCTTTCCTCTGCCCTCTGAGTGCAATGCATCATGGTAGTGAAGGTGAGCGTGGTGATGAGGCCGCCCAGGAAGTGTTGAACACTCATGCTCAGAACGGCCATACCTGAGGGAGCGAACACACAGAAGAAACCTAAAAAAACATGCAAAAAAATAAAGATATTCTTCTGGAAAAAGAAAAAAAAACCCTGGTTGGAAACAGTACGCTCCTCTCCGCTTCCGCTACCTCGTCCCCAAAACACATGTAGTGTATCCTCTGAGGGGAAGTGGCAGTGCAGTGTTAGTGGAAAACACAGAGGAACCACAGAGCCTATCTGTTTCTGCTCCTGCTAACACTGAATTATTCACTTAAGCCGCCAGAGTTTTTGCCAAATAAGAGTCTTCAGTCAGCGACACAAGCCTGTCGGAGTCACACAGAAACCCTGAGTGATCAGACTGGAGGAGTGGGAAGCGGATGGTTATCATGTAATATTGAAAATTCTGAAACTGAATGTTTTTCCCCTTTTTGGGGAGGGGGGTGTTCAGTTTTTCTGCAATCTTTGTTCTGGGTTTAAAGTCGAGGGGGAGAGGCCTCAACTTTCAGTCAGAGAGGCTTGATAGGGGAACACACAACTCAGGCGGAGATGAATTGTATAGATCTGAATCCCAGATGCTTTGGGGCTGGCTTCGCAACAGAATCAGACGTTAACAACTGAATGGTTCTCTGGAGAGAAACAGAGAGTCTGCACCTGTCTGTCAATGTCCCCTAAATAATCCACTCTTACTTTGTTACTACAGATTATTGGCTGAAAACCTTGTGCTATGGGGTAATGATCGCAGCCTGTTTTGGATTGTAACTCATTCAAAATTATCTTATAATAATTATTAAATAATAAATAATAATCAATTTTAATTCTTGTGACTCAAGGAGAGATTTTTTTTTGTGATATTTCTGATTGACTGCTGACATAAAAATTCTTGAGGGAAAAAAAAATGCTCTGACTGGCACAATTGATAGCACATAATATGTATTGTGCAGTATTTTAACTTGCATTTGAAAAAAAGTGCTTGTGACATCTAACAATTAGCTTTTGACTTACAATGAAACATTTAACCCTCTCCAAAGAAAACATTGAGACATATATCCATTTAGCCCAAAAATCAGTCAGGTCAACTGACTAAAGACAGGGAAAGGCGTCAATAATTCTACAGAAGGATTCACAACTTTACTGTGATGCTAAACTTTGTATTTCTTTCTATTGTAAAATCCTGCTGTGCGGATGTTATGCAACCTTGATATCTGATGACATACCTGCCAGCCAAGTTGACAGAAATCAGATGACAATTTCTCAGTTTCCCTTAGAGAGAATGGACAACTCACACCTTATGTTACAAATATCCAGAGGCTGAACACACTAACTCCAGGATACAAAGAGCTGCGGTACATTTAATGGCTTTTACACTCATTGGGTTGAATTCAGTGGTCATTTTTAAAGTGACAGCTGAGTGAAAAACTCTGACTGCACGCAAAAGGAGCTTCACCTCATTACAAGTTCAGTCAGGGTGACTGTACCATGTTCATCCACTTAAACTCATACTGTACATCTATGACCGTAAGCCTCTATTTAGAGCAAGCGACATGTCTGTTTATTTAAGAGGCTAGAGGATAATACTCATTCATTACACTTTCATTTTTATCTCAAAGAGCATTAAGGGCCGTCACTTAAACATCGAGGTACATCCAAAAAAACAAACAAACAGAGAGAGTTTGATTTTGGATGTGGTAGTTCGCAATCATGGTTTTGAACACACAGGTACAGTTGTGTCACTTTTCAATTTGTTTTGAAGCAGTGTGCGCAGCATAGCTGTCACTCAAAGTGATACCTCCTAATTATGCATAAATTTATCATCATTAAAATTTATCCGGGTGAGTAATACAATAATTCACCTCGCTTACAGTTGTTTCGAAGTGGGAAAATGATCTATAGAGACCAAAACCTTTTTTCATACCAGGTTGCAAACATGTTTTATTTCTGCTGTAGAGTTGGGCATTTGACCTACGGGGTGTATGAGGATTAACTCACTTTTGGAGCCAACACCAAGTAGCCATTCGAGGCGAATGCAGTTTTTGGCATGTCCACCTTATTTTTCAGCCCCAATCTTGTCATACAAGATGCAGTAGTGAAGTAAATAAGTGTCACCGTTAATAAATCAAAGGGGGGGAATGATTAATGTTTAAATGTGTGGGGCAGTGGTGTGTCTATAGATAACTATACTTACTATAATCCTGCTTGCTAAAAAACATCAAAACAGATCTAAAATAATTTAGGACAAGCGGAAAAGATCAATATTTAACTATATAGGACATAAATTGCGATTAAAAAAAAAAAAAATGTTGAAATTGAGTTCCAGCTAAATTGGTGGCTGCCCTTCTGTCTGTGACTGTGTCAGTGTGTCTCTCACCTTTCATGAGTGGTGATGGCTCCAGCACGGTGAGCAGAGAGCTCTGGAAGACCATGCTGACGGTTCGCAGTACAAACACACGTCGCATCAGAGCCCCGATGCTGAGGGAAAAACAGCAAAACAGATATCACAGATATGTTTGATATCAACGGTTCAGTTTGGAGACATTCTGCCTTTCTCTTCATGACACACACAATGACACGCTCGCATGCATGCGCACACACAGAGACACACACACATGCTTAAGTAAACAAGTCCCCAGACACTAATTGATTCCCTGTTAATGCAAGAAAATCATCCCCCTGTGGGTTTGCTTCATGACGTAATCAATAACCTAAGGAGATCCCCAGCATGAGGTGGATAATTAATCACTGTTAACATACATACACATGCGCAGCCACACTGTTGTGTCACATCAAGGATTAACAATGCCAATCACTCACAGGATGTCTGCCACTCAAAGGGCTGTGTTGGTGTTTATACTTTTTATCTAAATATTTGTGTGTAAAAAGAAAAAAAAAAAAGACTCCAAGAAAGAAAGGAGCAGGATATAAAAGTGAGCTTGAGTATGTATTAAAACCACAAACAGGTCTTTATATAAGATAAGAGTCTCTTTGCCAAGGGATACACACAATGTGTTTCTTTCCAATCGATAGGTGTTTACTTATTATTATTAAATTCTCTCCCGTGGCTTTTTTTTTTCATGTTGTAACTCACATTTGTATCCTATGGTACTTATGTCACTCACTTCTGCACTCATGTTCTCTCCCCATATAGTACCACGCGAAGGACCCTTTGCCACATTTCAGGCCTCAAATGTAAAGACATAAAATTTTTGAATCAACACAAAGTGGGAAACAATCATGAAGTGGACTGAAATTCATATGATATTTTAAACAATATACAATATTTCTTTATACGAAATATTGATATGTTTTTAGAAATGAAAACCTGAAAAATCTGTTGTTGAAGTTATTCGGGTCCCTGATTTGATACTTTGTAGAACCACATTTTGCTGCAAGTCTTTTGAAGTATGTCTATAAGTTTTGCACATCCAGGGACTGAAACCAATTTTTCCTTGAAAAACAGTTCAAACTCGGTAGGGTTAGATGGAGAGCTCAGTAAAAAAATCAACACAGCAGAGTGACTGATCATCTCCCTATTGAAACAATGGCCAACTTTTCCAAGTTTTTGGGAAAATGTAAAAAAAGAAACTATAAAATGTAAAGCTATCATATTTATCATAAATTTCAATCAAAAAGGTCTTGACAGTGGATGGCTGTGGACATACATAAAACACTGTGTCATTAAAGATTAAAGTGGCTGTCAGTGAATGGCTAATTTTTAAACATTCCTCCGTGACTTTAGGCAACTTTAAACTTGGCTTAAAGTGTCCTTTCATTCCATAGTGCAAACTCTAAACTTACATTACCTGGAGTTACATTAAACATGTCAGGTAAATCAAATTGGTCAGCAGGCAGCTCCCCTTTTCATCACTTTCCTGGGTCTTATTACAAGCTTCTTGAAGCAGCCACTATAATGAAAGCTTGTTAAATTGCCCAAGTCAAGGCATTTTATCCTGACTTGCAGCCAATATTTTATTAAGATAACAATATAGAATAACTTATTATTGTTGAAATTGTATTTTTTCTGGTATATATTACACATTGATGCAAATATTTATAATATAATCAAATTGGGAGTAGTACATTAATTTTTACCCGACCCATTTGAGATTAAATTGCACTGTATGTGGCCCTTGAAATAAATTGAGTTTGACTCCACTGATCTACATGAATGTGTTACTTTTTGTAGTATTTGTTGGGAAATTTTTGCCTAATTTGGTAGTAGACCAAACTAGAGTAATAAATATGTGAGAGGAATTATGGAACAGAGAGGAGTAACTTAAGTTTCAAACTGCACTTGAACCAATGTCTTAGACCATCAAGATCACCCAGATACCTTAGCTGAATATGTTTTGTAAACCTGCATTCATCGACTTTTTTTAACCATTTGGTCCTGGGGGCTGTCCTATTAACCTGTTTAGCTGAGAACAGCATCTTACTGTGCCCAAAACCTATGCTATGAGAGCACTAAGCATGAACCAGATCAGTAAAGTTGCAGCCCAACAGCCACACGATGAGCTTATGAAGACTTTTTATTACAGCCACAATGAATATTTACTTTCTATTTATTTTCCAGCATTTATTTTATTGACAGATAAATATGACATTAATCCATTTAAGTGTATTATTTTTGTACAAGACAGTGCATTCTCCCTCCTTTCCATTCTGTCCATTCTCCCCGCTCAACTCAGTCTTTCCTTACCTTTCCTTACCTTTCTACTGGAAAACCAATCCTGCATCATTCACATGCTAAAGATCTTCTTCTCTAAGCTGCTCCTTTACCTCCCTTCTCAATGACAGCCTTTCATATCACACACTCTCAAGAGATGCTGAGGTGTGTGTGTGTGCATGTATATATGTGTGTGTGAGAAAAAGAAGCTGCCTGGCTGCCACCTCACACGGGCCAGGCCCAGACAAGAATAGCCATGTTCTCAGGTTGCCAGTGGCGGTTGTAAAGGGGGTCACTCACTGACCACTCAACCATTTCTGATGGTGGGGAGGATAAACCTTCCAACTTCGCTTTTAGAGGTGGGACCACAACAGACTGGACACACACACACTCCCTCTGTGTGTGTGTGTGTGTGTGTGTGTGAGAGAGTGTGTGTGTGTGTGTATGTATGCGTGTGTGTGTGAGGTAGAAGTAAGGAAATCAGAGTGTTCTTCTGCAGCTGGAGCATAGCTACCATTAATATATGTTAAAAAAATATTTAATCCACAACTGAGTCTTAAAATGTTATATGCACTTTGTTTTTATATTTCATTTATCTTTTCTAGCTATGCAAATTTTTTAAAAAATGTATATATTTTTTTTAATTTAGACCTCTGATCCAGTGGATTGGTTCAAGTGCTTTTCCATCACAAACAAAATCTCAGAGAACGGTGGAAAAATGTCAATCCCTGCCTCCATATTGCAAGGTGATGTCTGCAAATATCTTCTAATGTCTCAACCCAAAGTCCACAACCTAGAGAAATTTGTTTTTTTTTCTGTACAACATTCAAACCCAAATATTGTATGTTGGAGGAGTTTTTGGCATAGTACTGTTCAAGAAGCGAGGCCATACTCAGACAGAGATAGTAACTCTTCTGACTGCTCCAATGCTTCAAATAACAACTGCTGTCCTGATTTAGGCTAAGTGGTACCATATGGTAACATCCACAACGGACATATTTCTCATTTATGACGCTGGAACCACAGAATTTGTGCGTTTTCCCCTAAAGAATGGTTTGTCAATCTTTCTTTTGATTGACCATTCCATTAGCTGTAAATCAAACATTTATGGGTTTGTATTATTAATATCCTAATTTTCAACAGTTTAAAGAGAAAAAGGACAAAGAAGAAGGAAAAAAATATTTATAAAAATAACAAATCTTAGACATTGTAAAATATGATTATTGGTTTTCAAACTAAATGGCTTATTAGCTGGATAAACTAGGTCTTTGATTCCCAGAGAATATATGTTTATTATCACCAAAGGATGACATTAAGAAAGTGTTTGTCTTCATCAGTGTGTGAATATTTGATTTCTCTTACAAGTTAGTGAGTGGTTTAAAGCGAGATAGAAAGAAAGCGCAAAAGATCAAATGGCAGAATGTGACAATGGCATCTGTTGAAAATGTTTCCACTCAACAGAAACGTCTTCTTTGAAGGCTTCATCTGTGTTTGTTAGTCACTTTACAAGACGCCTGAGAGCTAGTAGAACCGCAACACAAGGACAAAAAGACTGAATTAAGACAACAACAGGGTGACTCATACCTTATAGGGAAAATGGTATAGATGTGGCTGTACAGAAACCTAACCCTCCTACCATTCCAAGCATGTATGGTTGGATGTTTTGTTAAATGTACAGTAAAGCACAGTGTGGGAACACACTATCCTCCATAAAGGCACTGTTGTTATTTATAGTTCCCATTACATCACACTGGCCATAGGCAGAGCTGTTCTATAATGTGATACAAGTGTGAGGAGACGTTAAACCGTATGCAATGCGAGCAGGGACAAATGGCACAAAGTCAATAATGTATGGGAAAACATGTACAATAAGCGTCACATATCAAAAATCCTATTGTTCATAAAGAAACCGTATATTGTACTAATTCATGGTAATACACTTTTCTGGTTTTGCTATTGTTTTGTTATTATTTATTATTACATTGAAAGATTAGAAATGACTGTTCGATAATTAGTTGAAAATTTCTGCTTTAATATACTAATATTGCTGAAAGTAAAACATATTAAAAAGTCCCAGATTTCCCAGGTCTTATTTGAAATGTAAAAACTTAGAAGTTATATTTAAAATGTAGAAATTCTAATTAATCTAAGTCTTTAAAGGTTTTCTGTGTGTCTGTTCTGGGTGTCTGTTTCGCTTGGAAGATGGAACAAAGTGGGTGTAAAACTGGGGGCAGGTGGGTGTTGTTGGGAACCTCTACAGACGCAATGACATTACAAGTCAAGGAAGTACAAATGAGTGGTGAAACGGCAACGTTTCTAAGATCAGGCTGCGTTCTAATGATAGCTTGATGCCTGGAACAGGTTTCATTTAAACCCTCGACTTTGACCAGAGTAAACAAGAAGTTGAAAGATATGGGACCTTTAAACTGAAAATGTCACATATCTTTATCATTAAATCTGAGAGATAAATTCAAATGCTGAGGGGTGAGTAAATGTGTGTGTGCATGAGTGTGTGTGTGTGATGGATTTGCTGCTCATGCTGTTCTTACACCACACGACCAGACACAAGGGGTCCCTGAGCTCTCAGCCATGTTTACTTAAATCACTGAACATGCAGAGACAGACAGTCAACCACACCTAGAGCCTATAAAGGTACTATTTTATAATCAAAAACAGCATTTTAGTCATTTCTCGAAATCTACTATGTGATTATTTACTTCTTATAAACGGACATTAAGTTTACACCTGTTACATAAAATGCGTATGTATGTATGTATGTGTATATATATATATATATATATATATATATATATATATGTATATATACAATGACAGCCACCGTGCCGCTGACGAACGCTACCTGAACTGAGCGAGCAGCAGCCCTCCCAGGGAGGAGCCGCAGATGGAGAAGCCCATGGCGATAACGCCGTTCCAGAAGCCGAGCTCTCTGGCGGTCATGTGGTGATCCAACAGGAAAAGAGGGAACATGGTCACGGCGCCCTGCTCACCTGCGTACAGGGCGATGGGAGGGAGGAGTGGGTAATGAGGGAGAGGAGACAAGAGAAGAGAAGAAGTTTGCAGTCAGATCTACTAAAGGCAGAATTAGGTGCTGTAGAGTCAAATATTAAATCAATACACCCTGTCTTACATCATGTACTGTATGTCCCTGACTAAGCATTAGTATTTTCACCTACAGTAAGTATTTGCGACACTTCCTGAACACACACGTCTATTACAATCACAGTCGACTACGAGGAGCATGTTGTTCCAAACTGTTTAGCCTGCAAGACTGAACAACGTGGTTTTCCTAAGATGACGACTGTAGAATCAAATACAGCACACCAGCACGCTGCGCGCGTAGGCCTATTCCTGGAAAGTGTCAATAATAGATGCCTGACAAGAAAAAGAATACCTTCAGTCACTTTTATCAAACGGAGGCCTCGCACTTTTCCTAAAGCACAAAGAGGAAAACACAACAAAAACACAAAAACTTCCACGGATGAAACAGACCTCACAAAGGCCTTTCAGTCAAAATAAAAAGTTTCTGTCAGACAGTGAGACTTTCTCTGTGCGGCGTTGAGTGTGGGGGTAATGTTCTGCTGAACATTACAGTAAAATATTCAGTGGCGCCGACTATACACCATTATTATATTAATGGAGGCTGACTTCAGAAAGACAGTGGGACCAAGGAGCTCCGTGAGTGACAGCTTGGCTCCCAGACTGCTGTCAAAGACGACGCAACACAACCAATGACTCACTCGCTCAGCCAGGAGACAAACAAAAATAGAGAAAGAGGAGAAAGAAAGATGAAACAGACTGGAATAAAAAAAAAAAAAGTAAGAGAAAGCTTTAGAGGCTCCCAGTGATAGGGACTGCAGCAGCGGAACGAGAGTGTCACCGCTGTAATAGCGAGAATGTTGAGAGGGAAACGGAGATTCTCTGTGAAGGAGACTCTTGTCTTTCTCTCAATTCTGTCACTCATGTTTCTCTGCTGGCAGTTTACACACGGTTAATACATTCAAGGTGCCTATAAAAATTAAATTAGCCAACCAGAGACTTTTCCAAACCAAACCTGCCTGCCTGACAGACACATTTGTTATGTGACTGAGTGATGAGGAGTCAAAGAAAGTCTTTGACTCTACAGCTGATGTACAGAGCAACGTGTAGTCACAACAGAATGGTCATCATATATAAATATTATCGCTCGTTTACCAATCCAGATTTTCATATCAGAATGTGTGAGTATAATAAATACCATCCCAATTCCTAAATCTCTTAGTAGCGATGCAGTATCCCTCAGGAGAAAATTAATGTCCACTGATTTATTAATGAAAATTTTAATTATTATTATTATTACGATCAATTAGAATAGAAGAAAAATATAAAGGCTTTATTGTCATTATACATAGTATAATGATAATAGTATACATATATATATATATATATACATATATATACATACATATATATACATATATATATATACATATATATACATATACATATATATACATATATATATATATACATATATATACATATATATACATATATATATATATATACATATATATATATACATATATATATACATATATATATATACATATATATATATAAGACAAAGGAACAAATAATAAATAAATAATAAATATTCTATAATAATAATAAATATTCTATGCTTATTTCCTGAATTCTTATTTGCCACATTTAAATGTTTCAGATCATCAAACAAATTTAAATATTTATCAGAAGTGGAAAAAGTGAAAACAAAATGTTGTTTTTAGATAAAGGTCGTGTTAATGGGGAAAAGTTAAAACCATTGCCATAGCCATTATCTACAAACCTGCTGTATATGAACCTTGCCAGCAGTGGCCGGCCAACCAAAATTACCTGAGGAGTGCGCCTCAATTCATCCAAGAGGCTGCAAAAGACAACAACCAAAGAACTGCAGGGCTACCTCAGTTAAGGTCTGAACTGTTGACCCCACCAAAAGAAACTGGTAAAAATGGCTGCGCGGCAGAGTTCAAAGGTTAAAACCATTGCTGAGCAAAAAGAACATTACATGTCCCAATATATCTGGTGAAAAAGTAAAGCTACATTTCAGTAAAAGAACATCATACGGTAGAATATGGTGGTGGTAGTGTGACTTGCTGTGATAAGTGGAACCATGAATATTGTGGTCTACCAAAAACTCCTGAAGGAGAATGTCTAGCCATCTGTTTGTGACCTCAAGCTGAAACAAACTTGGGTTCTACAGAAGGACGATGATTCAGAACAGACCCACAAGGCCACGTTTGAATGGCTGAAGAAAAAAAAAAGGGTAGGTTTTGACCTATCTGCCTTAATAATAACAACTTTTATTTAAAAAACTACATTTTCTGTTCACTTGTGTTTGTCTTTGACTAATATTTCAATTTGTTTGATGATCTGAAACATTTTAAGTGTGATAAACACGCAAAAAAATAACTTAGGAAGGGCGCAAACACACAACACCCACATATATCATTATCTTCAGCAGAAAATGAGCCAACAAGTAATTAGACAATTTATTCATTGTTTCAGTAAATTTTCAAGGAAAGATTTGAGGATTAGGCTTGGGTTGATTTTTCATTCAATCAATATGAATCAAATATCCATGCCTTATGCAATATATATCACAATATATCATTGTTTTGATTTATTTCAATTTGAAAATAATTTGTTCTGCCCTGCATGGGTCCAAGAATCATTTAACAGCTTTGCTTACTCTACAATGTACCCTGCTTTGTGGTATAATACAATTTTATAGAAAGGCCGAGGTCAGTTTTTGTGCTCAACATATCTGGAATAAACCAGAAAATGGTACGTCCGCTGCAAATCTCACCTCTTCTAAATCAAGGCTGCAGCTAAATTAACTGAAACATAAAATACAACAATACAATAAAGTGTAACCCAACCAGTCAAGGCAGATGGTCGCCCTAGAGCCAGGTTCTGCTCGAGGTTTCTTCCCGTTAAAGGGAAGTTTTTTTTCTTGCCAATGTTGCCAAGTGCTTGCTCATGGGGGAATGTTGGATCCCTATTTGTGAACATTATTAAGGAATATGGTATCCAGAATATCTGGATACCGTACATACCGTTTTTACATACCATACCATACCATACCATTTATGGGGCAGGAACAGCCTGATGTGACCCACTGCATATGAGCAGTAGTGTCCATCAGGCCTCTGGGCCCAGCCCATAGACTTCATAAAATTCATAATACAAAGAATCATAACTGGCCCTATGCAGTTTGAGAGGTCCTGTCTACAGTTTTACAGCCGCTCCTTTTTCCCATGATTGTGGGTGGAGAGAAAAATGCTTTTTGTGCCACAGGCGGATTTTCTGCCATTTTGACTGCATTATTGACCAATAAAAAAAAATGTCTGTAAGGCTATAAGGCTGAGCAGGTGTCCTATCCAGATATTATTATACATTTACGGTATGGTTTACACCTGTTCTATTTAAAAGGTGTCATGAACTGAAGTTGTATTTTTCTTCACTAATCGTATATCACAATATTTACTTCTTGGATATTTCCCAAGGCCAGTAAGAATTCAATACTTTCTGTATAATACAGTACATGCCTGTTGGTCAAATAAAATTGAAGAAAAGGTAACATAGGGCTAAACAATATTGTATTTTACAGTGATTAATCCAAGATAATATGAGACAAGAGATTTATCAATAAGTAGGCCATAAGGTGAATCCTGTTTTTTCATGTTGCTCCGAACTTGTGTGAACTACAAAATCTTTAGCTGATTAAAAAGGTTTTTTTTTTTTTTTTTACTCATCTTAAGGTATATAAGCAAAACAACAATCTGTGATGAACGGATCATGTGTGTAAATTCTGTGGCTTTTTTTTTCTTACAGCAAAAAGTCCATCACAAAATATCCTGCCCCGTTTTATGCTGAGGCATTTCATGCATAACTACTTCTTCAGGGCGTGATATTTTGAGTAGCAAGGGGTAGTGCAGGTGGTCACATGATCGCGCTGGACCAATAGGGGAGCAGATTTCAACACGATTGCCTCAGCGGTTTTATTTAACATTACGAATGGAAACTATGGAAACTGAGCCATTAGGGTAAATAGAAAAATTTTACTATTCTTTAGTATCTGATTAAACGTTACTCATGTTCCCAGATTCATTCAGTGTTGTACAGCATGACCCTAAGGTCTAAGATTTACAAGTGGCTCTTTATATCGCATTACATTAGCATCAGTCCACATTCCCAGTGGGAGCTGCACTGATACACTTACACCCTCTCTGTGCATTATTCACATTTTAATCTGTCATCCTCAGCACTGAACTGTTGTGAGCTGCATCAACTGTGCAGTAACCATATTAGTCGTAATAAAGTAAACATTGGCAGCAGTGGTACCCATGATGCCTGGGTTGTTTACCCATGGTTCTGTGCTCCCGTGCCTGTCTGCCTGTTGTTTAGCTCAAAGCTCAGAGCTTTCACAGTCCTGCCTTCAACTAATTATTTCTTTAAAGATGGGGGGTTGGGGGGAGGGCGTACAGACAAACACAACCGGGCTGATTATTCCTTTCTATAAATATTCTCAAAGCAACAATTGTCCATTTCAGCAGGGATTTCATTAGACATCCGCAAAGATTAAACAAGCAGAGCGTAGGGGAAGCAGAAAGGGTGGAACAAGAGTGAAGGGGTGGGGGGGGCGAAGGGGGTATGAGAGAATGGGAACAGAGTGGGGAGAAAAGGGGGGAAAATGAGAAAAATTGAGAAGAAATGAAAATGAAAGAAATAAAGAAACAGGCAGTAGGTGAAAAGGAACAAGCAAGGTAGATAAAAAAGATATACTGAGATATACCACAGGAAATGACAACCATAATGCATTTATTTAATAAAAAAAAAAAAAAAGAAAGTGAACTGTTGAACATGACTGGAGAGAAAAGCGGAGCAGCCTGGGATGGAGACAGATAAAGACAGAGGGAGAGGAGGGGGCAGATGAACAGAGACATTGTTAGGAGGTTAGTGAAGAGGAAACAGAGGAGGGATGGCAGGCTCAAAGAAAACCGTGTTTGTGTTTACATTAGAGACAGACAGCAAAAAAGGAGAAAAAGAAAGAAACAAAACAATTTCATATTAGTGGGGAAAGTGACAGAAAAAAACTATACTATCTCTCCTCTTTATAAAAGATGCATTTGGTAATGCTACCGAGAGAAGCAGCAGCTCCCATCTTGACCATTCCAGCTATTCAACATAAAATTATACATACTTATTATAATACTCACTTTTTTAATGTAACTTACACATAACACTTTTAATGGTGTATAGGTGCATATAAGTTCAGTAGAAGGGGGTTGGGTGGCTAAAGAGAGGGAGAAGAGGGAGAGAAGGATTATGGTGAGCTGGGGGTGAGAGATCGACAACAACAGTGGGGTCATGTCCTGATGTCCATGCTGCAGCTTAGACAAAAGAGCTAGTAGAGCAGTGGAGATCACCAAGGACACCCTGCAGAACAACATGATCACTCCCTGCCAAGAGCTCGGTAAACAGAGACATATAGAGATATCACACACAGACATGCAGCTTTCAGCTCCTCAGGCTCCCTGAGGACAAAACAGCAAACAGAACCGAGTGTATACACACTTTCACAATATCCTAATCCTATGTATACAGTGGGGCAAAAAATGATTTAGTCAGCGACCAATTGTCTAAGTTGTACCACCTAAAAAGATGAGAGAGGCTTGTAATCATCATAGATAAACTTTGATTATGAGAGGCAGAATGGGGAATTGGAGTTGAAAAAACTGGAGACTGGCTAGGCCACACCAGGACCTTGAAATGATTCTCACGAAGCCATGCCATCATTGCCTAGGTGATATGTTTGGGATCATTGTCAACTCTGCCTTATTTTGCCATCATCTGACCACAAGAAATTCTCCCACTCTTCTTCTGGAACATCCCAATGGTCTCCAGCAAACTTCAGATGTGCTGGTTTAAGCAGAACATGTTCAAGGTTCAAGGTTTTTTATTTGTCGTTACAGCCATATACACAGTATATAGTGAGACGAGACAGCGTTCCACCGAGAGCAATTGGTGATAAAAAAGAAAATAAAAAGTGCCTAAATGCACTGAACAGATTAAACACACAGTGTCTATAACACACAGTGTCTGCAGCATATGAGTCCCTGGTAGCATGTGTTACCGATGGCAGCCTTTGACCTTTGGTCACAGCTCTCTGCAGGTAATTCACTAGGTCCCCCCCGTGTGGCTCTGGGATTTTAGCTCACGGTTCTTGTGATCTTGCGTGGAGCCCCAGATCAAGAGATTGATTGTGAATTTGTTGAGTATGATGAGGAAAACCAAAAAAACATTAGCCTTGTAGTCGTAGCTGAGCAGCTCACGGCTCTGCTCGACTTGGTCTGGAAACAGCTTGTCTATTGCTATTTTGCAAATTTTGGATTCATTCTTATTTATTTCTATAAATTCCAGTTATTTCCCATGGAAAGTTTTCAACTTTGAAAACTTACAGAATTTTGCCAGCCTATTTATCAACAAAATTAACTGTAACAATTAACTGTAACCGTTTTCTGAGGTTATTAGTTTTATTTTTAGTTATTTAAATCATATACAGAAAGAAAAGAGGCCACTCTTTTCAATCATGATCTGTTTTCACAAGCATAAAATTATTATTTTTTTCAAATCATAAACACAAACTACTGTATTTGGATGGACAGGATTGGGCCTTTAAACATGTAGAGAGACTGTGCTGTTATGTGACTGCATGGATAAACGTGCATTTCTATGGCCAGTCTACTCTCTCAGGGCACCATGTGGTGGTTGTTCATTAATTCATCCCTCCATCAGCCTCCCTCCCTGCAAGTCCTCTTTTTTCCCCCTGGAAAATACCCCCCCGCCCCCCCCAAGTTTCTCTCTTCTCTCATTCGCTCTCCTCCACTGCCCCCCACCCACCATCATTCACTGCTGCATGTCACTGAAGCAGGTCTGCAGACTCAAATACACGTTTAGTGCATGCACACAGACAAAAACTACACTCCAAATAATTTTTACACAGTCTAAGTAAGAGGGCTGTGATATAAGAATTACTAAAAATTCATCAAAAAAGCAGTAGAGGGTAGTGGTGCATCATTAAACTGGATGAGATCTACCATTAAACAATGATATAATATAAATGAAGTGTCCCACATAAAACATAGTGTATTTTATTATTAACGCTAGGTGTCTTTTTGGAGGAAATGTTAAAAAGTAGTATTGGGATAATAACTTTCTCTTTCTTTTCCATCCATCTATCTATCCCTCACTCCTTCCAACTGGTCAAGTCAAAGAGCAGAGAAAAAGACACTATCAGGATGCACCTCTTCTCACTATCATTCTTTCCTCCTATCTGACACACGTTGCCTTTAAACAAAACCTTCCCAGACGTGCTCACATCCCTGCAGCAGCATTTACACTGGGGATGTGTAGTTAATTGTGGAGAATAACTTGAGCATAATTGAGATTTGCCTGTGCGCACAGAAGTCAAAAGGGCTTGTTCTACAATGTGTGACATATAAAATGTTCGTATCCACCACGACTTATCACAACTAACCCTCTGCCTGTTTGCCACTAACCTGGCAGTCTCTTGCTTGGAATTTCCCCCTTTACTACCCCCCCCATGTCCATTTCTGAGTCTACCCACAGTTCTCTCATCATACCTGTGGCCTTGGATTGCACAGAGACATCTGATGATTGACCACTGTGTTGGACAGTTGGAAGTGCAAACTGATTTCATTAGGAATATATGAGGAGTATGTTCTGTGTGTGGTGTGTGTGTGTGAATGGGGGGGGGGGGGGGGTTGTCCAGACAGACAGATAACCGGTCCCACACAAACATACCCACACACCCCCTGAACAAAAACAATACTGTCTCACATGGGCAATTATGCTGGCACATCCAGGCCTAGTATAAATTATTACACAATTTTTCCTGCCTGTAAAACTGGGAAATATTATAGCCACGACAGGAAATGCAAACGGGTGATATGGCTGTGCCTGAACCTGGAGAGTTCAATCAAGACACTGAAAACAAAAAAAAAAAGTAATTATCATGTGCATCAGCGGCTCGAGTGTGTCTGTATCTACATGCTCATGTGGCAGGGAGAGTGGTGTGTGTGTGTGTGTCTATGTTTGAAGGGGGGCGGGGAAGGGGGGGTTGCTCCCTAGACAGATTAGGGGCTCCAGCCAGCCCTCATATTTTGTCTAGTAGTGTCATCTGCTGGGGCTCATCCGATTACTGAACCCAAAACACACACACACACACACACAAACACACAAACACGTAAAAACAAAGCCATATACATTCATGCATATACGCAAGTTAGGGCTATGCAAATGTGACGAGACAATTATACTTCCACCACCCACATACACATCAGTGCGATGCGCCGTCTTCCATTTCAGTTTGTGAATGCCGCAGACACAAAGACACTCTAATCCTTACATAATCCCCTTCTGCTACCAAACACCAAACTCAGGTCACATCCACTCTCTCTCCCACACACACACACACACACACATAAGCTCTCTGCTTATCCACAACTACTTTAAAATGTTTTTTTCTTTTAGTGAACAGTCTGCATAAACTTAACATAGATACTAACTAACAAAGTGTCGTTGTTGTTTGCTTTCTTTATAACTGAGACATTATAAACAGCTTTATCTCCAACATACACATGTGTACACACAGGTGGACCTGGTAAGGCTTCAGGAAATTGCCTTCCAACATTCACTTCACAAACTTCTTCAATACACTCGTGGCTGAAATCAACCTTCACAGAAACAACAACAGAGACATCTAGTGGGGAACTTCAGACCCTACATGCAGACAGGAACAAAACTAAGGAAAAGTTTCTAATGGGACAAAGGGGAGCGTTTCAGGATGTATTCAACATTTCATTGTTTTTGGAAAGAAAGTTTTTTATGTGTCTAGCTTTTGTACCAAATAAATACAAACTGATACAATGATGAGCCAGCATCCTATTTATAGTTTGATGTCTTTGGATAGATTTAATTTATTCTACACTACTGTTGTGTCCAACATGATTACGTGACCTGAGTTTATGTTATGTTTATGTTCACCACGAAAGTCTTGAATTCCATCTATGCATTTCAGGTGAACCCTTCCGTTTGTAATAATGTTGGCTCATAAACAAACAGAAATTGCAGAAAGAAATATGTGTTTAAGGTCACTTAGAAAGGGTAGAATGTACTTAAAGTATCTTGGGCACAATTGAAGTAAAACATTATATTTCATCTGATATATCATAATCTGTCACCCTCAAAAATCCAGTAAAAATACTAATTAACAATATTATAGCCTGCATTATTTTAAAAGTTCTTCATAGTGTATTCATCTGCATGTAAGTTCTGTCTCTACGTGTTTGTGTATTCATCAGACTTACCCAGTTTGTATGTAAGCACATACAGGATTGTCCAAGGGGTGCCGGGCACTGCCATCAGCTTCCTCCACACCCTCCACGGCTTCATGGCGTTCGCACCCTGTTCTCCCTTCCTGCTGCCATCTACCTGCTGGCCCCTCACAGACTCGTCGTCCAGCACAGGGGCCCCCCACACGAACAGAGCTACGCCTGCGTACACGAACGTCAGCAGCATGAACATCCAGCTCCATCCAGCCACGTCGATTACAGCCAGCAGGCCGCCTCCGGCGAACACCGACCCGGCTTTATAGCCCACCACCTGAGCTGTGTTGCCCAGGCCCAGCTCCCCGCGACCCTTCAACAACCCCACAGCTGCGCCATCCACAGCGATATCCTGGACCGAGGCCAGGGAGTTCATGGCCAACAGGGTTCCTGCTACTCCCCAGATATGCGCCTCTGGGGCCAACGCAGCACTGGCGAGACATGTCAGTGCCAGACCAGACACCGTCCCCACCAGCCAGCGACGCTTGCTGCTGACCCGGTCCACCAGAGGGGCCCAGAGCACCTTGAGGACCCAGGGGAAATAGAGGATCTTGGTGAAGCCGATGCGGGTGAGGGAATGACCAGCTCCGCGTAGGTAGACAGGAAGCAGCGAGGACTGGAGGCCGTAGGGGATACCCTGGACAAAGTACAGCAGGCCCAAGAAGACTAGTTTGTCATTCATGATCTACCTCCACTGGAGACCCCCTGATTGAGCAGACACTGCACTGGTCCATGGGTCAGGTCATTGTCAGAATCGTGGTTAAAGGGGAGCAATTCAAACACACTGGCTGACCCACATGGCTTAATGACCTGAAATGAAAAAGAAAAGAGTGTAAAATTATTTAGAGTCTAGTTATTAAGTTATTGTTGTTGTGAACGTCCCGGGGCGAGTAAACACTTTCAGACTCTGCTGCTGCTGCTTTAAATAACGTAACGTCACCAAGGTACGTTACTAACGTAAGTTACGTTGTCAGAGCCACGGCTAGCGTTAGCCTCTCAAAGTCAAATATCAATTGTATGATCGGGACAGTTTCCTGGTGACCACGTGTGTTTTCATCATTTTATTTATCATAACACAAACGGGACTCTGCAGCGTTGACAATTTAGCGACAGTTAAGTTGTCAAACTGCCTGACCGACGTTACAGTGTAGCTCCCACTAGCTAGCTGATAGCCTACTGTCACGCTAAACCCTGCGGCTCAATAGCTTTAAAACACAATTGTACAGCGTGACAGTATCATCTGACGTGCTGCTGCCGTCTGTGAATTAGCTCCCTGTCTTTAGAGATCAAGCTTTAGACATACTGAGAAAAGAAAGTTGGTTATTCTAGCGTTAGCTGACCGCAGAAGGTGCTCCGCTTGTTTAGAGTTGAGGTCTGTGTGAACTATGAGGTTGCCAGGTTCAGTAGCTGCAATCCCCCCTCTGCAGATACCAGACAGACTGCATCGTATTTGTTTGACACTTCATGTAAATACTTACTAGTGTAGTAGTAACAACTGGTACTCATCGTATTATTTTGCATCATATAATATCATATATATCACCTACAGAGCACCTAAAGCCTCGAAATGTGAACACGTTATAGTAATTTTGTGTCTTTTGTGTACAAGATACAGATATTGTGCGCACAAATTATTAAGAGCAGACAAGATCAATTCATGTTGAAATACTAGATGAAAATGTATAACCTTTCAGGAGTTTAGGATGCTTAGCAAATAGTCCCTGGTAAATGCAGTATGTCGTTTTCCAATCTGGCAACCCCAGCCCTGTAAACCACAGTTTATGCCAAAGGGTGTGTAAATGTTTCTGCTCCTCAACAAATACCACTAAAAAATCGTAAATCCAAAGTATTTATAGCCACAGTCTTCATCGTAATCATTTCTAATGTTTGGATTATATTGATTTTGTGGTTTGTGCATCACAAGTGTGGGTTTAAAAATAGATTATATAATACTGTGCCTATAGATTTGCTAAACATACAGTATATTCTTGCTGATTAGCTCCTGTGTAATATGTAATATATGTTCAGAACTTTGTAACATGGTGCAAGGTTACAAGAACAGAGAACACTTTAATAGAAAAAAGTTTTTTTTATTGCAGAATAGTTCCTTCAAGTCTAGTGTTGCAACTGTAATTGACACATGAGGATCTCCATTTTCATGTGTCACCACTGACTCCATCTTCTTCTTTTATGACAATCTAATCGATGTAATGCTAAAAGTATGCAGGACAGCACAGGTCCATTGGAAAACTCTATGCAATAAGAGTGTTGGAATAAAAGGGAAGTACTTGTGAAAATATCTACTAAAGCAATGATGCCTTATTAGTCTCCACCCATTGCTGCTAATACAGTATCTTTTAATCTTTGTAATGACTATAGTTAATAAGGAAATAGGGCACAATATGTGTCAAGTGATTATAGGTGATTTTTCACAACTGAACATGATCCAGCTTCAGTTGTACGAGAACTAATAGTTTGTCGATTAGCTTTTAGTTCTCGCCCCCACAGAGTGCGAGCAGAATCTTCTCGTAGTCTCCTTTCGTGTCATCCTAAAGAAAAGGAAAAAAAAAATGTGTGAATTTTTATCTCTCTTTGCTTTTAATCCAGGATGGGGTCATTGTGTAAACCCCTGCTCATGCTGTATTTTGGCTCACCAGAATATCCTGGTAAAGTGTTTTGCTGTAGTTCTTCTTGTAGTCGTCTCTGATGCGTTTCATGTCAATTTCAGAACGGCTCACCATGATGCGGGTCAGAATGTTTTTCCGGGTTCCTTTCCCCTGAGGAGTCAGAAAAGAGTGAGATAGAGAAACAAAAAACAGCAACAGGTACAATACCCTGCATGCTTTTTGCAGATATTCTGTGAGTAGCAGTCTGTACATAATGTACCTTCATGGCCAAGTAGAGCTTCTCAGCAAAGAATGCAGACTTGCTTCCAGAACACTTCACTATGTTCAAAAAATAAAGGTTTATATTTACATTAAATCTGTGAATAAATAGACAGATGCATGTACGGGCAAAAAGGATTTAGAAAAATATTTGTGTCTTTACCAACTGCTGTGAGACAATTCTCAATATCGCCCTTCATCTCTAGGTCAATAGCTTTGGCCACGTCCACTTTGCTGTACTTTGAGTACCTGTTAAATACTGACAGATGAGGGGGGGGGGGAGAAAGATTGTTAGGTCTGGCAGTATTAAAAAAAAAAAAAAAAAAAAAAAAAGTTGTTACTCATCAGGGCAGCCAGCCAGCTAACCTTCACGGAGATGAGCAGCGCTCCTGGTGGTGAGGATTTCAATGAAGACGGAGCAGTCGCTGCCCTTCCTGCCCTCCCCTGCCTCATACAGAGCCCTGGCATCACTGTCAATCAGCTGCTCACACACTCCTTCAGTTCTGCCGGCCTGTAGTAAAGAGAAACAGTGATAAACACAACCAAACATGGGTCTGTATATCTCTCAGAAAACATTTGTTTGTTTTTTTATGAAAGGTAGGTTACAAAAGGTCTTATTTAGTCAGTGGACTATAAAGTGATGATCTACAAAAAGGACTGGCAATTGTGGAATGTACAAAAATAACCCTAACCCTTTTCACTCTTAATTTTGGCAATTTTGGGAGGATCTATATTTGCTCCTGTGCAGGCTCAATTGATTATGGAATTGTATAATTTGAGGTGAATTCCCAAAGATAGTGGCATTTTTTTTTAGACTGGAGCGACCTAATTTTGAATGAGTGAACGACTCTTCTTTTACCAAGTGAATACATTAGATGGGACCTGTGATATCACCTCAGGATTTCAGAATGTCAGGTATTATAAGTGTAGTGCCATAAAATATAGAATCACTGGTACATTTATCACTGATATTTATAGACACCATCCATCCATCCATCCATTGTCTATCCCGCTTATTCCCTTTCGGGGTCGCAGGGGTCTGCTGGAGCCTATCCCAGCGCGTTAAGGCGAGAGGCAGGGATACACCCCAGATGGTCGCCAGCCAATCGTGGGGCATTTATAGACACATTTTTTCTAAAAACAAAATACAGGGGTAGGAAGGAGTGCCTCAAAATAAAGTAAGTGAGTAAGCATAATGGAAAATAGTTTGAATTTTAGATTAATTTAGCCACCAGACAGATTTGAGCAGATATCTTGCAGTTCATCCCAATCCTCACATTTAAAAATACTGCTTTTCACATTTTGAGTTTAATATATAATGTATGTTCAACATATTTAATCGGAATGTCCTTAAAAAAAGAAGTCCAATTGTTCGCTGTGTATATGTGTGTTGAGGGAGTGATTGTGTTTATTTTTAATGAACTGCTGCCACTGCAGCAGCAGGAGTGTTTTGTCACCTCAGAACTTAAAGGTATCCTGGTGCTCTGACTGAGAGATTGATGCCGTTAAATGAGCCTCTAACATGTGTGCTACAGTAAACTAATATGTGTACAGGATGAAACACCCCATATGAGACAGAAAACAAGCGTGGACACGTATGTACCTTGCAGAGTGAAAGGAGGGCAGCCCTGAAATCTCCACTGGTGTCAGATCTGATGTCGTCCTCCAGCTCCTTCTTGTAATCTTGGCACAACATATTGAGAGGACATAAAATACCAATGGTCACAATTTGAAAATTGCATTTCACCATGTGTTTCACATTCCTAATGTTTAAACCTATAAGCGGACATATATTCCCACAGTTGTAATTTGTTAACGCGGAGCACATTGGGTGACTTCTATTCCTAAACTGTAACCGTTTGAAACTGAAGATGGTTTAATCCGTCGGAACGCACCTTCCTTGTAGGCCTGCTTTATTGCCACGATCTCTCTGTTGGTTCGAGAGGCCAAAATCTCAATCAGGGTGTCCTCATCTGTTCCCAGACCCTGAGAGGTTAAAACTGAGCATGTTCACTTATTCTTCAATGGTACCGTTCAAATAAAACATTGACACACCCGGAAAGAAAACAATACATGAATATGTGGAAGTGTGTTGGGAGGGGGCAGGGGGACTATCATTAAGAGCCAAAAATAACAGCTGATGCCAAGGTTAAAAATGTAGTTTACCAAGACCTTCTCCAACGTCTTTCTACAGGTATTTAAGTCAACATTTATATCAGTGTTTCTTTTAAGTGTGCATGTACCTTCATTGCCAGTTTCAGCTGCTGGGCATCATACTGGGCTGGGGTTTTCAGCAGAGCCAGCACCACATCCTCCAGATCTCCCTTCAGAGCGTTCTTCAGTGCCGTTTCCAGGGGCTACAGGGGACCAGACAATGAAATCTAGGTAACGGTTGTATAGTTGCTGTGTATACTTGCAGTGAGCATCCTCAGGTAGCTCTCATTACCTTGCCACTGCCCTTCTGGTATGCCTCCTTGATCTGCTGTCTCTGCTCATTGCTCCGTTTCACCAGGATTTCAATAATGGTGTTCTCGTCCACACCTACAGAAAAGACATATTACTTAAAATCCCAACCTTTATTATTCTACTCTGGTTTGAACAAAAGGCAAAGTATAGGTACTACACTGCTGAACCAAACACATGTTCCGACAGGCTCAAAAGGTTTGTGTGTGTGGTGTGTTTGTGTGTGTTTTAAGCTCACCTTTTGCTTTGATGGCCTGTTCCAAAACTGCAGAATCTCCGCTAGCACTGAAGTTGGGCGCAGCTGTCACCGTTCCCTCGTTCTTCAGGACCTGAGAAAACACATTATTGATTAATATGCGTTTGATAACTACTTGACTTCCACTCAGTGGAGTTATGTTAAGGTTACAAGGGTGGCTTGTTTTGTTTTTTGTTTTTTTTTTCATTTGCAAATTCTCCTGTTCGGGGGGGGGGCAGCTAAACACAACAGAATATACAGAATATGCAGATCTCATGACCGTGTGGACACTGCCCTCTCTTTGTCTCTATTTGTCTATGCCTCCGAGGACCAGGATGCTGCCCTTTAAGAACTGCCTGTTGGAAGAGGACTGAAAAATAAAGGAGGAGCAGCTCAGCAACAGGAGAGCATAAGACAGCATTATGCAACCTTCTCTTGGTTCATATTAAGAAATCAGAGAAAAGAGAAGTAGAAATTTGTTCTGTTTATAGAGTTTATATAGGGAGGAGCACAAATTCCTGCCTCAATGAGTCACACTCCACTCATGACTTAGTATGGTCAACTTTTTTTTTTTATAAAACATTTTTTTATGCGTGCTAATGATCTTATCATCGAGACTCCCTTCCACATAACAACTCTGTTCTTATCTCATTGCCCTGCCCCGCTCCCTTTTTCCCTCCCTGGTCATGTTTTAAACTCTCCGCTCATTCATTTTTTTCTAATCTCTCCACAGCACACTCCACTCTTTCCCTTGCTGTAAACTCTGCATGATGAAAATTTTCCACCCGAGCATACCACAGGAAGAGAAAAAAAGGAAAAAACAGGGTGGTTGGCCGTAGCAACTGGAACGAGAAACACACATTTACGTACTGAGTCATCGGGCATGCCCAGATAGACGGTCTGCTCCATGAAGGCTTGGATGAAAGACATGGTGGGACTGTTGTCTGTCAGGAGACAAAACAGGAGAGAATCAAGGAAAGAGAACATGTCACCGTCTCACACACACACACACTGTTCCAATAATCCTGAACATTTAGAAAGTACAGTACAACAGTGTGATGGTCTGTACTGAGAGTGTCAGTGAGAATCCTCAAATATATATTATAAATATAGGTACACTAAAAACATTACAGAGGAGAGTCATAGTCGATATGATCAGTGATTTGTCTTAACTTCAGGAAAGTTTTTATCTGCTGAACTTTTCAGCAGAATCAAAACCAAACAATGCTCTCTGGAGAGCACCAGCCTGTATTTACTTGACTGTAGGTTTATGTGGTTTTTCCATAGCGTTGAGGCATGTGGAAGCTGGCTGGCCACACCCACAGCAGCTCAGATAAGGACCTTCACTGTGGACCTTATTATAAGTCCATCATGTACTTGAACATTCGTAACGTGACGGCTCTGCTGCGCGTAACTGATCCGCCACGCCACTTTTATTGTTTCAATAAATCAGCAAAAAAAAAAAGTATTCCTCCGCCACACCCACATGTTGCGCCACCACATTGAGGCAGCAGAGAGCTCAGCTTTTACACACCAACATCAAACTTCTCCTACAAATCCTAAAACTCAAAGCTGGACATGATTTTTTTTTTTAAATGGAAGGGGAAAAAATGCCTTACCGTGCGGATTTATCAGGGAGAATTGGCTTCGCTGAGAGTCCAGGGGGCTTTGTAGCGACAGAGAAAGTGTATTTATACGCAGGGTAAACTCCACCTAGTAACGGGCTCGGCCCATCCGCCCCTACACGGCTGCTATTGGACGGAACACACAGGGAGAAGTTCAGGAGCAGGAACACCTTCTCCTAGAGAGTTTAGGATCCTTTTTAAATCACCAACACAGACCCAGAGAGTTCTGTTACTTTATTTTAAATAAGCTTTAATGAAATTGGTATATGTAATAATATATCATATGAATATATCCTAAATACATGATTCTTTAGATTCTTTGTTGGTAAGATTTTGCTCTATCTTTAAATATTTCTAATCTTTTTTTGTAACTTTTTTTTAAAGATTTGTCAATTTACTAACAAACTGAAGAATTGCCATGAAGCAAAAAAGATTAAATGTAAAATGATAAAGAAATGTAACTCAAATTAAAACAAAAGCAACAAAGATATGTCAGAGATACATAGTTACCTTCTGGTTTAGTAATAAATACATCAAAATTTGATACCCATGCTGTTTATCTATTTATAGTACAAAACTTTCAGGTAAACTTAACTCTGTGTGTATGTGTGTGTATGTATATATGAATGTGTCTGTTTGGATTTTGGGGAGTCCTGGACATGTGCATTTATTGTAATGTATGAGGAACATGTTGATGCTGTTTTATTTGGCTCCAGACATAAAGGAAATCCTCTTTCGAGTTTCCTGTTGTTGTCTCCCCTGTTGCAAAGACATTATCAGAAAGGGTTGGGTAAAATTCACACCTGTGCATTGATCTCAGGAACCCTATAGTAGCATATCACTGCGATACCTTCAGAACTGACTAGGGCAAATACTACCAAGCATTCCTTAAAGGACTCGGCTCTCTACCTCATGAGGTAGTGAGTGTCTTTAAGGTGTGGTATGTTGTCATGACAACACAGCTGGGCTGGACCGACAGGCCTCGACAGAGGGCATTGCTTTCACACAACTGAGATTAGCAGCCAGGATAAACACACACGCTCAGGTGGTTGTGATGATGAAGGCTGATGGCATCATTGTGAAGCAGTCATGCTAGAGTCATGGCAGCCTATCAGAGACGCTGTGAACAATCAGTCTACACGTCATTGATGACGTTCATCACATATCTACGTAGCTTTTGTCTGTCTATCATTAAAACAATGGGTTTGGATTGTGATTAAGAAGGAGCGTCACGCTGTATTTTCATTGAAATTATATCGGGGGTGAATTTATCTCTAGGTAAGGTAAGTTTTATTCCACAATGACTCCTCTACAAGATATTATTCATTCTCTGCATTCTAATAAATGACACATGAAGACAATTCCCAACACACCTCAGCGTGGTTCACAATCTATGATGACAACAGCTGAGGGAAAAATAGAGTCTCTGGGTCAACAAATAAATAAAAAAAAAGAGAGACAGAGTGCAGTGAGTGTGTGTGTGAGTGTGAGACAGCATCTAGTTACAATCTCTAACTTACACACGAGAAACCTGAGGACTGTTAGGGGCCTCTTTTTTATCGTCAGGCTTTGTGGGGTTTAAGCCAGTACCTGGTGAAACTCCATCTCCGCAGGTTTAATATTTAAAGACTGATGAGAGTTTGGTTCCCCTCAGAGATCAGAATCGATGCATCTTCGTCCTTCTGGTCAGCAAAGCAGCACCCAAACCGAATCACACTGAAGGGATCAGATCTGCTGTGAGACCAGGGAGTCTATTCATCATCAAGGCAAGTTTTTATTCAACTTTGCTAATATTCTAAAGGCAGGTGTTTTCTGATTCATTCCTATAGGAACACTTGAATATTTAAAATTTTATACACCAGTTTCTTATACCATTGGTATCATTAATAATAATTCTTAGAGTAGATTGAAACATTTTGGGGATTGAAAATCTTACATGAATTGAAATTGAAAGATTATTCATTATTCCTTTGTGGCTTTAAAAATGATGTTAAGCATCTTTTCTCTTCAGATTTTGGACAATTTCCGGTTGTGAGTGCTCATAGGGAAACATCACACACAACAAGAGCAGTAACGGTTACAGTATAGTCACGATGTATGTAAACTCTTCTGGAGCTGACAGTGGATCCTATTCACTCACGTTTCTCGGGAAGAAGGTAGGGAGACATCACTCTGTGACCCCTGCAGGCAAGCAACGTGAGTATAAAACACATTAACCAACTGGTAAACATTCATCTTTACAGTGATGACGATGTTGTTGTCTTCATTTCTATATAAAAACATAGCTGGGCTAACACCACTGCAGATTATGAGCTGTAGAGGTAAATATTTCAGCTGCTTGGTCACCTTAAGGAGGGAAGCAGTTCTCATAACAAATATAACAGTGTGTTCCTGGAAGAGAATCTTTGGTGATCCAACTGAAAAGCAATTGTTCGCATGGCCAAAAAGAAACAAGCATCTATTGACATTCCAGTAGCTTGTTGCAGAAATGGACGCAGAAATATTCTAAGTGTCTGTGTATCTGTGTTGTACAATTCAACATGGCATACATGAAAATGTTTGTTCTTTTAAGATATACTATGTCCAGCATCCTGCCAGAATTGCATCTGTACTGTAAGCGCCACCATCTCCTGTCCAGATGTTTTTATCACATAAAAGCCATCTGTTCCTCTGCTGCACCTTCGTTCTTGCATCTCATCTCCCCACCATCCATCCACATCCTGTCCTATACACATATTGTCCTCCATACATTTTTTGGAATTAAGGGGAAAAATCTAAAACCTAATCCTGCATTTTAGCATGTCTAAATTTACCCTTCCATATTTCCAAACATTTTCTCAGGTGCATGGGAGACCACTAACCAGTCCACCTGTGTTGGGGAACCTGGGGCGTTCTCGCAGCAGGTACAGGCCCCAGTGACAGCACAGGTGAATTTACCCGGCAGTGTACCGGAGCTGAAGGACGACAGACCATGCCCTATAATTCATAACAAGCAGTTTGACCATTGTGAGGACAACGCTGCAGGTCAGACCAGTACAAAAACGTACTCACACACGCTTTGCATGTATTCATTGCAACCTTGCATTGCATGCACTCATAATCACTTTATCAAGATAAATTGCCAAGCATCCATTCATTCAATGACTTTTAGGCTTAAGCTAAACTCCAAACTATGTTTTTCTCTTTCTCTTGTTTTGATTTTTCTACCTTCAGGGTCAGTCTGCCTGTTATCTTATACACACTGGTTAATTGTGACTATATTTCTGTTTCTCCACTAAAAGGTGTTTCTGGAAAGACAGTAACAGCTTGACGACACACCCACATTCCTGTAGGAGGAAGCAATGAAGGGAAAGGGTGGGATGGGAATGTTGAAATATGAAGTATTCCTAAGGGGAGCTATTTATTGATTTAAATTAAATATTTAAACTTATCAGAGATTGAATGCTTTTTAATAATAAAAAATAAAAAGGGATTAACAACTTTATCTTTTTATTTCAGAATGATTTTTCAGATATAATTCCGAATGAAGTCAAATAGTCAACTGAAGTTAAGAATAAACCTGTAAATAGACACTAAACTGAATGCTAATCACTTATAATGATGCAAGAAATGTTTAAACTAATAAATAAAATATAACTTGTCTGACTGAGGTTCATGTGTTTTTTATTTTTTCGTGTCATAAATATTTTCAAAATGATGATAAATATATACATGCACACACATATAAAACAAATATATACATACAGTATGTGTGTGATTAGTTGCGATTTGACGTATATATATATATATATATATATATATATATATATATATATATATATATATATATATATATACATCATATTAGTATAGTGCCATGTGCCAGCTTTATTACACATAGGGATTGGGCCAATCATAGCTACACTTCAACTATGAGACATAGAATGAGGGAAAAGAATCCGGTAACCAAGCTGGGAAAGGCTGAATCTGCAATAGGTAAGCAGCTTAATGTGAACAAATCATCTGTGGAAGCAATTATCAGAAAATGGAAGACATAAAAGGCCACTGATCTCCCCTCATGGGTCAAAATGATCACAAGGACGGAATCACACAAGGCAGTGAATGTGAATGACCTGCAGAGAGCTGGGCCCAAAGTAACAAAGTCTACAGTAACATAATAGACCGCCAGGGACTCAAATGCTGCAGTGCCAAACCGAACATGTCCCCCTTGTACCAGTACATGTCCAGGCCTGTCTGGAGTCTGCTAGAGACAGAAGAAGATTGGGGAAATGTCATATAATCAGAAAAAATCAAAAGAGAATTATTTGGTAGAAACTCACCTGAAGTTGCATCCAAAGAACACCATATCTATTTTGAAATATGGGGGTAGAAACATAATGTCTTTGGGACTCTTTTTCCTGCAAAGGGATGAGGATGATTGATCCAAGAAAAGAAAACAATTAATGGCGCCATGTATGGTGAGATTTTGAGTGAAAACCACATTCCATCAGCAAGGTCGTTGAAGATCAAATGTGGCCAAGACTTTCAGCATGACAATGATCCCCAATACAACAATGCAAGGAGTAGCTTCGGCCTAGCCAGTCTCCAGATCTCAACCCCTTAGAAAATCTTTAGAGTTGAAAGTCCCTGTTGCCCTAAAACATCACTGCTCTAGAAGTGATCTGCATTGAGGCATGGGCCAAAATATCAGTATATTTATGGCGCCAGTATAGTAAATAATAAAGTGTGAAAATGTGAAAAATCTTGTGAAGAAAACATTTGACCTCTGTCATTGCCAACAAATGGTATACAACAAAAGGAATCAGATTAACTTTTGTTATTGACCAAATACTTATTTTACAAAGGAATTTCCCAATTAATTCTATTAAAAATCCTACAACGTGATTTCCTATATTCTTACTCTCCATTAAGTCTCTCATAATTGAAGTGTACCTATGATGAAAATTACAGGCCTCTCATCTTTTTAAGTGGGATAATGTGCACAAATGGTGGCTCATTAAATATTTTTTATCCCACTGTATATGGCAAAAAAGGTGGACAGCAGTATAATCAACACTACAACATTTGCTGTCACTCTTTTCTACACTCTTCTTTTGATTTGCTCCTCTTATGTTGTTTCCAACTCTCCAACACTATTTGTTTCATTATTCAAGCTGTCGTTCATCACAAAACTCTGTGGACGAAGAAATGGGCTGCTTTCAGACACTGGATTGGTGCTGATCGGAAGAGACATTCTGGTCAAGAGGTCAACCGAGGTGCTGTAAAAAGATAAAGATGTGTGGAGTTGGAGGAGGAGGAGTAGTGGTGAGAGTGTACATGTTTATAGAGCAGGGTGCTGGTGGGACCGTGTGAGAGATTCTGCGGATGTATGTAAGCTCTAGAAGTGGTGAGGTTAAAAGAGATGGCTTCTACAGACTACCACCTGCCTATTTTGATTACCTACTTTGAACTGAATTGTAACATACAGTCTTTTTTTCAGCAGGGCTCTTAGAATCTCAGCTGTATGATAGCAGTGATTCAAAACGTCGAGCAGCTGAGCAATCACAAGATGTCAAGATCTACATCCCCTACGAGTCAGCTGAACTCTGCATCAATCAGGTACCAACAAGGATCATCATAGCAGTAAAGCAGCATAGAGCTACATCCACATTGCACACTAACAGGCTCAAATAACATTGAACATATTCATTTATCCATGAATAAAGAATACTGAATTAAAAAAAAATTCTACGGTGTGACTTAGAGCTGTGTCCAGATGTTCAGTGCCACACAATGCAGTCACTGTCAGACACTGTGTTGTGTGCTCACATGGCTGCCCTGATGCTGCTGGTGTTGTGCTGGAAGGTCTTAGATGAGCATATGATACCAAAATGCATTTTTTGTGCAAGTAATGTCTGTGGCATGTGCTTTGCAGATAGCCGAGGACATGGAAGCAATGAAGAAAAGGCACCTGGAGATGGTGCAGGAGCTGGAGGTGAACTTCCAGCTGACAGCACGAGAGAACCAGGTGAAAAGGTGGCTGCATGCGCACGTGCATGAGTAGTGATCACACATCGTGACGCAGCACATTTTGTGCGATCAGGAATGGACTGTGCAGAGGGTCAGATGTTACTACCAGAACAAGTTGAACTCTCTGAGGAGAATCCTGGACCTTTACCAGGAGAAGGTGGAGAAGAAAAACACTGACTGGGAGAAAAGATATGTGGTCAGTGTCGTTCATTGGTCATTAATCAACACGTCTATCTCTATTTCTTACTCATATTACCAAATATCTACAGTGTCTCCTGTGCATTCTTTTTACCAAACTCTTTTTTTCTGCTGGAGTCAGAGTCAATATATTCTATACTTTACTCCATCAGTTATATATATGCACATGTTGCAATACTAAAGTGTAAGTTGTGTATTTCTCTATATTTCCTGTAGGCCTTGAGTGCCCAGAACGAGCAACTGCTGGACGAGCAGAAAAGTGAGAGGAGGAGGAGTGAAGAACACGCCATGCAGTGGCACAGAGAAAAGGTTGGATAGGAATCTATCAGGCACGCCTCATAACTTCCTATGCCATCCTCTGAACCACTGCACCCCCTTGTGGCCTTATAGGAATATAAAAAACTGTTTTTAATGTCACCACTTACAGTAATGATCTTTCTTTTAGAGAAAAATGCTGGAGCTGTTCTCCAAGAGACTGGATGTCCTGCACAGCCACCAGGCCTCCAGTGAGTCTGCATGCATTTACATGTGGGGCCTAATATAAACACCTTAATAGACCTATTTCACTGCAACCGTATTGCCATGAAATAGTTGGTAAATTTAAATAGTTTACCAATGATACTGATTAAAAATGTGTTCCATTTTATCCTTTACAGTGAAACAACACACACAATAGCAGTACCCTGACTGTGTTTACCCTGGACAGAACCTTAATTAGTATCATTGAAGATACATGCGTTTTTAACTATTATTTTGTATCAATATGGCTGTGGAGGAGGTCTATAAATGTCCTTTGGCTCCTTTTTTAATGGACAGCACTAAAAGAGCTCCAGATGGCCAAACAGGAAGTTGGGAAAGTCCAAGAAATGTTGAGGTTACCATCTCAGGTGCAGAAGCAGGAAATCGCTGTGGATGGCGAAAGCACAGAGAACAAAGGACTAACAACTCAACAGCAGGCTGTGGTAGGTTGGAATCATTTACCATGGCTATGTCTACTATGTCTATAGTGCATGATCAAAGACGATAAACGTAAATCAACAAAGCAACTGATAAAATAAAACTAACCTGCCAGAGACAATATGAGGTAGAGCTCATGTTGCACAGGACGGAGAAAGACCAATCATAACATCTCAAGTTCAAGATTTGATACTGCCACATCAGATTCTTATTTAGTCTACCCTGTTCATTGTCTCCATTTGAATAGCTTCTTTATCTATTTAATCATTCTTTCTTTTTCTTTATATACCCATTGTATTGTCCTTTAATTGGCTTGATACATTATGAATGCAGTGCAGGTGTATTTCTCATGCAAGCCATATTTATCACCCATGACTAATGAATGCAAAAATAGATATTTGATACTTTGGGTCTCTCTGCCAAGCTCCAAGACAGGATGGTAAAAGTGATGCAGAATTACTAATTGCATGATGGTGTTTTTTGGAATATTTAAAAAAATATATATATATTTGTAAGGATTTTGTCTGCTGACAGCTGCTTTCTGAACTCTGTTGCATTTGCAGGCCTGCAGTGAGTGTGAAAGGCCACTGGAAGGGGCTGCAGCCTGCCTGGAGGAGCTGAAAGAGCGTTTGTATCGGAGGGAGAGAGAGCTCACAGAGCTACTGGAGGCAGAGAGGAGCGTTACCCCTGTCCCTCCTGTCTCTCCTGCCTCTCCTGTCCCTCAGCCATCCTGCAGTGTTCTACTTCCCACTGTCATACACAAGGTCTTGTGCTTCAACAAATCAAAATATTGTTTAATCAGCTGCTTGCATGTTAAAAGGTTTTTTTTTACTTAAAATATGATAGAGGCGTATGTTTTATTCTGTTTGTCCTTTTGTAGCAAGACTGTTTTGTTGTGTTGTCTTCAGGCTCATGTCATCTGCTCTGCTGTGGCTGAGACCAGAGCTCTTTTGGACCGGATGATTGAGGAGAATCGTGCTGCTCTGGTTAAAGCCAAAGATGAAATAGAGCGTCTACAGATGTCCAGAGAAGACGGCAATGATAGAGACAAGACCATTGGCCAAGAGGGGTCAGTGATTATAGAAATATATTGTTGGTTGCAAGGCAGGTTAATTTCAGCCAAGTTACTATATTCTGAAATGAATAACTTTGTACTGTGAACTTTTCAGGTCAGACAAATATGAGTTGAGTTTGTCTTCACTACAAGAAACTATAAAGGAATATGAGGTTTCTCAACTGGCATTAGACTGTATCAACACTGGAGAAAGTTTTTTTCTAATGAATGGTAAATAAATATCTTAAATGGAATATAAATTCCTAATGAATGACTACACAGCATATTACATGCATGTATTATCTGCATCTTCACAATTTCCTACAACTTGTGTGTGAGTTTTGGCACCACACTTAGCTGTAGGAAGCATTCGTCATATCAGTGCCTGTTCTTTCTTACCTGCACAGATGATTGTGATGCAGCCTCAGAACCACAAAGGGAGTGAGGAGTGTCACCCAGCAACTTCTCCTGTTGCGGGATCAGGATAACATCACAATTCCTCATCATAACTGTTTCACTAAGCTGATGTGTGATGTGATCACTAAGAAAAGTGTGCCTCATAAACCACAGGAATGGATTGAGATACCAAGCTAGTCCTATTACAAGATAGAACTCCAAGCAATTTCTTCAACAAGAAACATTTGGATTGCCACACTAGAGGCAACTGCATCTGCAAGACTGAATGATGAAAGACTTTTTGCCATTCTTGAAATACACTATTTCTATTATTTTTCCATTAGCCCCAGAAGTTTTAAAGCCAAAATGTTTATAACATATACCTCCTACACACAGTGAATATCATTGGTCTTCATTTAGAGCAGCACTTTGATATTAAATCTCTTTGGTTTACAAAAAAATATGATTCCCTTTTAATTTTCTTTTGAATCTGTTTTACTTAACATTTCCTTTAATTGATGTGTAAAAAAAAAACAAGATATGTACAGGTATGTGTTTATGGCATGGCCTATATTCTTTAAAGTCTCAAATCATTCATGACGGGGATATTATTGAGGCTGATTGTTTGTTTCTGAGACTCTGATAAAAGCTTAGGTCTATTTCTGAGAATACATGAAAATAAACTCGTCACCAGAAGTGCTTTGGTTTTTTATAAAGATGTCTCCTTCATCTCCATTCGGAACAACCTCCATGTTGTGTTTTTGCTTGTTGTGTTTGCTGAGAGCAACTTACTATGAATCACTGTATCCATGCACTGTCCCATCCCCCTCCATAAGACAATGTTCTTTGTCAGGGTGAAAGAATAATTCAGGAATAAACACAAACTTTCAGGGAAGCAGCAGTCATCACAATCCCCTGATATTGGTCCCACTTAAGACATTTTGGCATGAACTCAAATACAACATCTAGAGTGACAAGCACATTTACTTTGAAAAGAAAAGAGAAAACGAAGATCATTGAGAACTACACTTCAGAAATGACAGTGAGGAAGAAATACTTCCATACAATGTGGTGGAAGACATGCAAGGTACAGGTTTAGATTCATTTAATAATTAACATTTGATGGTGCTTTACTGACATTTTTTTTTTACTTTTCCTGTCCTTGAGACTGTGACAAGGTGAAGCCAGTGTTGACAATAGATAATCAATCTGTTTGTGTGGAGGCCCCTCGAGGCCCAAAGAGTTTGAACAGGTGTGCTGAAGCTTCTCATGGCCACAAGTAAGGACAAAGGCTTAGTTTATATAGTGGTGGGACAACAAAACACACACATTCAAATATGTATATCTGCAGTTACAAACTTATATATATATATGTACATACATATAGGTAGTCTAAAATCAAAAAAATGAGTTAAGCTTCAGATTAGTACTCAGGGAGTGATAGAGTAGGCCACACCTGCAACTTGAATCTGACTATAGGGAATAGAATACCTGCTAAGTTCTTTTAATGCCATGTAGATATCATACAGGAGAGCAGCAGCAAATTCATGTTCATGATAACAATATGTATGTTTCAGCAGTATATCCCCTCCACCCCATGTCCTCCTCTCCTCTCCTTCATGCCTCTTCAGGTTTCAGGCCTATATGCTGGAGCTGTGCAACGACAGGCTGCAGGACCTCTTTGTGAGCCTGGCTGGTGAGGCCCATGCACAGCCCCAGTCTCCCGGCCAGGCCAGGCGGGTGGAGATCGAGAGGAAGAGAAAGGGAGTTGTGTTCGCCCAAGGAGCAGAGACAAAGGAGGCTTCCAGTGCCCAGGAGCTCTATCGTTCTGTTCCAGCGGGCCTGTGCCAACCGACACATCTCTGCCACCAGTGAGTTCTCTATACCGTGCAATGTTGCCCAGTTCAAACAGGGCTCCGCTAAATAGTTTGGAATAATTACGTTAGTTAGTCATAAGGAGAGACACTACCTCGGTACATCATTACTGGACTGAGCTGGGAGTGGCACAGCCAAACTGTGAATCAGCATGCTGTGATCAAGAGAATTTCACTTGACTTTTTTGCAGTAGACTGACTCCACCAGTCTCTGAGTGATCTGATATTAGGCTCATCTGCTGAAATGCTCTATGTACCATATCAGAATAGCATCCTGACCCACATGATTGAAAAAAACACATTATATTTGTATTCATCATTTGAGCTTCTTCAAGTCATGAAGCACTTTCTTGGAACACTTCTCTTCTCTTCCGTGAGGCAATGTTCATATGACTGACGAAAGAGATCAAAACAGAATCTTAATTTGTTTGGATTATCGCTTGTCCAAACAAAATTCCAAACCCTAACATTAGGATTATTCAGAACCCTTCAGTTAAGTGACATGGCCATATTTTTTGGTTAAAACAGGTTTGTTACTGTCAGTAGAGCCCAAAAAGAATTTATAGTTAGGATAAAATTTAAAACAGAAAGAATTTTACAGCAGGATGTCATAGATACATTCATGCCAACTATATGTCTCTTTTTCTGATATGAGATTATGAAGTTGAGATCAGGACATTGGAAAAGCTCTGATGTGAACAAGCAAAGAACTTTAAGGTGTCAGTGAATCTCTGTGTGTTTATGAGATGTTTGTATATCAATATTCTCGATGCAAAGAGATTAGTGACATCACTACAGGGTACACCATCAGTGGCATTCAGGGGATTGCGTGCAGTTTGTCAATGGGTGCTGCCTGCCCGGGTCTATAGAAGGAGGCCCCACAATACGAGGCCCTCAGTGTATGTAACTAAGGAGGCAAATAGGAAGTCAGTTGGAAATTCAGTTCTCCCGAATGGTATTGTGTAGTTTGTAGCCCATTAGAGGGGTTAAGTCTCCAGGGTCAGGCTGCCGCTACAGCTACAGGGGGTCTCATCACGTGGCTGAGAATAGACATGCTCACACACAAAGGCCCTGTCCTGTTGTTTTCTTTCCACAGTTGGGTTGAGCTGCAACAACTTGTCAACTGATTAGTCGCCAACTATTACATTAATTGCCACCTATTTTGGTGATTGATTAATTGACCTAATTCATTTATAAGAAGAAAATGTCTGAAATACACAAGAGGTTCCAGCCTCATAATTCTGACTGCTTTCTTTAGTCTTCTATAATAGTAAACTGATGATCTTTGGGCTGTGGACTGTTGTTTAGGACAAAAAAAAGCATTTCAGGATGTATCTTCAGCTTTGGGAAACAGTGATCACCATTTTACAGCATTTTATGAACCAAACAACTAATCATTGATTTTTCAATCATCTTATATCTTATAGTAAAGACAACTGTGACAAGGTGAGGGCTTTAAAGGTAAGCACATCATATTAAGTCAGTATTATTTTTATTTCACTAGTTGACTAACTGGGAAAAGGAAGAAGTCCCAGCAGAGTTGAGCATTCAAACAGAAAATGTTTGAAACCTGGATGGCATGTCAGCGCTGATGGATGGATACAGTTTTTATAAGAAGGCTGTCATTTGTTTCCAACTGGGCCCAATCTGAATCTTCCTGCATTTCTACCGAGGGCCCCACAAGCGTTTTGTTACGGCACATTAGAGCCCTGATTCCTAGCTTTGCGTGCTGTGTTTTATTGGCTGCTTTAGATCAGAGGACACTCAGCGCATGTTCTCTGTGATTTGTTATTCTTTGATGACAGCCGTGGTTTAAATCCCACTGTGAGCTCCGTGGACTAGAACAAAGTGAGACACAAAGGGACAGAGCTCTATAGAAAACACACAGAGAGGGACCATGTTTGATGAGGCGGCTGCGGTCTCATCCTCTGGGTGTGTTTTGTTAATTAATCAACACAAACCAAGTCACTGTAAATGGTTTGTATATGTGACCACACACAGGCCTTTAATGGAGTAAATGGCTGAAGGCCTGCCTTTATTGACAGTGTCAGCAGGTCTGGTAGCAAGACTAAGGATGTCTAAATGATGCTTGAATAAAACTATAAATGCAACATTTTCACCATTTTTAGCTAGTTGAAATACAAAATATACAACTTGTGATCGTGTTAGTAAAAATGTGTTTAAATGCATTATCTTTGCACTTCTCCTTTGCCAAAATAACCTGCCCATCCTGACATCTGTGACATAATAAAATGCTGAATGAACAGCATGATTATTGCACAGGTGGGCAGTTTTATCTGTACAGTTTTAGCTCACAACATGATGCCATAAGAATGAAGGGAGTGTGCAGTTGCAGCATGCTCACTGCAGAGCTGTTGCCTGTAGATTGAATATTTATTTCACCACAATAAGCAGCAATAAGATGGAGGAGTTGTTGCTTTCTGTTGTCCAAACACAATCTTCACCTGACAGCAGATTTAGTGGCCAAATACTCACCTTCAACGGTGTCTGGCACATTAAATCCATAGTTTTTACTGCATCTTGCAGATGGCAGACAGAGTGTGTGGCTTCATGTGGGCAAGTGGTTTGCTGAGGTCAGTGCTGTGAATACAGTGCCCCGTGGTGGCGGTGGGGTTAGGGTAGGGGCAGACATACGCTAGAGACAACAAACACAGGTGCATTTTATTGCTCAGTTCATTGGTCGTGAAATATTTCAGCATAAACATGTGTTTCTAGTTTTGCTCAGTGTAGAGGGTGTAAAGACGAATGCAACAAAACATTTAAGCATGTCATTTTTTATTATCATGTTATAAGTTTTACTTCAAGGTCTTCAATTTACTAGTCTATCAACCTATGCCAGAGAACCACACAGACATGCAAACTCCACACAGAAATGTCACAGCCCCAGTATTTGAACCTGCAACCTTCTCGCTGTGAGGAAACAGCGTTATGCTCTGTTCCACCATGTCATCCCTTAACGTCTTGGCCTTCTAGAGGTTAGTGAAGAGTAGTGTGATGAGAAGACCAGATATTTGGAAAAGAACATGACCTTTATAAGACTTTTTTGGAGAGATACCAGTTAAAAATTGATAAAACTGTTGATGTAACTGTGAATGTAACTTTCAAAAAAAGTCCCTGTACATTATTCTTCCTGCCTTTTGTTCAAATAATTGCTGCCATGCCCCTTATGCTTAGCGTATGAAAATAGAAATTACAGATTTCACACTCCTGTGTCTTCATAACCCCCTCAACAATGTCTAGGACTGTGATCTGGGTGCGTGGGAATTCACAGTAATGATGGAGTTTGATATAAAACAAAAAATAGGGGAACTTGTATGTCTTCATTTATACTTCTTTCCTTTTTTCCTTTGGGTGGCCACTGGTAGAGATTTGATTGGAGTAGGTGAGAGTGTTTTCCTTGAGGCTACACCTAAAGAGGACAAGGAGCCATCGAGCAGGATGAGGACAGGAAGAAGATGAGGACATGTGAAGAGGTGTGGAGATGAAACGAATCCGAACTAATGGGAGGAGATTGGAGGAAAAGTTGAAAGAGAGGGAAGTGAAAGAGTGAGGGTGAACTCTGCGTGATACCCTGATAACATCCTTTCTCTTCCCCCCTCAATGTGAAACTAATAATTTAAGATGCAGGCTTGAGGGGCTGTGTTTAAATTTTTAATGTGGTGGGAAAGGAAGACGGATGGACTCTACCCTTAAAAAGTTCACAGACAGATTAACACTTTGAATGACCCTTGTTCGTTAAATATTGTGTCACAATACAACCATGAGTTTGGTTCTATTTCTACATATTTTTCTGCAATTAAAACAATCTTTATAACAATTATCAATTTCTTGTTAATGGAAACACATGAACCATCTAGAAACACATTTCTTTATATCTATCACATTAAATGTGTGCTCGTGGTTTGGCCACAAATGCCAAAACAAAACCTCCAGTCTGTAAAATAATTACAGTCTTAATTAGAGACATTTATCAAGTATTGTGTTTCTCAGAAGTGACAGTTAATAGTAAAATCACAAAGTCAGTATTTAACATTATTACAGCAAACTAAACCATTATTAGGATGAATGATGTCGTCCACATGGAGCATCATTTGAGTTCTTGTGGGTCTAAAATCTTGAGGAGATGGTAATCCTGTAAGGACGCGGCTTCATCGTCAAACCAAAATCAGTGCTGAGGTCCAGCTCTTGGCCTGGAACATTTTGGATCCGCTTCCGGTGGAGCAGCGTGGTGATAAAAATAAACATCTCCAAACGTGCAAATCCATCGCCGAGACAACGCCTTTTACCCATGCCGAAGATGAGAACCTTCTCCGTCAGCTCCTTGTTGAGAAGCCCCGATGAATTCAGGAAACGTGCGGGACGAAACGTGTCTGGGTCGCCCCAAAGATCACTGGGACAAAGCGAAAGACATGAACATCAATAAACCAATTACACAGATGCCTAAAAACACAACTTACATAGAACCCATGAAGCTAAGTCAATTCAGGGCTGAATTATTTAAGGATTATTCTAGAAACTGGACAAGGAAGTGTCCATAAAATCAAAGGTAACTAATGCATCCCCTCAGTTTACAGATTGACAAAGCATCAGGACACCCGCTACATGCATGACATGCTCATCATGCTTTATACATTTTGAATATATTTTATGACACTTTACCGATAAAGTTTAACATTGAATGCAAAAGTCCATTTCAAAGTCATAGTTGTGTGTTGCCAGCTACTCACATATCATGATTGACCTGATACTGGTTGATGAACACACAGGTGTCTTTGGGAATGAAAAATCCATTCAGGGTTATGTTTCTTGTGGTACTAAAATGGAGAAAAGGGGGAGGAAAGCTTTTGTGACAAAACAGATTTTCTTTAAGTTCCTGAATACCTGATTTTATATATATTTTCTTTATCTTGTAATGATTGCGTTAGTGCATAAGGAAAACACAGGCATTAACACAGATACAGAACATTTTTGGTGAGCAATAAACCAAGACGTTTGCCTTGTAGATGCAATGATTGGCTTACCAGTGAGGTATGGTGAAAGGGACATAGGAAGCATGACGAAACACTTCGTAGATGAAAGCCTCACTGAACGGCATTTTGGGCTTATCTGCAAACCGTGGCAATCTGGCTGTGCCGACGTGGTCATCTGACAGGAAAAAGAACATTAGGAAATAAATGTAAAAAAAAAAATGTAAAAACAAATAAACGACAAATGTGTAACTATTGCAGAATATGGACAAAATTAGTAGGCATCTTTCCTCCAGAGGACACCAGAGATAATGGTGCATTCAGGTGCTTCAAGTGCATTCAAGTTAAGTTTCAGGAGAATTTGAACTTGGGAAGACAGACAGTTCACCATTTTTTCACGAGGATAGTTCCCCATGACAAAGTGGTAAGTAACAGGGATAAACTAGGGCTCCTGGCACTGTGATATCTGTGTTTATATTACAGAGTGTTTAACACATGATGGGAAACCGGCAAAAGGAAACTCAGTAGCTGTATAACTTATTGTTTCTGTTAGTTTTCAGTCCACTGTTCAAAACAACTAAAGGTTATCTGTAAAACTACTGTATATGTTTGTAACAGTGCACAAATATGAACTCTACAAGTCTGCCACGGTAATTCAATTGTTTTTGATTATAATTTATAAATTCTCAGTAAAATATTCATTTTATATGAATTAATTTCACTTGTAAAGTTTCTGGTAAAATGAGTATAATCAGATCAGTCTGTTCATGAAAACTAAACATATTTCACATCCTGTTTGTGAATGCTGCCTGTGCACGGTGAATAAGTGAAGAACATTAAACTGTGTGTTCGATGCCTTGCGTGTCACCGCCTTTGTGTCGGCCTGGGACAACTCTCTAACCTTTCTTTCGTTCTCTGGCTATTTGTGCCTCCCTCGCTCCGTCTGATTCATCCCGTCTCCTCTTAGTGTCCTCTCTCTCTCTCTCTGCCTCCCCCGCTCCCTCCCTCTCTCTCTCTCTCTCTGTAAAAATGCAACGTGCCCCAGAACAGGCAGCACTGGTTCAGTCAGCCCACTTCTAAAGTAGCTCTTGCGTCAGCAAATTGGACTCATCTTTTGTGAGCTCCTCTGGTGGCTGCCGGATACTGTCTGCCTGGGAAGGGCCACTCGGGTTGGCAATTGTTGGCTTTTCATTATGCCTGCATTCTTCTTGATATCCCCTAGCAGGTTGGGGTTGATGCATTTGTTACCAAGATGTTAACCTTCACATGTTTGCCTCCTTAAACAAGTTTCAGCACGTAGGATATATCTTGGATTATTGCTGGAATACATGACATCTGAGTCAAATCAGGTATTTAGCTCCAAATGATCATAGTTCTGCTAAAAATCTTTGAAAATGCTTGAATTTAATTGTTTAACCTTGAATTTTAAAAATGCTTGAAATTGTATTGGTTGTTCATAGTGTATTTGATTAATGTAATGAATATAAATATTGAATTTATCACAGCCAAAAGCTGCTAGAAAAGCTTGAAAGTGCATCTTGAAAAAGTTTGAATTTAATTTCATTGACTTTCAAGGAAAGATGTAAGAACACTGCTGCATGTCTCTCTCTTTTTTCTTTATTTTTCTAAAGATTAAATAAAAAAAAACATGTTTCATGCAACAATGTCCCATTCATTACCACAAACACAAAATGTCACCAGAATTCACCTCTGGGAGTTGAAAGAATTAACTTCATACACAGAAAAGACAACACGACAGTACCTATCTCCTGGTGTATCCTGTCTTGAATGTCTGGAAACTTGATGAGGTACAACAGGCTCCACTGTAAACCAGCAATGATGGTGTCAAACCCTTTTGGGATCAAACACAACACAACAACAACATTGAGTGTGGGGAAATGATCATCTTCATCACCGTGAGCGTTTTAATTGTTACTACCAGCTCTACTCATCGTCATTCCCAGTTTGTCTGACCTGCGCCAAAGATGTCTATGACAGTGTGAATGATCTGAGAGTTGGAGAGCATCGACGTATCCTTATTTTCTTCTCTGTCCTCACAAAGTGCAATCAGAGCATCTGTAATGTCCCGGACACAGTTCTACAAAGACCAACAGCAAAGACAAATCAAATCAGTTGTAGACCTGCTGTATTTCTTGTTATAACATTGTCCTCTTAGTTATCAGAAAAATCAAGTTGTCTGTATTGAGTATAGTGCCGAAACAGATGTTTAATCATGAAAAGCAACAATTAGGGAAGAGGCAGTGATCAGTTATGGTACGACGTGTGTCAGGAGGTTGCTAATCCCTAATTAGAATGCGTGCAAACATTGAAGCCACTCTGCACAAGAACAAAAGTCCCTACCAGGGACCTTGTTTGTTATTTCTTTGGCTACAGTGGCACCCACAGCTGCTACTGTATGAGTGCAATGTCAGATTAAACAGTGAACAGCAAATTAGTTGAAACCAAAGCAAAAAAAAAAACAATACATCCACCATATTGGGCTATCCTAAAAATATTCAGTACATTTTGTGTGTGGAACTGTTCACTGTGCACGAATAGTGATCATCAAATCAGTGGACAGTTGTGGTGGCTTGTCCTCGCTTGTTTTAAACATCTATAGTTTAATGCATGTCCTTGTATCTTCTTTAATTGACATGTAAATGTAAGGTGTTCTCTGTATTTGCTAATAACAGTTACAAAGAAGGTAGTTCAATGAGAAAAGATAAACTGTTATAAGCAATTTAACATCATATATGCAAATTCATTTTATTTCTTTTAAAAGTGAATGTATTTTTTTGCATGTTTTCTTTAATGTTGGATGACAATGTAATAAAATAATAAAATAAATATTGCCCCTTCCAGTGAATCTGTCAGCTCTTTACTTACCTTATCAAAGGTGTTGATGTGTTCCTCTATGCTCCGCTCCATGAATCCGTTCATCCTGTTGATGTGCTGCACCATCTTCTTCAGGGACGGACTTGGAAAGTAGCGGAACACGGGGAAGAAATCAGCCAGATTCCCTGCTGCGAAGATCCTCAGGACCTCTCTGTTGATGTGGACAATAGCGAGGAACTCCTTGTCGTTGTAGTCAAACCTTTTCCCGAAACAGAGGGCACAGACCACATTCGCCACTGATGTAACCAGCGGCTTCACCGGATCTATACCCGTCATATCTTCCATCTTGGAGGCTTGTTCCTGAAGCACCTCCACCATCTCAGCCGCCTCGTCGCACACATGCTCCTCCAGCAGGCAGGTGGCACCCGACCCCCTGGGTTCGGCTTGGGAGAAAGACCTGAGTGCGTTCTTACACAGCTTCTTATGCAGCATCCAGGCAGGTCCATACTTCTCACTGAAGGTCATACTGGTCCCGTTGGCTACAGCAGAAAAGGTGAAAAGGTCAGGTCGTCCGGCAAAAGCTTCCCCCTGCCGGACCAGCGCCTGCCTGATGGTCGCGTATCCACTCAGGACGACGACAGTCAAAGAGCCCAGACGCATCTGCAATGTGTGAAAGAAGAAATTACAGAATATAGAAAACTGCCCATTAAAAAAATACTAAAATGGCTGTTTCATACCCTGAAAACATCGCCATACTGGAGCCGCATTTGGGTTAGGGAGAGATGTATCTGGTCCCCCATTTGGAAAAGATTGCCCACAAGTGGCCAAGGCGTGGGCCCAGGCGGAGGAGGGTATTTCTTCTGGTCCAGCTGGGAGTAGTGGTTCAAGTTGAAGAGGGATCTGGGGCTCTTACGGCCCCGAAGGGCCACCAGGATCAAGGTGAGAAGACACAGAGCAAGGGTGACACTCGAAAGAGAGGTGCAGGGGATCATCTTGATGGGCAGAGTCCCAAACGTCATTCTCAACATGCCGGGTGTTCTGCAAAAGGGGGGAGAAAAGGGAGACCCTTGACACGCGAAAAGTGCGACAGCTCGTTCATTATAGAGAAAAAGAGGGTGATGTTACATTCTTATCAGTCAAGAAATTGTGACTGTTCCATGCAAAAGAGAAGAAGGAAAGAAAAACTTGCTGGAGAACTCACCCTGCAGTAGCCGCTGTCACTTTGGTGCGAAACAGTCGCAAGCAGAGAGCAGAGCAGCGACCACAACAACACCCAAAAGGTCTGAGGTCTGATCCCCAGGAACTTTTTTCATCAGAGCTGCTCCCAGTCCAGGACGTCCCTTTCAGCCACAGCCAGGCCCCCTGCAGAGGGAGCTGCCGCCCGCACACAATGGAGGGGCGCACACGGCGAGAAACTTGGCTCAGGGTGAAGGACCAGCTTGACCCAGGCAGCCACTGAACACATCCCAGTTGACTACTATCCTTACAAAATAGTGGAGGCAGCCTAAATTACTTTATTAAAATACTGCTTTAAAAGATGTGCAATAATCCTTTAATTGTTTGGGAAGGAAATCCTATTCAGTCATTAGTAGCTATTTATGTTGTTTACCTATAATGTTTACCTTCGTACATGAATTTCAATACAAGCACCTAAGAATATTATTTGTGACGTCACAATTGGTTTCAAACAAATTTTGGTCCAATATGCAACTTACACATAAGTGATGTGGAGACATGTTAAATAAAACAACTAATATTTGTATATTTATTGAGTATGATATTTCAGTGAGGGGAGTGAAAAGGCGTAACATTGTTTATTAAGGCATACTTAAATGTGTCTGAATCTTTCAGTAAAATTTATGGCTATTTCCTCCATCACTGGTTCACAGAAAGCAGCATTAGTGTGTGAGCAAAATGATTTCTCTAATGTGTCACAAGAGGGCGCCCTCTATCTGGTCATGCTTGCGTTCTGCAGACTGCTGAGATTTGTCAATGACATGCAATGAATAGAAAAAAAAATGAACAAAAAAGGAATCACATTCACATCAAATCACACATTAGAACAGAAGATGATTTAAAAAATGTTACATTGCAAGGCTCAACTTTTCAGTTGCTGGTCTCGGTCATGCCTTGATGTTGTTAATAACTACACTTTAAACTTGCCTGCCAGACATAGTCAAGAAGTTCTGACATTTATCACAAAACTAGAACAACCATCTGCAGATATACAAAGTTATTTACATTTATGAATTATGTGGGAAATAATGCATGTATTTATCCACCCTCATAACAGAAATGCAAAGTATATATGATGATCAGAATATAAGAATCAGAACAGATCCATTCATTTTCTACATTTAATTATTTTTAGTGTTTAACCTGTAGCTTTTTGGCTTTAATTTGATTATCAAAGCCCTTTTTGTCACTTTTCTTCACGTTCTCTCCCACCTGTCTCTCCTTTTTCCTACTTTCCCTCTTGTTCCTTGTTCTTTTTCCTTTCTTTCATCCATACCAGCATTGCACCCATAGTTTTCTCTCTATCTCTAAACTCTCCACTTTTCATTCCCCATTCTCTTAACTTTCTCACTCTCTGTCAAGCCGTCAATTTAGCTCAGCCTCAACTGCGGGACACCCAGCGCTGTCAGGCCGGGCAACAGCTCCTTTGACCCGTTGATCCACGTCCTCTCCAGGCCGAGGCAATCCACTCTCATGGCCTTGTCATTAGCTCTGGCTGACAGAGCTGAGACACACACTGACTTTGTGGAGACAGACTACATGATGACGTGTCTAGGAGGAGAATGTGTCGCCTATATTCCGACATGAAAGCGAGGCCAAGCGTTACGGAGCTAACATCCTCACGCAACTCGATTAATGAATTGCAGTCATGAGTCTCCCACTGACAAACAAAATGTTTGCACAAAAACCCTTGAGATTAACACACATGGACAAGCCAAATCTGCATGAATCATTCTTCAGTGTTCCATAATAAACATACTGTATAAGCCCAATGGCTTCATGCTTCATCCTTCAGATCGACTGCATGACAAAATGCTGCTATGCACATTAGCATGGGAAGATGGTTTCCACTGTGTTTCGCAACACTCCGTAAATGGAGTTTTGCTGATCTTTTCATTGCTTAACTAGAGTTAATTACGGGGGTTGTGTTGTCCCAGGAGATAATTCCCAGGGGGATGTGTGTGTTTCTAGACAGCCTGGATCAAAACAGGCCCACCAGACAAAGTTATGTGATCACATTGTTCGTGGGAGACAGCGAAGCAGCATGAGGCCCATTATCAAAGCAAACATCTTCCCAATTATGTTTGCTGCCTTGTAGACGAGCGGTTCGGCTGAACAGATGCGATATGAGAGAAGCAATAACCAAGTGGCCATCACATCACTTACAAAAAGTTTCATTATGCTGAAAGCGTATTTTTGATATCACATTTTGTTTGACTCTGTGATGTGTTCATTTCTGTTTTTGGGACCGAAGAAAAGTTGCATCTGAGAAATATCAAAAATCAGATCTACATAAATACTGTAGATTATTTATATATGTAGAGTATTTATATTCTATGATCATTTGTTTAATTAGTAGGTTAAACCTCTTATCAAGATCTTATCAATTGTGTTTTGTTTGCAATAACAGTGTAACTCTGGTAATCTAAAAACAGTGTTGACAGTTGTAATAGCAAAATATATTTTTGGTTTTACTGGCAGAAATTATTTTTGTTTTTCTGATTCTCAAGCTCATTCATAATAATGATGATCTGCTCTGAATAGCTAACTGTAATGGCTGTGAATGGGGGAGTAGGCAGTTATTATACAGTTATGTGATATAGTTATCACAAATTCACTAAAGTTGTGATCGCTTGTTTTAAGTCAGACTTCTAGTTTTTTATCAACATATTTAAATTTAGATTCAGCATCTTGCTTCAAGTCTTGCATTGAGTGGCGGATGCATCTGGACACTTTAGCAAAAACTGATAGAGAGGAAAAAAGATAAGTAGATGCACACACACACACATACACACACACACACACACACACACACATACAATCATCAAAACCTCCAATAGAACCCAAAAATGCATTCAAAGGAGACATTTAATATTCAGTAGGCTAATTCAAAAATTAAAGCATATTAAATATTAGACCTGCTTGAGTATTTTAGTAAAAATAATAATAATTATAATAATAATGAATAAATAAAATATGCCATTATACTATAATGGCCAATTGCGTCATATTAACTGACGGTGCACGCGCTTGTCTTGGGGGGCACGTGGGGTGAGCTGTGATTGGTTCCGCCTGAGCGCTGATTAGCGCGTGCAGGACCCACGGTGCGCCGGGTCCGGGGCTTGATGCTGCGTGTTCCCTGCTTCCTGGCGCTGGGAGCTGCAGGTATATAAAGCAGCGTGTGCGGTTTGTGCGCAGCGTAACGCCAACATGCCGGTGACAGGAGCGGACGTCCAGCGGACTGCGGGCACCTCACCAGCATCTGCCCCAGGTAACACCTCCGATAAACACTTAGTTTTTATGCAAACACTTAGTTATTATATGCCAATAAGGAGCCTTTGAGATTTATTTTCCTCCTTGGTGAACCATGAAGTGCTTACGTATCAAATATTTTACAGTGGATTATTAATTTATTGTCTGACCGGGCCAAATTAAAGTTTATACAACTAAATTGTTAACCATGATCTGCATGTTTCATGATGATGATGATGATGTTCACTTCAATACTCTATAATATAAAGTTACTCAAAATTTGGATTGATTAATTGATTACTTTAAAAATCCCATAACTGGGATGTTGGATTGCATGTTTATTGTATATGCATATATTGTGTTTATTATATTGTATATTCCTTCATCACTTTTTTCATCTGGTAAACATTCCTCCTCTCTCTTAAGAACGGAACTCTGTGATCTTCTAGCATGTGATGTAGCACACCTCCGGTGATATTTCCCCCCGGCCTGCATTACACCGCTGTCCGATCCCCTCTGTTCAAATGAGGTCAATCCGGTCCACAGCTCGCAGCCAGCCCGACTTTATGGTGCCAGTTGTAACCCTCGACCCTGTGGTGTTGCTGTGCTGATGATGCCAGTACCTCATTTGGCACAGTTTCTCTCTACTCCAGTGGGTTAGGATGGCATCTTATGCACTGGGTTATGATGAACCATTAAAGGAGCTATTCTCACGCACTGATCCTACTAATTTTAATCAAGGTGTCACACACACATGCAGAATGTGTGTGGGTGAACAGATACACATACAATGCACATAAATCCACTGCAATGGACACTGTCTTTCATTTTTGTCTTTTTATTTAGAGGGAAAACACACCAAAGTGAGCTCCCCACCTGAAAACAGCTTCCAGCAGCAATCCAGTAGCAGATGCAATCACCAGAGTCCAAACCAGAACCACACACCACTCAGAGATGGACCTGGGACCCAGACCCTGCCTATGCCAATCCCAGACCCTCCAATCCACTACACTAAGGTAGGCTGAACCAAGACCCATTAGTCAAGAAAATCAAATCTACCAAAAATAAATGCATGCAGCTGATTCCTATTTTATTTAAATTCAAGTTTTTTTGTTTACATTCTGCGTTACAGGCTGAAAAAATAGTATAGTCTTTTTCTTTCAGATTATAGTCAGATGTTTAACAGTAGTGTTTTAAAAGGCAGATCATGGATCATCTCACCTGGTCTATATTTGTCCAGTGGCCTTTCAATCTGACATTGTGTGCCAGCAATGTGGTATATTCATATTTATGGTTTCTGTCCAACATCAACAGGATGGTGTGTGGGTTTTTAATTAAAAATTTAACATTTTATGAGAGGAGAATTAAAAATATGGTTTCAATGACATGTTCAGAGGAACAAAAGGGATATGGGAAAATGTTTCCTGCCCCTTTATTCTGATAGTTAGAGCACTGTTGAAGGTAATTATTGATACCCCTTCAGTCCTTAAAATAACAGCATGCAAGTGCATTTTATTAAAATCTTCTATTACCTTCAGCTGATTGAGAAGAATTATTAGATGGCTCCATGTTTTGGAGACTACTGACTTGTTTTGAAACAACATATGGAAGAGATAACCTACCACGTTTTTTTTTACCACGACAAATGTTCTTGATTCTTTTCTATTTCTACTCTTATCTTAGTTGTTCATTAATAACGAGTGGCACAGGTCGTGCAGTGGGCGAAAGATTCCTGTCCATAATCCCACAACGGGGGAGCTGCTATGTGAAGTGGAGGAGGCTGACGCAGTACGTGTGTTTGATCAGATGTTTTTTCTCTTCTCTACCTGCAGGGAATAAAATATGACGGTGATAGAGTGAATGTAGACATATTTATTGGTGTGTGTGTGTGTGTGTGTGTGTGTGTGTGTGTGTGTGTGTATGATTCTAAGTCTGTGACCACAAACAGGACAGATGGGTCAGTGAGCTAACTTCCGGTATAACCCATTATTATCACAAAATTGGTTCGGTTATTACTTGGGTAGATCACCATGACAACCTATGTTGAATGTCTGACCTGCTCTGGAGCTGACAGGATCAACATGTATAAATGGACCATGAACGAACCAATCAAATCACTGGAAGAAAGGAGTCTCCTTTCTACACAATTCCAACATAGACAAAAGTCCAGTAATCTTTAAAACACCTTTTAAAAATTTGTTCCATTTCTCTATTTATGCTGGTTATGTCACTTAACAAATGAGGATGATTTTAGCTGCAAGTTAATTCTGCAGTTTAATGTATTTTCAGTGACAGATGACAGTGTGTATGATTTTACATGCTGGTTCTTCTTATTTGTAGGAATGTTATAGCTGGATTGGAAATCCCTGACTTCAAAATGACTTGGAGATATCCTGGATACATAAATTGGCTTTGTGATACAGGCCCCTGCTCATGTTTACCTTTTTTAGGAAGATGTGGACATGGCAGTGAGCAGCGCCAGAGCTGCCTTCCAGATGGGGTCACCATGGCGATGCATGGACGCCTCAGACCGAGGGAATCTACTGAACAGACTCGCTGACTTGGTGGAGAGAGATCGGCTACTACTGGCAGTGAGAAACAAACACACACACACACATACAAACACACACACACAGAAACACACACTTCCTTGGCCCCTGTGTAATAATCACTGTATTCTATAATTCCAGACACTCGAGGCTCTAGACTCAGGAAAAGTGTTTCTCATGGCGTATTTTGTTGATCTGATGGCTACAATCAAAACATTGCGATATTATGGTGGCTGGGCAGACAAGATTCATGGCAAAACCATCCCTGTCGGTGAGGTGCCTTCATTTCTATTTTGTTCCACAACACAACATCAAATCATCATAATTGTTAATATTTAGGCTTTAACACAGAAAAGCTACAGTTTTTCCAAGTTAACCATGGTTACACGATCATTTTTTTTTCAGATGGAGCTTATTTTACTTATACACGGCATGAGCCCATTGGAGTGTGTGGCCAGATTATTCCCGTGAGTAAAATGACACTTCTGTAGAAACTCGTAAGAGAACACATATACATGCACACCTAAAGCAAACAATTACCTTAATTATTTGTGACCGGAAAAGGTAATTAAGGTAAACTCATCATAATATTAATGCATTTAAACAACTTGAGGTGAGAACACATAACCTAGACAAATAAAATGTATTAATCATTATTTGTGATGCTGACGTAACTCATCTATGTGCTTACACTTTTGTTTTCAGTGGAACTTCCCGCTGATGATGTTTGTGTGGAAGATTGCTCCGGCTCTGTGCTGTGGAAACACTGTCGTCATCAAACCTGCTGAACAGACCCCATTATCGGCCCTGCACATGGCCGCACTCATCAAAGAGGTACCAGGGTTATTACTTCTGCCCAACAACATTATTGTAAGATGAAAGAACATGTAGCCAAAAGCCATAAACCTCTATTTAGAAGACTTACAAGACTGACATATAAAAGACTTTGCTGAACTTACTTCAATTAAAGATAAGCATGTAATGTAGTTGAGATGATCTCTTCTCCTCCCTCTCTTTGTGTTTAGGTTGGGTTTCCTCCAGGTGTAGTGAATGTTTTACCAGGTTATGGTCAGACAGCAGGCTGTGCCATGGCCCACCACATGGACATTGACAAAGTAGCTTTCACCGGATCCACAGCTGTTAGTATCTTAAATCAGGGGACTTTTCTCCCCATCCTCTTATGTCGTTTGCATCTTTTTGTATTAGCTCTTTTCCTGTAATGTACTCATGTATCTCACATTGTTGCCAGGTTGGAAAACTCATCCAGAAGGCTGCAGGTGACAGCAACCTGAAACGGGTTACACTAGAACTGGGTGGAAAAAACCCCAATATTGTCTTTGCTGACTGTGACTGTGAGTATATTCATTTTTATTTTTTTTTTTACAACTAAAATATGTAGTGTCATTTTTAATACCTTTAATACCACGTGCAACATAGTTATGCTGTATGAACTATCACTGTTAATGAAAAGATGCTTTAAAAATATTAAAACTGAAATTGAAATTGAAAACTCAAGTTATGTATAATAAATAGATTCTGAATTTTTTAAGTTTTAATAGGCTAGCTGTTATATGCAAAAGGAGGCACACAAGTAAAACCTCCATAGGGTGATTTTACACACGAGACTACACTGATTGTTAGTGAATCTGAATATGCCATTAGGTGCAACTTTAAATTATGCCCTTTTACTGGTGCAGATCATAAACAGCCCTGTATTACACTGTGTGCCTGCAGTCTGACAGTGGGTGTGTTTTGCAGTAGAGTACGCGGTGGAGCAGGCACACAGTGGTCTGTTCTTCAACCAGGGCCAGTGCTGTCTGGCTGGATCCAGGGTGTTTGTAGAGGAACCAATCTATGAAGAGTTTGTCCGCCGCAGCGTAGAGAGGGCGAGATCCAAAGTTCTGGGGAACCCGCTGCTGCCAGGAGTGGATCAAGGACCACAGGTAAACACTCGCCTCCTTATTGTGATACTGATCAGTCCTAGTGAGCGCCTAGTGAGATCTGTAGCAGCAATGCAGTCTGCCTTCTGACACACTCACTCTGAAAAACCCTGCCTCATCACAACAGGAGCCACATATCTAATGAGTTGCATTCAGCAACACTACATAGTAGGCCAGACCATGACAGAATGAGTTGTTGGTTTTATTTCAATATTATAACCCCAAGATGTTCACAGATACAAACAAAACACAACAAAACTATTCAACCTGCTGGTTTCAGATAGACCAGAAGCAGTTTGATAAGATAATGGAGCTGATTGAGAGTGGGAAGAGAGAGGGAGCCGTGCTAGAGTGTGGAGGGTCTCCCTGGGGTCAGCAGGGACTCTTCATCCAACCCACGGTCTTCTCCAATGTCACAGATGATATGCGCATCGCCAAAGAGGAGGTACTGTGTTCTCAAACATCCATGTGCACAGACACAACCACACTCGGTATACATGAAACACACGAATCTGCTTGGTCACACCTCTGTTTTTTTTTTGTTTTTTTTTTCACAGATTTTTGGTCCAGTCCAGCAGATCATGTCTTTCCGTAGCAGCAACGAAGTCATCCAGAGAGCTAACGCCACACACTATGGTCTCACTGCAGGGATTTTCACCAACGACATTGATAAAGCCCTCACAGTCTCTTCTGCTCTACAGGCTGGCGTGGTCTGGTAGGGATTTAATGTTTACCAGTTATTGTTAATCCTGCAGGAATATCTGCACTGCAGATCAACACAAAACCTTCCTAAAACTGAAATTAGACTATTTTCACATGGACAAGATGCAAATGCACTTTGTAAAATGACTAGTTAAATTCAATTAAACAGCCTTTAACATTTTATAAATAGGTGAAACTAATGTCATTTCTAGGGTGAACTGCTACAACGCGGTGAATGTTCAGTGTCCATTCGGTGGCTTCAAGATGTCTGGGAAAGGGCGGGAACTGTGAGTTTTACAATTGTATGTTCTCTCATGTTAACTGGTGCACTGTATGCATGTCAGCAGCCTTTTATATATCCTGCTGACAATACTGGTAAAATGTTGCTCATGTGAGGTGAGAACACATTACATTTTGGTTCGTTGAGTGGTTCCTTTTCAGTGATGTTTTTTTTTTATTATTTATTTCAGTGGGGAATACGCTCTTCAGGAATACACTGAGGTCAAGGCAGTCACCATCAAAATTTCACAGAAGAATACATAACATATCGTCATATCATATAAGGAACTGTCCTTTAAATTCTCTGCCACCCCTCCATGGCTTCAGATACTCTACAGACATTTTGCAATGACCTTTTGGCACTTGGCTGTTTTAAAGGCATCCTCAACAATTACTAATTTCATTTCAGTGAAGATATTATTTTTTTAGTTTCTCATTAATCTTATGTCTATTTCCCTGTATATTATTCATGTGTTTATAGTGCTAGTGATGCACTGCTTTAGACTAAATGTTTAGTGGACAGTATTTTCTCTATAGTCATTTCTGTTACATGTCTGTTAGCTCATGAAAATGTTTCTATCCACAAGTGACAAGTGAAATAGTAATTTGACATCAGAATGTTTTTTTAATAGATGTTATACAAAAAAATAAAGACATTTTACAAAGTATGTACATGGATTTACAAGTGAAATCAATATATCCATTGACCCATATACAGTGCCTTTTGAAAGTATTTTGCCTCCTTGAACATTTTTGACCTTTTGTTTATTTTAGGCTTCAAACATAAGGATATAAAATTGGATTTTTTAAAAAAAATATATTTTTTCAAAGTATTTCTTTCTTTGTACATCGAAAGACAAGAAATTTTGCCCATTTTCCCCAAATTTTGCCAAATACTTTTACAAGGCACTGTATAAAACTATTAAATCTTACACATGGTTTCTATAAAGTACTCAATATTGTGAAGTATTTTGTTTGTGCACAAAATTTACTGATTTATCTCCACTCCAGTCTGAGCATTATAGGATGTGACTTTGGAGGCTGATGTGTGCCAAAGCAATAAATGACTTCTTCAGCACTTTTAATTGATTTGTTAATTTTCCCTCTCAATCATGTAAAATTCATAAAGTAAGGCTTAAATAATCAGTATCTCTTCATGCTCCACTTCTGACTGATATCAGCAGTGTTCCTCTCTATTATCCAGAATGAACTTATTTCCTTGGAGGCCCACCTCGACCTCTTCCTCTCCCAGGCCCAGGTTGAGGTCCCCTGGCGTTTCCAGGAGGAGCTCCTCTCGGTCCCGGGGCACGGGTCACTGGCCCTCTGGGGTTGGGGGAAGCCAGTGACACGTCTTTTTGCAGATTAACCTTTTTCCCACTTGATGCTGCACCTTTATTCATTTTGGGAGACTTGCTGCCCTTCTCAATTGCGACATCTGAGAAGACGGATGGAGAGTGATAAGAGTGGTGAGGATAGTCAGGTGCAAATTGGCTGACAGCAGCTGTAATAAAGGAGTGTGTGTGTGTGTGCATGTGTGTGTACCAGGTGGAGGTGGCTCTTCCTCAGTGGGAGGTGGGATCAGAGACTTGTCTGGCATCAAGTCCTCTAAGTCTTTCATCACTTGATTAGTGCTGTCTTTGTTGTTCCTGCGATTCTTCTCCTCGTCTCGAGCCTTTTAGGTGTCCACCAACACACAGCCCATTCATTTTGTTTAATTTTTTTAATCAAAGTAGATATAAATATAGAAATTTAAAAAAAAATATGGTGGATATAGAAATGAAAAGAAAACATAAATTAAATTTTAAGAGAATATTGACACTAACCATTTGCATTTTCCTTTTTAGGTCAATGTTTGCTTGGTTGTATCCCTTTGACACTGCATTCAGGTAGTAGATAGCCAGTCTGTTGTAAAGTATAGAAACATGTTTTAAAAGAAGAGTTACAACATACCAACCTGTACCACGGACGTAATGGCTTCTGCTCTTACAGTATATGAAAGAAAATCAAATGTACATTTGTGTTAGTACTATATGTAAATATTTTAGTTAAGGGTATGGAAGTGCAACAGGAGACATTTCTGAAATTGCCTGTACGTTGAGCTGATTCTTTGTAAAGAATATGCTTTTTTTCAATGTTTTTTTCAAGTTTTCTTTCCTCTCTGTAAAGGTCCAGTCACTATGATTATTTTTTAAGATGATACAACAAAATACATGTATGTACTTACATCATGAGAAGAACAGCGGGTAGAATGAGTCCAGGGTTAGTGGCGTAGGTGAAAATGGTCCCTATGAAGGCAGGTAGATCCTGTTCTATAGTTTGCATGATCACATCATACATCTTCTCTTGGCCACTGGAGGGAAACATGTGTTAAATTTGAAATAAATTAATGTCCAACAAAAGTGTATTTTATTGTAAATTGTAATATAACAGTCCTAGTGTCTAGAACTGACCTGAATGGCCCACAGTCGAATGACGGAGACAGGGTCATGATGGTGTATACCACAGGCAGCAGGCTGAGGAAGAGCACAAGCAGCAACAGGCCCATGTAGAAGTTGTTGGACCTTGAGGCCTTGAAGACTCGCTCATGAGGAACGTTACACGCCATAACTGCCCAACACTGATAGTACATCGAGGTCAGGAGACGCAAAACGTTCAGACCCACCAGGCCTGGAGCATAAAATGCACCCATCCTGAGGAAGATAGCTGGGTTAGCAACATTATTCATTCCACTATGATCAGCTTCCCAACAACTCTATACAACTTCAATACTGAATTTAAGTGAATTAATATAAATTGATCATGTTACTTTTTTTGGAAGTTTGCTTCCATGATCAGCACATTAAATATCCAGCGTGTGGATTAAATCCACACTCCGTGTTTTTGCATTGGAGGGATTAGTCAAACATTAGTCCCATTAATGAATCACTATCAAGATCAGAGTCAGATAATAAAATCCTACATGCAGATGTGCAGTAATTCACCATATCATTCCTTGATTGAAGATAAGTCCGAGAACATTTCCACTGATGTCAAACTCTCCATATGAAGGCTGAAATAAACACAACATGTTTAGAATATTCATTGATAAATAACAGGGACCAATTTGCTTCTCTCTCTCTCTCTCTCTGTAATTAAGATATCATTACAGTGTCCTGTTTCACTCATGTTGGAGATCATCTGTCTTGCCAGATGTCACTGAATGGTATCGGGTAGACTCGGATCCAACATGCACTGTGCACTCACACAGTGATCAATAATAGAACAGCAACATACGATGATGTAATAATAATATAAACACACTGATTTGACTGATACGCCCACATTTCATTCACCTTCAGCTGCATGAATGCAAATGCAAGAGTCATAAACTTAATTTTACATTATTTATACAAAAACTGGCCTACAGGACAGTACACATAAATTGCTAAATGATTTGTGGTTTTGATGGAAGAAACAGTTTCATAATAATAAATACCAACACACAACTATAACCTACCTATAGTGGAAAGTACCAGAGCACATTAACTGTACTTCTTTACATTTTTAAAGTACATTTTATCTTTTGAAATATTACAAAGAGCAGTGTATAGTTTGATCACATTGTAATTAGCTCCAGCAAATAGTGATTTTTCCTCTATCATCATCATCCTCTACCATCTCATAACCCTTAGGCATCCAGTGGATCCCTAGATTAAAAACCAATGGAATTAAGTGTATATGAAGTAGTTGAAACTAGCTCTGCCATCAAAAGCTACAACAGAAACATTCTGCTGACACACTGATGTTTCAGTATTATTAATCTAATGATCAGAGGGAACAAATCATTTCTTTTACTGCAAATACTTTCATTACATTTTGCTGTACCTATGAATGATTTTTCCTGCAGAACTTTGACTTGCAATGGAGTATTTCTGCATTGCTTTATTATTACTTGTACCTAGTATTGCATCTGAGTACCTCTTCCACCACTGCCCACTGACACATACTGCAAGCACTCACAAATCCAGCCTCCAGGTCCCAGCACCAACAGTAGTTGAGGAAGCGGACAATCACAGCTCGCATAAAGTCACCAATCAGGATGGTCAAATAGGTCACCTGAACATCCGACACAATCAGCTTCACAAATTCCTACACAGCAAAATAAGGTGGAAGGAGAGGAACAAGGTCACACTGAATAAAAACAACTACATGAGAACAAATACAGACTGAGCAATAAATTAGATATTTGTTCTTTCTGGCTTGACTGAGAAAGGACGGCCAAAAGAAAGTATGTTGCAAACCAAGCTAAAGTGGACAACAGTATATAACACTACTCACTATTCCCACTGCAGTTTCCCAGCAGGGTCCCCTGATGGCATCGGCAGGGTGGATATCTGGAGGAGGCACATTTGTGGTGTTGTGGTAGGAGCTGTAGTTGGCGTAGTACTCTTTCAAAGCCCATTCAGTGGCATTCTTGATGGACTTTTCGCTCTCCAACTAATAAACGTGAAAAACAACACAAAAACATTCACGGCGAAGGAAGGCATTGTCTATATGTGATTTCACTCATAAAGAAACCAGACCCCACCTTGGCAGTGACCTCATCGAACAAGGCAAAGAGGAAGGTGTAAAGGTTTCCCAGGAAGAGGGCAAAGATGCGTCCCAGTTGCCACTTGAGGGCAACACGAGGGTGATAGTCCTCCAGCTCAGCGATGGTCTCAAACAGAGGGGGACACACCAACCCCAGCAGAGACATTACAAACTCCACCTGGTACCATGGACGACAGAGGGAGGTTAATGCCTCATTTTTAACCTTCCATTCTCCCAAAGACCTCTAAGTTTTCTGTTCCATAAGAACTAAAATGCAATAACAGGTTTTTAAAAATCTCAATTGCAACCTGCCTCGTTCTTCTCAAACCAGCTGAGATTCTCCTGCTTCTCGTTAGCAAATTCCTGGGAGCGTTTTACCACAAAGTAGATGAGGTACCCGCTGCCTCCGAGGCTGCAGAGGATCAGCACATTTGCAAGGACCCGGAGGAAGCGACGGAGGTGGATGTTCTCATCCTTCTGGTTCTCCTGTTCATCAACGATGGATTCCTACAGGATAAAATGAGAAGAAGTCATGTGGAAGATGTTGAAAAAAACTGGTGTCGGACATTTAGGATATTTCCTTTTACTGAATTTCGGTGCAATATGGTGATTATAGAAGGAAACTATTTTTTCCTCATGCTCACCTACATATACACACACACACACACACTAACCTTGAAGCTAGTGGTGATGGAAGCGAACTTATTGTCTGCAGTTTCAGGGTTTCCTATCAGGTAGTCCCAGCTGGTGAACATCTTCCAGCTGAAGGTGAACTCTCCCTCCTCCGCCCCGTCCCCCCCTTCGTTCTGGTTACGTGCCATCCTGGAAGAACAAGGCAGAGAAGCTGATACATGACGTAACGTTGGCGTCTGCACTCATGTGCCTTTGCATGAATGCCTGTCAGTTTGTGTGTGTCTATGTGTGTGTGTGTGTGTGGCCTACGTTCTAATGACCACCATCAGGCTGTATCCAAAGATGCCGACGCCCACCAGCAGGTACGACAGAGGGAGTCTGAAGTACAACACACCGATCGTTGGTGCGTTGTTATAGTAGCCGTAGAACAAAAAGGAATATTTGCAGTATCCCTGTAGGTGCAGAGAAAGGAATAACAATTCTTGCAGTAACTAATTACTAACTAATGCACACACCACCTCCAAGGTCTAAAAGTTCTCAGTCCTATTTCCTAAATCACAGCTTGTTGAGGTTACACTATGTTTTCTGCAGTGTAGATTTCTTTGTGATTTAATATTTTTCCATTGGTGACCAATAGATTTATTGTGGTAAATGTTAAACAATGTATTCACACAATTCAAATCAGTTATATAACAGTGATAAATAAAGCTAAGATCCTCACACCAAAATCAAGAAGCACGGAGTAGTCCATGGCTGTTGCCTGCTCGTCTCGGGGCACAGTTTTCCTGGGAATGGAGCCATAGGGAAGCCCCATGAGAAGCTAAACACCAAACAAGGATGGAGGTGACAAAGGAGAGGGCTGAGAACATGCACAAGACCTGCATCATCAAATACCAGCGACACACAGGAATTGGAGCTGTACCTCAGGCAGAACCACCAGGCCAAACATGAACCCAAACAGGACCATATTCAGACCATACATCCACCTCAGAAAAATGAAGTAGGATGCCACCGATGACCCGAAGTGACCTACGAGCAGGAAGAGAAATGTGCTGATTTCTTCCCAATAACAGTACGGCTTGCTGATTATATTTCAGATGATGATGTTGTGCTGATACCAACTTTCTACATCCTTAATCTTTCTCTCCCAGGGTATGCAGGCTGTTTTGAAGTTCTCAAAGTCACGTTTAAACTTTATAAGTTTCTGTAGTGGAGGGGGGGAGAGTCAATATCAATATCTTCCTCACCATAAATATTTGCAAAAGTGCTGCCACAGCTTTAAGTGTCACCAAATCTACCTTGGCCATCATGATTTTGAATGCGTACAGCTTCCTGCCTCTTCCTTTTCCAAGAGAGCCTTCAAACTTCTCCACAAACTCCTGGGACTCCCTGTTTGACCAAGCAGAGGAAACATAATCAACCAAAGAAATGTCTGAACATAATAAACAATGAAGGCATTAGTTGGTGGTAAAAAATGACAACTTTGGGGTGATTTACTGATTAAAGGTGCAGAAAGCAGCAGCACATGCAATAGACATTGCCAAGCTCATTAATAAGTTATCATCCAAAGCCTATCGTGTTCCCTTTCCAGAAACTTGCTTACACAAGTGTATACACAGAAACACATACACCAGGTACCTATACACAAGACACCAGAGCTATTCTTTACAGTTATGTCACACTGAGAGGAGGATGTCAAACAGGCTGAACTACAGCGCTGTTTTCTTAGATTAGGAGACAATTGTCATCACGTGTCTGTTGTGAATCTTAATAAAAATGAACATATCCATGTTTTTTTTTCAGGTGTTTCTAAAGGATGTGATTTTTATTCTAAATAAATTTGGTTCATGTTATCTTCAAAAGGAGATTAGGGTAAATCTGCCAGAGTAAGTCTTATTTGTTTGGCCAATCAGGGGGTCAATTCTGCAGTGCCCGGTTTCCCTCAAAGTGTAATGGCTTTGATTTGCAATGTCTCAGTTGTAAAAATATTTTTTTTTTGTGTTTGCTCAAAATTTCGATCTTAAATAATTCACAGCATTGATAAAGAGGAATATCAAACAGCTAAAATTGCAACAAAGAAGCTTTAATCATGCATCACATGTACAGGACATTAGTGATGCATAAAGGGAAATGCCCGTAAGAAGCTGAAAAAAAAAAGCGAAAGAGCAACAAACACAATGCATCCGTCAACTCAGGGTCAGCCAGAGATGGACAACAAGCACGCAGCCAGAGACGTGTGAGTTAAGGTTGGCAACTTTTGTTTGTTTGTTTGTCTTTACTTGAGCGCTATGAGTCTCCTCTTCATACGCCAGGGTTTATTCCTCAGTGTGGCGATCAGCTTCTTCTTCTCCTCCACCTGTTCCATCAGGGCCTCCATTTCACCCTCCGACAAAGATTCTTTTTCGTCAGAGTCAGAGGAGGAAGAAGAGCTGATAAAGGGGAAAATTCTGTCATGTACCATGGTTTTATCAATATAGCACTCAGTTCAACCGCAGACAGCAGGCAGCCAACCTGTCATATACAATATAGTGTGAGTTTGGGTCCTGTTTTTTCGTTTTGTTTGTTTGGTTGTTTAAAATCAAATATTAAATTCTGCATTTGCATCATTCGCATCTTTTGCATCTCTGATAGCATGTAAGCTATGGTGAGAGTATTCTATCAGTAACTACACACTAATTGTGTCTACTTCTGATTTTAAATATCAAGTAAAACCTAATATTATAACGTACTATTTTCATTTTAATCTTTTTCATTCGGTCATTGTGAATTGAATTTCTTGACACATTTCATTGTGTCTGTTTTGTTGTTTGCTATTTTAGTTGTTTAAATGTTGGATAAATAAATGTATATATTAAAAAAAAGACTCTCTTTGTGTGATAGTGTTTTCCTGTTCAGATCTAGTGGATTTATGAAACTAAAATATTGTCTTGATTTAACTAATTTTGATGGCCGACGACTCATATTGCTCCAATCAAACTTTTAAAAACATTTTTTACTGTAAAGACAAAGGCTGTGGATTTTGACGTCCATCACTTACTGTACATTTAAAGTAAATTATGAATGTGAATTATTATTATATAATATTGAGGTATATTTTAATGGCCAGAATGAACAAGACAAATTACAACAAAAAAACTCATTGAGCATCTTATTAACAGTTTGTTTTTGTTATTGGCCTTTTTAAACCTTCCTTCATATAGGATATTCCTTACTGGTATTTACAGGTTCAAATGCAGCCAACTTGGGAAACCTCTTATGAAACTGTGGTGCGGAAGGTGTGGTGTCTCCGGGGGTTTTGTCCAGTTGCCTTTGTTTAAGGAGGCAGCAGTAAATAATAAATGAATGAGTACAGTAACAGCATCCATTACAGCAGCCAAATATTGAATCAAACTAGTTTTACATTCTTCCTAATGAGCAGTTTTCAATGCAAACATGTTACTCATAGACTGGCACTTTGTTTATGTTTCTTCTTCCTGATCTTAAGGAACAAGAGTTCATAGTCAGACGTTGCCTCTGTTCTCAGAGAATACTGCACCTGCTCATCTTTCCATTCTTCTTCTTTTTGTCCTTTTCACCACCTTTCTCCTTTTCCCCTTTCCCTTTAGCATTTCTCTCCTTCTCCTTATTCTGTTCCTCTTTCTCCTTTTTGGAAACCGCTCGCCCTCCGTTTTTTTTCCGCCGCCCTCTGTCCTCCTCGCTCTCTTCATCGCTCTCCTCCTTCGCAGCTTTCTTTCTCTTGCCCGCTTTGGAACCTTTACTTTTCACGCTCCTGTTGTCCTCCTCGTCCTCTTCGTCACTTTCCTGTTGCCTGCTCTTCTTCTTCTTTCCTCTCTTCCTCGGCGCTTCATCCTCGTCCTCCTCCTCCTCCTCGTTGTCACTGACCTGTCTGGTTTTACGCTGTGGTTTCACTCTTCTGTTTTTACTTCTTTTCCTGGCCTCCTCTAAGACAAACACAAACACATATGCCATTCAGTAAATGGCTAAAGTGATGTCAGTGAAATAATTGTGTCATTATTCTAGCTTATTAAAGTAATAAGTAATAATAATAAAGTTCACAGGATGATCTGCAATTATTACAGTTCTAAGTTCTAAGCATTAATATGGAGGTAACCATGTAAACCAGCTTTAAAAAAGGAGATTTTTGTGCATTTACATGTTTAAAACAAGATGTAAAGCAAATAAAAAATTTCCACCCACCTTCACTTCCGCTGTCAATCTCCGCATCAACATCCATCCCAACTGTAAAAAACAGTAGAGACACAAATCTCAAATAGATATCCTACTTGCAATGTCAAAAGAGATGAATGCCTAAAGCAAAAACTAAATTCTTTGCAGGAACAGAAACGTAGTGGCACATAGAGAAAAGACTTCTCACCATCTTCAACCTTAATCGCTGCATCGTTTCTCTTCTTGGGAGGCATTCTGTCCCGTCCTTTTTAGTGGATCTGATCCTATTCACAAGTTGCTCCTCTGCACAGTCCAGACTCTGCTTCTCCTTCATCCATGAGTCTGTCAGTGAGAGCACTCATACACACACACACACACACACACACACACACACACACACACACAGAGTAACAGGTGGGGCCCTCTGTTGTTTAGGCTGTTCAAAGACTGGGCTCCTTGACAACCGACAAAGACACAAAATCCATTAGATGATAATCAGGAGCCCGGGAGGAGGACAATCTATCACACAATGGACTCGCCAGTGGAAATGCTAATTGGTATTTGACTGGAGGAAGAAGTGCACATAGACAATCCACAGCTTTAAATTTTATTTGAATTGGATAAATAACAACTTATATTTTGAATATACAAATAAAAGGTGTCGAGAGCAAAAACTCCTCATTTGACATTTGCCATTATTCTGTACTCGAGAAAGAACACAGTAAAAAAGGCATATCAAGTCCTAGACACTATTTTTCTTAAGAGTTTGTGATGACATGATGGTGAGAAAAGGCTGAAATGCTGCTGCTATCTTATGGTCAAATGTCAGATCTGACCTCTTGAATAATGCAGTGAAACAGGAGCCGCTGATCTGCTATGCAGCAAACACAGAGTGCAACGCACTTCCAGTGGGACTACGTGGATGCTGACTTGGTGGGTTGTAGCTCAAAGACCAGCTCAGCCGTCCTCATCCTGCTCCGCTTTTTCATGCTACCTCTTCACCATGTCTTCCACTTCCTGTCTTCCGAGCTTTTTCTCATGTGTGTTCTGCATATGCTCAGAGAAGGTGATTTATTTCTAAGATCAATCTACTGTAGAAAGGTGTATCTCTGAAATAGTTAATACTGATGCACATTGGTTTCCAAAGTGGTTTTCCTGTCAATTCAATGCCAATATCTCTTCTTTCTATAGTGTTTAAAGGGGCTTTATTTTGCCATCTTCCCACTTTTATATTCTAATATCCATTGTCTATTTATATATATAAAATTGCATGCTTTTTTTGGCCCAAAAGCACATAATTAGAGCTGTGGCAGCAATGCAGCCGCTCATTTGGAAAAAACATTCTTCCTCTTGATACTACTGAAACACCCTTTCTGTTAATGTTGGCCATCAAGCCCACAGAGAGGGTCTAGAACCAGAGGTCATGAAGCTAAAGACAGTTCCAATACCAATACAATAAGAATTGAAAATCGATTCCTATACTAATGCTATACTTTCCCTGACTCATTTGCAATAACAGATCATGACATATAGGTTTGTGTCTCTTGTTTTGTGTCATTTCAATGAGACCAGAAGTCAAGCTGTCAATCATTTAAACATCTTTATTTGTCACATGCGTTCACAGCATGATCGCAGTGAAATGATCGAAGACCATGATGCATGCAGGAACACAAAAGAGGCTAGTAGTAGCTTCAGTAAGTATTTTTAATTATGTATATAGCTTGGTAGTGTTTGTAGGGCCATTTTGGTATGAATGAGCCAGACCTGGCTGCGTGACCTCCCGTTGCTACTGGCCTCTTGCTTGTCCGGAGCCGTGGGTCCAAACAGTTTCACAGCACATCCTTGAAACCTCAGTGATACACGCACCATGTGTCCCAACATGACCCCGTCGGCCCCATTGTACAAGCATGGAGGAAGCGTGGGATGGAGCCAAACCACAACCCCGGAGAGAGGGTTGAATCGGCGGCCATCAGGAGGCTGCTGTTACCTGAATGAGGAAGAGTCTGAAGTAAACAGAGACAATGGAAGCTTTGCTTGTCTCCGTATCGGATTCTTCTCACTTTTCATTAAACAATGTGATTGACAATCCTTGGCCCATGGTGAAAGAATAAATCATAGAGACTCAAATAACTGCAGAATGAATACTTAATGCTTACCTGCCATTAATTGATTACGAGCATCAATGGAACAGGACCTGATTGGTTTGCTGATATGATGTCACTTGCGTTATTAGCTGATTGATTTGCTGTCTTGGCAGCCTTTACACTGCACACAGCTAAAGTTTCATTGAAATCTGCCCTGAACAAGATGCTAAATCACTATCAATTTACTGGATGTCATTGGTCGCACTTTGACTGACAGGCCAGCTGAATGACCAGTTGATTGACAGGTCACTCCGTATCCTACAGGTGCAGAGCAGAATCAGCTGTTGGGACACTGGATATGACAGATCAGATGATACGAGTCAGACATCTGTGTTACATGGTGGCCGGGAGACCACAAATGAATATTTTTACAGTGACAGCTTAAATCTGACTGTTAAGCACAGATTTAATAGTTTCACTGCTGTTTGAAAGAACTAAGTCTGACTGTGTGTTTTTCAAGATCAGGACTCGTTCACATCTGTAGTATACAGAAGAGAAAGATTTATATTGAGTGTTTAAGTACAACTGGGTTTAGGTGAGTAATCCGTTTAAGTGCAGCTAGCTGGGTTAAATGGCCTCTGTGTCTAATGAATTGTTTAATACTTCGTCAGTCACAGGTCCAGGGACAACCTGTGACATCATTCTTCTCTCGGCTGCTCAGACACTGAATAGTCTGAGGGGCAGACAGAAGAATGATGTGTCTGGATGGTTTCAAACTATTAAAATTTTAGGAGAGCTGAACTCATTTAAAATGAAAGGAAGTTAAAAAGTAAAAGTGAAATTTTCAAAAAGCGAAATGTTATTCTTCTCCTGAAAATGCAAAGGTGCTTGGTTTTAGGTGGTATCTGCTAATACGCTCCTCAGTGTCTCTGCAGGCTCGGCACCCTGTACATCCGCGGTTCACTCTGTCGAGAGGAACCAGGCAGGTATCCAGGGGCCCCGTGGTTGCCATGGTGATGGGTCCTGGCGACAGGGGCTCTGGTGGCTGGAAGCTGACGCTGATGGTCACTAACGAAAGAAGGAGGGTTCCGTCCATTCTTACCATGGTAGAACCTCTGACTGTGGATGTGAATTTCTTCCTCATCTGGAACAAGAGAAAAATGTCATTTAACACATTCACTTTGTTTGAGAGATGTAAATCTGAATGTACAGTGAATCTCATAAATTCATTTAAAATGTAGTTTAATGTAACTGCATTAGTCTAGATCTTTCTTTTTGTCCTGTGTCTCACATTCTTGGTCTTGTAGTGAAGCATTGTTGTTCTTTTGTTGCTCTGCAGCTTTTCTGGCCTCCTCTAAATCCATTGCAGCCTTCTGTGCTGCTTGTTTGTTCTTCTTTTTGTTCTCTTCATTTTGCTTGGAAGAAAAGCAGAAACAATGTCAGATTGATATTCATATTCAATCCACTCTGAGCACATTACATTAAAACTTTTTTCTTTTTTCTTGCTGCTATTCAGCTTTGATTCTGAGTGCTTTGGTGTGCACCCAGCATTAAGCTGTCACTCTGCTGCTCTCTGCTGGAATGATGCTACAATATGCATCAGTGCACTGCTCAGTGGTACCCAGGGTACAGAAATAAATCTGAAAAAAAACAGTAAAACAAACCTGGATGTCCAACAATTTACCAACATAAATTTCTATTTTTTTCTTCCCATAACATATTGTTAGTTATGTAATTGTGAGACAACATATTCAACCTTTATTCATCTTGATGCATATGAGGTCTTCAGTTCAGTAGTAGGTAGTAGTGTTTAGTATTTCACTTGAAAATGAAAGACTTGAAAATATGAGATTGTGATTGTGATGATACATATGTTCTTCAGAGAGATGCTGTGTAAACTGACCTAAGAAGGTTGCATTTCTAATGCAATGAAAATAAATAATACACTAAAGTTTGGGATCAATTGTACAGTTTTTGATAATTATCTAATTATGATCAAAGGTTTTGTGTATCCTTATTTTATTTGAAAAAAAAATAAACAAAAATGAGTATGATATGTCTGGTCATAAATGTTATTTAACAAAGTGAAAGGGAACAGATGTAAAAAAAAAAAAAAAAAAAAAAAAGATTTTAATATTGAAACAAAAAAAGGTTTTAATATGTTGAATTAAAGGCCCTGACGTGCAAGGGACCCCCTGTGTAACAAAACCACAAAGACCCCATAAGGGTTAAATTAGAAATGAGAGAACGAGAGATCGATGAGAGAAACAATAATAAAAGAAAAATAGTAAATGGATTACTGCTTGTAGTTTTTTCTTCAGGTCCACGTTAGCTTCTTTGTAGCTTTTGGATGTGGATTGCAGGTAATAAATGGCCAGTCTGAAAGATAAAATAACAGATTATTAACATCAAAAAACCAAAACACCTTACCCCTAAATGGAAGTCACGGAAGTTAGCATTCACATCTGTTTTTTCTTGCCACATCTGCCTGTTTTCTGACTCACACCATAAGCAGGATGAAGGGTAGCACCAGTCCTGGATTAGAGGCATAGCTGAACACTTTACTGAACCAGGCTGGGAAGTCTGACTCCAACGTCTCCTGAATCACATCAAACATACGATTCTTGCCACTAAACAGAGGAGAGCGATTGTTACAGAAAGCCAAGTAACGCGACTTTTACCATTCTAAGTTTATAACCTTTGTATAAATCTTAAGTTACCTGAAGGGTCCGCAGTCAAACGACGGGGGGATGGTGACGATGGTGTAGATGGCGGGTAGGGTGGACAGGAAGAGGATGACCAGCAGCATGGCCATGTAGAAGTTGTTGGAGCCAGAGGCCTTAAAGACTCTTTCCTGCGGCACATTACAGCACATGACGGCCCAGCACTGCAGGTACATGGACACGTGGAGCCGGAGGACGTTCAGGGCGGGCAGACAGGGGGCGTAGAAAGCACCCATCCTGAAGAAAAAAGGCTTCAAGTGCTGCTCTTCGGCACTGATTTCACACTGTAGCCTACAAATCATGCAAAATGATCAATGTGTTTATGGCATTTAAAGTAAAAAACGCTGCCTCTTCTCCTACCATATCATCCCTTGATTGAAGATCAGGCCCAGGACGTTTCCACTGACATCAAACTCAGAGTATGACGGCTTCAGCAGGAGCAAACCAAAGGAAAAAGAAAAATATGCAAAACACTCAACTTTAAGTCACATTTCTCCTAGAAATGAGCTGCACAAACAACGGTCAATCTGAAAAAAAGATCACTCACGAATCCGGCCTCCAGGTCCCAGCACCAGCAGTAGTTGAGGAAGCGAACGAGCACAGCTCTCAGGAAATCACCAATCAGCAGCGTGATGTAGGTTGTCATGGTGTCGGATATGATGAGCCGGACAAACTCCTGCAAAGGACGTAGCGGCCATGCAAAATGGATGCTGTGAAATTTTAATGAATATAGATATTTCAAAAGTAATAATTAACATTTTCCTGGAAAATGCAATTCAGTCTTCACTAAGTATTATATAGTAATATTCATATTTTACATACACATGTGGGTAAGTTTACAGTGAAAATTGTCTTCTCTATTTACTTATTTACTATGCGTTCAATTACATAATACAGTAGTCTACCCACATACACACACACACTGACCTGCCCCACCATGGTCTCCCAACAGGGCCCCCTGCGCACGTCAGCAGGGTGGATAGAGATGGGTGGAGCAGTGCTGTTTTCTGATATAGTACCATTGTAGAAACTGGCTTCCCATGTACTTATATTAAACTTTATGATGTTTTCCTCTTCCCTCTGCAACACACACCTCATGTTAGGCAAAGTATTAATTATAGAGCATCTAACACACACACACGCACACCAGTTCTCACTTTGAGGTTGATCTCGTCCATGAGTGCGATGATGAAGGTGTAGAGATTTCCCAGGAAGAGGGCAAAGATGCGACCAAGTTGCCACTGCAGGGCGACGCGGGGGTGGTAGTTCTCCAGGGTGCTGATGACGTCAAACAGCATGGGACAGAACATCCCCAGTAACGACATGACCATGTTCACCTGAAAAAATAATGCAGGGGGATCCCAACTGAAGGAAGCATCTTGTATCTTGTAACAACACAGGGGTTTTGTATGCCAATTTGTCACTGCAATAACACAAACATGTGTGGACATTCTGTAAAGTCCCATATTCCCAGTCCCATAAGTCCCTATCCTATAATGTTGTTCCAGTCTGCACAAAATATCGATTGAAGCATTGTTATTATTAGTAAAGTGATAAATGAAAACCCTTGACTGGGTCACTGTAGCTTATTCTGTGGAGTGATGTGGTTACTTGAGTGATACACAATGCATTGTTATAAAGTGCTGCATAGCATCACTTTCCACATTTAAAAATTCATACTACATAATTTCATACTACAGCAGATTTGGATAGATGTGTGTATACTCAAAACACATACTGAAAATCTTTATTTTTGAATGGCATATGTATGTACACCAATGCTTCCAGAAACAAGTATACTACACTACATTTTTGGCACATAATTAATTAACAGTGAGTTTCTTGTCAATGCTGCAAGTATTGTGTAAAATACTGTTATTATAAAATGCTTACAAATGTTAATTTCTAACATAGTTTTTAACATCTGCATGTCGTTAGTATGTAGTATTATATCATCAATATATTATATGAAATGGGGACATATACTAAATGGCAGTTGTAGTATTCACCCATTTTATAGTGTGACAGACAGACCTACCTCACAACACATACTTGACTGATTGTTTTAGATAGACAGGCGAAACTAATAACATTCACAATGATTTTCTTCTATTTCTTTATCTCAGCAAATCAAACCAGTAGCCAATTTAACATCCTGGAACTGGAATTGAACTAGAACTTTAATGGTGCCCATGCATTTCCTGCTGAAGCATTACATCCATGTGGGTTCACTTCATGTAATTTACCTGCAAGCCAGTTGTACCCACTGCAATAGCTTAAGACACACCTCTACTGTATGTTTCTGTCTCACTCTCTCTCATTTCTTGTTTCTACCTCATTCCTTTCCCACCAGGTGTGATTCTCCAGCCCGTCGAGGGCAAACTTTTGAGAGCGACGCACTACGAAGAAGATGAGGTACCCACTTCCTGCCAAGCAGCACAACACCAAGAAGTTGGCGAGCACCCGCAGGAAACGAGTCAGATGGATATTATCATCCTTTTGGCTCTCCTGCTCCTCTAAGATGGCCTCCTGGAGAAGCAGGGAGAGATGCAAGATGCAGGCAAATATTTAACATATATATATATATACTGTATATACATCCATGACTGTAGCACTAATAATCAGCCATATTGACCTTAAAGCTGGTCGTGATGGAGGCAAACTTATTGTCTGCGGTTTCGGGGTTTCCTATCAGGTAGTCCCAGCTGGTGAACATCTTCCAGCAAAAATTAAAACTGTTATCATCGCCAACCCCTGTTTCATTCGCATTACGGGCCATCCTTTAATCAAAATAATAAATACAAATTCATCGTGATGTCTGTGCTTTATTGACATTAAATTATCACACGCTGTCATAATAAACTCACGTTCTGATGACCACCATATAGCTATAGGCCACTGTTCCAACACCAACCAGGAAGTAGGACAGAGGCATTCGGAACTTGAGCCAACCAACGGCACGCTGGTTGCTGTAGTAACCATAGAAGAGGACTGAATACTGGGCGTAACCCTGTGGAGAGAAGTCACAAATTCATGCATATGAGCTGCTGTGAACACTTGTGTCTCTCTGTAGGAACTTTGGGACACGACATGCAGCTATTTAAAAAAATGGTAATGGACAAGATTTTAGAACATTGCCAATTCCCAGTTTTTACTGAAATGTTTGGCCTTTTCAGGGATGTAGGAATAGATTAACAACTCAAGTGTAAGTACATTTAGCCTTGACAGCTGATGTGGGTGCCACAAATTGTATTGATTTCTTACAAAACTTCTGTCTAGATAAAAGCTTTGGATGATGAAGCATTATCTGGGATCCCGTGACAGGCACACTTGACCAAAAAGGCTATATCAGCATTGTGCAGATGATTACATTATATTCTAGTCTATGTCTAGCTGGTTAGGGGGATCATTGATAATCAGCACAAAAAAATTAAACTGCCAGGAACCCTGCACGTCCAACATACTCAAGGTAATGTGCAACATTTTTGATTTGACAAGATATGATCTCCATAGAAGAAAGACTGCCTTTAGGGTGGCAATGTTCTAAAACCAGTAGTGTATATGACCAACTGACTCCAAAGTCCCATAAGACAGCAAAGTCCATGGCGCTGCTCTCATCAGCCCTGGGGACCGTCTTTCTTGGGACGCTGCCATAAGGTTGCCCCATTAATGCCTATTGGCAACAAGGAAAAGGGAGCAAAGGTGTAATTAGAAAGAAATCCCAAAGCATTCAAACATACAGACTGAACAGATACACAGATGCAGATCGGGGTAATTATAATTCTGTTCTTGAAGACACACACCTCTGGCACCATGACCAGGCCAAAGGTCAGACCAAACAGGATCATGTTAATGCCATACATCCACCTCAGGAAGATAAAGTAAGAGGCAACTGAGGAGCCAAAATGACCTGAGAAGGAACAGAAGATAAGCACCAGGACCTTTAAACCCTTAATTGCAGACAGTGTTCTACGTGTTCTACTAAATGTACCAAACCCACTTTCAATCTCCTTGATTTTCATCTCCCATGGAATGCAGGCAGTTTTGAAGTTTTCCAAGTCCCGCTGAATTTTCATCCATTTCTAAAAATAAATAAATAAATTAAGTAGAGTATAATCGAGATGCTTCATATACTGAACAATATTTGTATTCTATGAATAATTCAAAGCAGCCGCTGGTTCCTTGCCTTGGTCATCATGACCTTGTACGCATAGAGCTTCCTGCCCTTCCCTTTCCCTAAAGCTCCCTCATATTTCTCCACAAACTCCTGAGACTCCCTGTAGCAAGGAAGAGGATCATAGGATTTGAAGTTAATCAGCACCTCAGACCTTGAATTCTGGCTGATTCAGCTTTCAAAAGTGAAATGTGTTTACCGTAATGTCGTGAGTTTCTTTTTCATGGGCCAGGGCTTCCCCCTGAGACTCAGGATGAGTTTCTTCCTGTCGTCCACAGCCTCCTTCAGCTTCTCCAGCTCCTCCGGTGACAGAGTCTCCGGCCGCACCTCTTTGTCTTCCTCCTCATCTTCTTCTTCTTCTTCATTGTTACCTTCCTCGCCGCTTGTCTCCTGCTCTGAACTGAGGTTGTAACAGTAAATGAAACAAATTGCATCTTTTTTTTCTTTGCACCTTTCTCTGTGTGCATTACATAATAATAATGTTGCTTATTACAGTGAGTAACTACAGTCAAGATAATAATTTACCTTGTCTCAACAACCTTTTTGTGCTTCTCCTTCTTTACTTCCTGTGTCTTCTCTTTTACTGTACGTTTAGCCCCGTCATTTTCTTTCCCTTCTTGTTTGGCACTTCCGTGTTTCTTTTTCCGGTTGGCATTTCCATCTTCAACTTCCAGCTCTTCCTCTCCGTCTTTTCTCCTTTTTTCATTTTTTTGATTCTTATTACTTTTTACTGCTGGACCAGTCTTTACTTTGGCCTGTTCCTCCTCCTCCTCCTCCTCCTCTCTTTCTCTCTCCTTTTCACCTACATCATTCTTTGTCCTCTTTCTCCTGCCCCTTTCTTTTCCCTCGCCTCTGTCCTGTAATTCCTCTTCACCTTCTCCTGCTCTAGAACTTTTTCTTCTCCTTCCAGTCGCCCTTTTCTTCTTCTCTCTGTCATTATTTCTTCTCTTCCTTCTGATTTTTTCATTTTCCTCTTGAAATGTGGAAACTTCATCCTCGTCACCTGAAGAGAAAATGCTGTTTATTCATGTATAAATGTATAAAGTATAAATTTCATTATTTGCACTTATCATTGACACTGACTACAAACCAAGAAATAATGTTTTCAATTCAATTAAATGCTTTTCTGTCTCATTGATTTATTTTTACCCTGGAGCTATGATCCTGTGGAAATTGAAGACATAGGGACAAATGAGAGTGCATATTTTTATTTTAGCTCTTATCTCCAAATAAGACCAACGGTAAGTGTACAAAACCTGAGAAAAGTCCTGTTTTTTTGCAATATATATTTTTTAATTCAGATAATTTGTTATGATCACATCTGACCATAGGAAGTTTCTATGATTAAACGTAGTAGGCACTCACCTCCATTTTCCAGTGCAATGTCAACTGTGAACAGAGAAATAATCTTTAATCTTTAATAATAATAAGTGCCATCATTTTACTAATTTGTGTAAAACGTGGTACATATTAGTGTAATCCATTTTTTCATATTCTTACATTATTTCCTATGTCATTGAAACTCACCTCCTCTGATGACCTCGGCTTTATAAATCCTGTCAATTTTTTATAACCTCAATACAGCACTGACCCCTTTCACTTAGCCTCCCTCATTGTGTATCTGGCACTATTGTCTTCACTAAAGGAGCAAAAGGGGGGGGGGGACAAAGAGGACCACTGGTGGACTGAATAATTGTTTATGTAGCCGGCCCGTTGGTGTGTGTTCTCAGTGTAACTGGAGTGGCCGGCACGCGGGTCATTACGGACGTGTGCAGCAGAACGGCACAAAAGAGACAAACAATGGCCTAATGAAGGGAGACGGGCTGGCTGAGCCCACAAGGACGAGGGAGACAGCCAAGGGCCAGAGGCCAGGTCCCAAATATGCTGAGAGATGCAGGAGTGTAGCAGGGTCAATGTGTGTGTGTGTGTGTGTGTGTGTGTGTGTGTGTGTGTGTGTGTGTGTGTGTGTGTGTATGTGTGTGTGCGCGTGTGTGTGTGTAGTTGGGTGGTCTTTTATCAAAAGTTAAAACCAGAAATCACATGTCAATAACTATGTTGTTTTCTCTGGTTTTGCCTCTGACTTTAAGACTTTATTGAGCATGTTAAGGATTTTTTCATGAATTTTATCAATTTTCTGTCTGAGTGTCCAAGAGTAGGTCCTAACGACTACATCTTTAATGAACACATTACTAAAGCAGCTGCTGATATTCTCTACTTAACATGATGAAATTTAATCAAAATTCAACACCAGAACGAGTCAAGTAAATCTAGTACATTTCTGTGTTTACAAGCATAAAGACTAAAGGTATTCTATTAGCCAGGCTCATATGGAAACTACAATCGCAATTGATCATAGAAAATACAAAGAAGAAGCGTGTTCTTACCGTCATTCTCGAAGGCGATCAGCTTGTCCCGGGGCATCTTCCTTTCATGGTCCTGCACCTCCTACAACACGTCCAACAGGTGAATAAAGCTGAAGCTGTGGTTTCAGGGGAACCCTCTTCATCTAGTGTGTGTGTGTGTGTGTGTGTGTGTGTGTGTGTGTGTGTTTGTGTGTGTGGAGGGTTTTGTACATGGTGAGTAACTCACATGAGAAGTTTACTTTTTCCTCGCCACTCATCGACCCGAAACAGGGACAATGACGGCATGGAAACCCTAGAGCCACACATTTTCACTAGTGATCAATTATTCAAAACAGTTATGACTGCCTTTATGCTGTGTTGCTTTGTGTGTGTGCGTGTGCATGTGACTGTTTATGACGATGTGTGTATTTCTAAATATGTGTGCGACAAGACAACAGCACAGGGGTTATGGGAGTGGCAGGCCAAAGAGAAGGTCGAGGTCTTTGACTGTTTTCATCAAATAAAAAGATATGGAAAGTGACACACACAGAAATCACATTCTCCTTTTGTTGCTGTACATTCTCTTGTTCTTTTTTTGGGGCAGATCCTATATTGAGATACCTATTTTGCAAAAATCTGTTACTTTCTTCTGTTCCTACACAAATCCCTGGAGCATATCCTCATGGTATGCAAGTGGGTCACTAAAGTAGCAACCACATTCTTAGCTAATCAGAATTTAAAATGTGTGTTTAGCTCTGACCAACTGTTCTGTGAAAATAAATATATATATTTTTAATGTGTATGTTGTTACTTATTTCTTTGAATATCTGACCTAAGATTTGTTCATTTTCAGGTTTCAGTCAAGATAGGGAATAATGAAACAGTTATTTAACCCTTACAAGTGATATTTACTATTTGCTTATGATCAGGTAACAATGGTCAGTCATTGTAAAAACTAAAAAGGATGCCTGCCTGTTAGATTTTTCTCCCATAGACATGAAGATTGGCAAAGGATGATATTCCTCATATACTCCGAGCAGCTCCATGTGTAATGCCTGTCAGAGTGTGCAGAACAAAAATCAACCATGATCAGAGTATGTGTGAAAGAGAAATTCTAGAGATATTATTTAAATAAATCACTTTTTGTGTATGCTCAATTTGCTCTTTATACTTAGATGCTGTCCTCCCTCATTTGAAAAAAAAATTGAGTGGACAAAATATCAGAAACACCTTTTACTACAATCCAATACAAATTTGCAGCACCACAGCATCCAACATGTTCACAAAGTTAAATTGACACCTCTCTTAACAGCTGCAGTACAAGAGGGAGGCGAAAGAACCTGCAGATGGCATCGTAGATCCATGCTGGAGTGCGCACAACGCCTCTGCTCTGTTTAACCAGATTTATTTCAAATCTAATTTATGCCTCTGCGTACACGTGTGGAGCAACCCTGAGGCATCACAGGCATGCGTGTTTGTGTACATGTGCACCAACGTGGAAAGGAGAGCAGGACAGAGCTCAGTTTCCTCCTGCTAAACTTAGGGAACGAGGGAATCTTAAAGTGAACGGGGTCATCAAGGCCATCTGTGTAAACAGGATACTACAAGATGCAGCTGACTGCTGTTGCTGACTGTTAGTAGGATACACTACTTGCAATATGCAATTTGTATTCATTTTATTACATTTAAACACATGTAATAAAACATTAAAAGTGTGTGTTTTTCTGTTGTAATTCTTAGAAGATGTGAGATGTGTATGTAGCTAAATTACACCATATAGTGTGTACAGGTAAAAGACTAGAGTCAATCTTATCAGTAGTGTGTGTGTGTGTGTGTGTGTGTGTGTGTGTGTGTGTGTGTGTGTGTGTGTGTGTGTGTGTGTGTATGTGTGTGTGCATTTTGTTCAAACCTACTGTGTACTAATTGTGGTTAGTACACAACACAGCTTGCCTGCCACTGTTGAATTCAAATGAAATAGCCATCACTGAGCAGGGGTTAGACACAAGGATAGGATATACTTTATTAATACAATAGAAAATTTGTCTTGGATTATAACAATACAGGCATTCAAACACATTAAGAACAGCTGTAAATATATATATATATATACATTGAATCATTGTGGGCAACGTGGTGCAGTGTGTAGAGCTGTTGCCTCGCAGCAAGAAGGTCGAAGGTTCAAGTTCTTGAACTGAGACCTTTTTATGTGGAGTTTGCATGTTCTCTCCGTGTCTGTGTGGGTTTTCTCCAGGTTCTCCAGCTTCCTCCCACCGTCCAAAACCATGCTGAGGTTTATTGAGGACTCTAAATTGCCCATAGGTATGAGTGTGTAAGTGTATATGAGTATTGGTGCCCCACAAAAGGCTGGTAACCTGTCTGGTGTGTATCCCTGCCTCTTTACTTGTAATGCACTGGGATTGGCTACAGCAGAGCCCTGTGGTAGAGAAAATGACTGACTATACATACGGTATATAATAGTACTATAATACATCCAATAGTACTGTAACACATTCCAACCAAGGTGGTGATGACAGCTTTAATGAACAGGGGGACATGGGAGTTTTTCAACGGCTGTTCTCCTCAGAGGAACTCTGTACCGTCTACCCAGGGGGAGGAGCAGATATTCAGGTTAGATCTAAATAGGTTAGTTCTAAACCTATTTAAGCGATAAAGTGAAGAATGGGTTGTTGAGAGATTTTCATAGTCTTCATGTCTTTATGTGTATTTTTCACTATGAAATGATAGAATAGGAGCTGCACCCACACAACAGATGCACAGGAAGTGCAGCCTCAACAGACAATCGCTACACGGCTCCTCCACAGTCCAGCTGCACTATGGTACAGTCATGGACAACCACTGGTGAATGGGTCAACCACTATCTCCTCTGTTTGTACTGTATTTTTTTTGCTGAGGATAAGATTGTGTTTGTGACAACACAAAGGGCTAAACAGCAGACTCATACCCTTGAACATTGAGTCCTAGAACGGCAGTGTCATCAGTATTATTGGTGTATTGGATTGTATCAACCCTTTCTGGGTGTGGTTAGTGAAAATTGAATGATACCTCCTAATGATGAATTGGTTGCGAAGAGCTGATTTAAGTACTTGTGAAGGTGTTGATTTGGTTTCCCCAGGTGTTGAGGGAGCGCAGTAGGCTATTGATTGCATTACCTGTGCCTCCCTTGGTTTCTGTATGCAAATTGGTACAATTCTAGATGTAGTCCATAAGATACTATCTACATTGTATGGTATATCTTTCAATAGCTTTCATCATCACAGGGGTTTATGAAGCTGGTCTGACATTGTGACTCAAGAGCTCACGTAATCTTTCTGTTACTAAGCTTCCCCGATCCACTGTAGGCTAAAGAGGAAGTAAAAACAACTTTAATTTTCAAAATCAAATGCACAATAGGCCACTGTATCTGTGAATGCCTGCTGTTCTCTGAAGATAACAGTCAACCTGTGAACTTTGTACAGCAATAATGTCTCTTCAGCTCCACAACTGTTGACACTAAAAGTAAAGCAATAGGGAGTTTTGCCCTGAGGGTGAAACCTGGCTGTTTTTGCCAGAGAGAGGAGGGAAAACAGAGAGAGGAGTGCAGGTTAATCAGGTATGACTGAGACTATAAACACCTTTTTTGCCAAAGGGATTCAAAATAAGAAAGCCATAGCATATAGAAAATTGTCTTAAATAAAGATCTAAAGTACACTAGATCTGTCATAAATGTTATTTGTATATTCTATACATAATTGTGTTTGAGCAATTGGGGTTGGACTTTTTTCAGTTTAAAAGACATATACAAATAGACATCCATTAAAGGCGCATTTTACCAGATTAATATAAAAATATTTGTTAAATTAGCATGCTAATTTTAATAAATGGTTAATAAATGGTTAATAAATGGTTAGCAAGGTTAACTAAGCCAAAGTTACATAGTTAACCTTGTAGAGGCAATAAGGCTTCACTCTCACCCTCCCCTCCCTACCAAGATGCCCATTCAATTGTGATTGGCCTAGCACAGTCAGAAGTCAGAACATCCACTCCTGTTGTGACATCACAACAGGAGCCATTTTTAATAGCTTGTTTTCAGCAACAGTAGGCCAGACCCCAACAGAATGAGTGGGTGGTCCTATTTCACAGTTCATGTGCAGAAACACCAGAGCCCTAAATTTTCACATACAAACACAAAACAAGTGCCCCTTTAGGATTGCTGTTGTAATTTCATCATATTAAGTTAACCCAAAGTATTTTAAACATCCACAGAGAAAGAAAATATACAGTTAGGAACATTACTGCATTATATATCCACATGTGTTTTCTTCAAAACTCCTTGTTCTCAGCTGATTTTTCCCCCTCACTTGTTCCCCCCCCCCCCCCCACTGAATTCCTTCTTCTTGATCCTGGTTGTTTCTGGAGGGGAAGAAGTGTCCCAAAAAGGAGAAAATTAATAGACTTAGAAAGAAAGCTTCTCAGGAACTTCATTCCTAATGTGTGACATGTTCGTAGAGAAAACAAAGAGGTTGGTTTTACATGGATACAACAAGAGAAGTGTGTTGCTCAGTTTTGCTTGTTGTTGATACAGACACAAGATACAGTAGTGTGGGAATGAGCAACAGAGGGAGGAGGAAAAAAAAGAGCATGGTAAGTATGCGTGAGTAAAACAGAGCGTCATCAACAGAGGGGGTGGACCTGCCAGCCTATGGGTGTGTTTAGGGGAGGGGTTTGGCAGCTGCAATTGACAGATTAAAGGAGTGTGGGCGTGGCTTGTCCTTGCAGACAGAGAAGCACGTGGCCAAGCCCATCTGCACGAGGGAGCAGCAACAAAGACCAGCCAGTCCAGAACACAGGACATCTGCTGCACACACATGCACACACTCCCTCTATCTTTTACACACACACACACACACACACACACACACACTCTCACTCACATGTAGGGGTTCACATTTGTTCACTGCATGTGTGGATGCATAAAGTCTCACATATCAGCTTCAAATGCACAACCCACACAGAGCAGTGTGTATATGTAAATGTGAATGTAAATGTTCTTCTACAGCACAACATGACACGTTGATACATGAAAAATACTAAACCCATTTGTTTCTCTCGTGTTTTCCCCAAACAAGAAGCACATGTGCAACACTGTATGTTATTCCAACAATCATCCAGGTACCCATGTAGGGTTAGGTTCTGTCTGTGAGAAGACGGGGGGGGGAAGAAAAGGAAGAAGTGGAGAATTTTAGACAAGAGAGCGGCTGGGAAAGTTGGGGGACTCCTCCCTGTGCAGGAATAACAAGAAACACATTCATGAGGGATGCAGAGGAGTTTGTGTAGCAGAACAAGTGAAGGACTGAATGGCCAGTAGTTGCTGAATCAGCAGAACTCGTGCATTTGATCCCATTTTTCTAATTCTTGCTTTCTTTCATTGGACCTCTATCCTGCTCCTTGCAGGAGTTTTAGTTTCTCTCCAATTACTACAGCTCTTGCTCAATATCCTTTCTGCACATAAATGACCTCACACATTTCAGACGCCTATATCCTTATGTATGACTACGAACAGTGTAAATAAAGCACAGAGAACCAAGGATTTGCAACAAAGCTGCTCCTGATTGCTTCAGATCATTGCAGACAGAAACCCTCTGTTCATGAAATGATTCTCTCTGTATGTTAACGGACACAAACACCCCCACCCCCTCATCTGGGGCTGCACATGAGGGTGAATGTGTACAGAGCAGGGTGGGGATCAAGTTTTGAAGCAATGGCTTTAGTCAACCTCAGTGCAGAGCTTATCAAGCCCTGCACACAGCTTATGTAAATGGATAAGCTGCCACTTCCACTACTAGCCCTTTATCAACTGAGTCTCACCACACCGACGCCAGACACAAACAAGCTGTGCCTCTAATGTGTGTGTGTGCGTTTGTATGTATGTGCGTCTGTGTGTGTAGAGGCCAATATCTGCCTAGTAACTACAGATAGGCTGTTCCAGATCCACATAAGTAATCCTCGCACCCTTTCACACCCAAATACATTCATATACATGCACAAACACACACAGACAGACAGACACATACAAAAAAGAGACTGAAACACAATGAAAAAAAGGGTAGAGCTACAAAATGTATGTTCATGTTGTCATGGCAACGTAATTTTCAGGTCTTCACGTGTATCCATCACGGTTGTGGAAAGGAATAACTCTCATCCCCCTCTTCAAGACAACCTAGAACCACCAGCACCATTATAGCTGCCCGCCCACACAGACACACTCACGCTCAGTTGTACCATAACCTACAAACACAGACTCATATATAGAAGCCAAGGCATGACAGTGTAGACATGAGGGGGATGGGTAATGTTACTCGACACCTCCCACTCTCTCCTCAGCTGGGCCCCCTCCCCTCACTGAAACCCATGAACCCTCACATACTAAACAGACATACATTTCATGTACACATGGCCCTATTTTTCCCCCTCCATACAGGGCTGTGTTAACACAACACACACAAACAGACGCACACAAAGACCTCAGTGTCACACACAGACTAGGTTTCCTCTTGCCTTTTTCCTCCTTCCCCTTCTTTATTCACATATGTAAAGCTTATGTCTGCACAATAGGGGAGCCATAATACCCATGTGTATGATACATCAAGTTATATAAAAATGCCACATGATACGAGTCGTTGCCACATTTGCCAAACCGTGACCTTAAATCTTAACCGTGACTGTTGCCCTTTTCAGTAGCGGTTAGTATTTCACCCACAGTATATCTCAAATAATATAATGTGATTGCACTTTAATCACAAGAATGATCCCCTGATAGGCTGTCTGTAAATTGCATGGAAATGAATTCTGTTATCAAAGTGAATCTTTGTGAACAGCCTAGAAATAAAGGCAGAAGATGGCATTAATATCATGTCATATTGACTAAAGAACTGAAAATTCCCTGTGTGAATGTGATGCTCACTTGCTTAGTGAAGATTCCTCATATTTTAAACGTCTTCAAATGACTCATAACCAGTGGCCATCTTGCAGCTACTGTCAAGTGACTCATGTTACAACCAGCTGGTTTATTGTTATCAGAGATGAACAAAGATGAACAAAGTTGATCAGGGCAGGTAGTTATCAGGCAAATGTTCTGTGGAAAAAAGATTCAGGTTTTCTTTGTTTCTGGCTGTAGACACCAATAACTCATCCTCTGTCATTTGCATACTGTATGTTTTGTTATAACACAAAGGCCATGATGATACCACTATCTTAGTAAACATGTGTGTGTGTGTGTGTGTGTGTGTGTGTGTGTGTGTGTGTGTGTGTGTGTGTGTTTGCATGTGCCTTTGTGTGTGTGTGCGTGTGTGTGTGTTTGCATGTGCCTTTGTGTGTGCGTGTGTGTGTGTGTGTGTTATTGTAGGAGAAAGAGAGAATGAGACTATTCTTGGTAGAAAGTTAGGGGAAGATCAGCAGCATCTACTTTACTTTCACATAGCTATCTTTTCTGTTTCACATGAGTACTGGTTTCATCGAGAGAAAACAGATTGTATGATGACTTCCAGACTGTACTAGTCCTCCGAGTTTCCACGAATCCACTCACTGATATGACAACATGTTCCCTTAAACATACAGACACACTTAGCAGCGTTGCCCAAAGTGTAGCTCAGCGTGGTGCTTGGTGCCTTAGGTTGTGACGTCTGACAAGGTGGGGGGATATGTTGAGACTTGTCAGACCTGCAGGGCAAACTATACATCATATATGAGGCACTGCAAGTAAGTGGAAAGAACATGTTTTCACATTTCACAACAGCAGGAGTAGATGATCTAAAATGCTGTGGGTGTTTAAAGAGTAGGGAGCCTACATGGTTTGCTCCATGTTTAAATTTCATTAACTTCCATAATATACATTATCATGCTCTAGCTTGACAAGAAATATGCTTCCCACCGGAACCATAGACAATTTTCTATTCTAATTTAACTATTTTTTTTTCAAATGCAATTCCAAAGCCTATCCCACAATAGATATATTAGTGTTTATTTAAACCGACTATTTTGCTCAAATGTAATAATATGGACTGACGAAAATTCTCTGAAACAATCCTCAGGACATGACCTCGGTGTCCTCAGTGGGAGCTACAGCTGTTTGCCAACTGAAACAACTGACAGCCTGAATGAATTTCACAACCGTTTTTGAACAGATGTACATCCTGAAAATGTTCTGATCCAATGTCAGCTCACCACTTATCTTTTGCAACCTCCCAGAAAACATGTTTACACTCCCAACATCAACACAACTCTGTGTGTGTGTGAGGGGGGTCGCTCTTTTAGGCCTATCATTACATTCTGTGTGTATTTTAACCACCTACTCTACAGTATATAACCTACATACACTAGTGTGCCTTTTTTCAGCATTTATATCCCTCCTTGCACTCTTTGTATCCAATTTACAGTTCAGAGAAATGGTTTGATCTCCTACTTGTGCTGTTATTCAGCTATTAATACAAGACCCTTTTTCTTTGAAAGAGGTTCCTGAGTTGTTGGCCCTGCTGGCACCTGTCTGATAATTTAATGGAAGGGGAACAAAACAGGTACAGATTTATAGCTAGAAGATGATGTAACCTGTTTGTTAAGGGTGAGTGATGGGGGGGCATCGTGTAGCCCACCCTAGATGCTGTGTTGACACTGAGAGTGTAAACATGTTTTCAGGGAGTAACCACACAAGTGCCCAGCAGTGGAGGTGGGATCCAGCACATCCAGAATCCAGAAGCCAGAATCACCAAAACTGATACAGATACCAATACATTTATGTTATTAACAGTGGTAATTAACTATCATAAAAAGACGAGTGTGTCAACATTTATGTGAAGAATGTGGACTGCTTGTAATTATTTTTATCAGTTTGCAAAACCTTTGGCATTCCTTTCTTCTATTCTGTTATTTATTATCACATGCATGTTAAACACATGATGGTGATAAATTGTTTTGATATGGATCCAATTGATAGATGCTTTAAATAGACTAAGAGTTGATAGTATCAATACTTACACTAGGTATAATAGACTCACTCAGCCTTCGTGAGTACCCTCATTGGCATAATGCATGCATTATGCCCCAAGCCCCTCACTCTAACCATTACAACTTAATCTAGACTTAACCCTCAAACTGCTCTCTCAAAGTCGCCAAAATGTCTTCTTTCTCCTCATAATCCTAAACTCTATAATTTACATCAGTCTGTGAGTATTAGTAATTCTACCCCTCAGATCCTTTACTTATTTAGAAATATATTTATCAAAATACTCTATAAAGTCTTTAATTAAAATGTTACTTATATTTAAGTACTTAGTTTAGAAGTATTATCAGCAAAATGTACCTAAAATATCAAAAGTAAAAAGTATTTATTATTTAGGCTTTTATGTTTTTGTAGCATAAAATACTTCTTATTTTTAATCACTAAGGACGTGTGACACTTTTAATGTTCTGTCATTATGTCCTAATGTTTATCAATGTGGATCCAATTTGAGATACTTTGGGTAGATTGATACTAAAAGAAGGCTACTGCATCATAATATTTGGCAACTTTCACACAAACAAAAAACAAAAGTAAAAGTGCAATCATTTAGTAGGCTTTGGATACTATAATACTAAAATCTATTATTTGTATCTTTAATATTAAATTGTATACCTGAAAAGTAACTAAAACTGTCAGATAAAATAGGTGGAGTAGAAAGTACAATATGTCCCTTTGAGATGTCACGGGGTAGAAGTGCAAAGTAGCATCAGACGGAAATACTCAAGAAGAGTAAAAGTATCTAAATAAGTACCTGAGTAAATAAAGTTAGATATTTTCCACTGCTGCCTGTACTGCACATTAATTCGAAATTAAATAGATATGATTCATCTGTAGGTACAGTGGATATTTAACTGATTGCCAAACCCTCTGTGTCATGCCTTTTTTTTCACATAAGTCAGCATTATTAATTCTGTATCCAATCATTTAGGTAGATTTCTCAAGAACAGATTGTAGGATGACGCGTGGATGTGTAATGGTAAAAACGCAACCCTGGCTACGCGCACGCGCAGATCCGACTCACCGTCTCGCGGACACGCTCGCGGACTTCGGGGGCTCCGCCGTCAGCCAATGGCAAGGCGCTGTTGTAGCCGTGACGTCACCCACCACTCCTCTTACTAAAGAAGGAAACAAACATCCATCCAGAAGAAACGGGAGACGAAGAGAGAGAGAGAGACAGAGAGGCAGGAGGGCGAGAGGAAGGGAGAGTTTAAACCCGACGAAACCCGTCTGACACGGAGGACAGCGCCACGAGAACACGGGGAACGGACGTTTCCACGACCCGAAGATAAAAATCTCCCTCCTCATCCATTTTTCCAGCTGCCTGACAGATAAACGGCCACTTTTTCCTGTCGTCTCGCGAGAAACTTCATCGATTTTAGCAGGTGATGATCTCGGATTATTGCTTTTTCTTTTTTTCACTTAACAACAAGGATGCGTTTTGAAGTGAGCTCATCCTGTCGAGGTAAAGCAACGACAAAGAAATGGTGTTTAACTAAGCTGACGGTCGGTCATGGCGACCTTTAAGGGTGGATTGAAAGGTCAGGTGATGTTTTTTATGAGTGGTAAACAAGCCCCATTTTTCCCCTTCTTTCGCTGGTTGAAGTCCTCTCCACCAACACTACCACCACCAGCACCTCCTCCTCCTCCTGGCTGGAAATATCACCAGCCCTGGAACGTGACTCCGTGTGGTCGAGGGGAAAAACAAGGGAGGGAGCTAGCTGTTAGCTGCGAGGCTAGCGCTGCTCACTGTCTCTTGTTTTTCTATTTGCCCCGAGCTGGGGGATGGGGAAGTTAAAGCCAGCTAATTCCTGTCTAGAAATGGCGAATTTACAAACCAGAAAAGGCTAGTAGTACGGAGGGGTAGCCGTGAAATTACCATAAATTTACTATGTTTAATATTAAATGTGTGTACAATAGTTTCTGCCGAGGAGTAATCGAGGTTTGCTCGGTTGTGTGTGTGGCACCACCGAGTCGATTCTAAGTACTTAAGTGTGATTAATATGAGCGAGGTTAGCTCACATTGCTTCGTTGAAAACATGTAGGATTTGGTTATTAGTAGAAATGCTGAGAGAAAAGGGGATCTGCTAAACAGGAAGCAGGGTGATTGCAGACAAAGGAAGAAAGAAGAAACAAAGGGGAGCAGAGAGCAGTGTCTAGACTGGTGGATAATTCACAAAAACATCAGTGGCGTCGCTTTCCTGTTGGTTTAAATGTCTATTCCCTACACTCAGCCCTTCCCCTTTTCCGTTTAAATGGAATAATTCCTTGCTTGTGACAAGAACAACAGTAGGCTTTTTTCTGTTCTGTCCTTCAGTGTGACTCAGTAGTTTTCAGCATAGCAGGGCCTGAATGTGAGCTAAGCTTGCGGCTGACACAGGAGCACACACACAATCTTTTGTTGGCTACAGATCATCAAATGTATGGTCCCCCCTTTACACATACTGGGTCCGCTTGTTTAACCAGGTTAGACAGGAACCAATTTTGAGTTGGAACAATTTTACTTGTTACTGCTGATGGTTTTTTTTGTGTGTGAGGGAGAGGAAGTTGGTGGTGTGATTGTTGAATGGTGATCTATCCCGTGCTGGAAACCCCCTGACTTGCTCTGTCGGATGGGCTTTACGCTTAACACACAGATCTATATACAATCAATTATATTATATACTGGGTGAGCCCCTTTGACTGTACAACAGTTAGACCCTCTGGTGTCCTGTGAAGTCATGTCATGTTAAAAGAAAGGCAGATTTGAGCACAGTAACCCAAGTTCACCTCCTACTTTATTATCTGTTCATAATGGGTCTTTGTAAAAGGTTAGGTTAACATGCCTGCTGTGTGTCTGACAGCTGGTGCCAAATGTGACAGCTGAGCCACACTATCCATTGTTCCTTTGTGTCACATATTCAACCGTCATGGGTTATGTATTTGCAGCTATGAGCCTTGTCCTGTTCTCACTTGTCGTTCATGTAGCCTTTTACTTGTCAGACGATTTAGACCGTCGACATACTTCCTTTGCTCAGACCTTTTCCCGGGAAGACGTCTATATGAGCTGCTCTGTGAACCCGTCCTATTTTTAAAACCCCCTTTTGTTCAAGGTAGCTACAGACCTCCCTGCTCTGTGCTCATGGTATTTTCAGCAGTCAGCAGCTGAGCACGTGACTTCCAAGAGAGAAAAGGTCTTTGTGGGCTTTTCCGAGGAAACCCTTTGTTGACACAGCGGTGATAGCATGCGAGGGTGGGGAGGAGGGGGTGCATGTGGGTGACTCAAGATTTAATGGCCTTTCTTCGTCTTTTGAGGTCAGCGTGCCTCCAGTGAACTGACAGTACGTTCTAAAACAACTGCCAGCCTCTCCCGGAACATTCAGCTCGCCTACCCTGTTTGTGTCCGTGACCAGAATATAGAGGAGTTTCGCACCAACGCAGGCAAGCAGCTGCCATGTTGCAGCACAACAGGGCCAAAGGTTGTTTACAAGGGAAACATGATACTGTTGCTGTGTACACTGGTTGTTGTTGGCTGTATATGTGTTTTTTTTGTTTTTTTGGTCTGGTATCAAGTCAATCAAATGATTTGTAGAACAGTCAGGGCAGGGCTGGCAGACAGGATGCTTCTTACCCAACTAATCCAGACCTTCCTGTCTGTTCATTCATCAAGGTGTTTTTTTTAACTGTTGCCTCAAAGGCAGTGTCTCTCATTACACAACTTCCTGCTGTGTTGCATTGCAGCAGTGTGACAACGTCATAGCGTCACACGTTTTCACCAAGCTACATGCAAACATGTTTGTTTTTGTGGGCGTATGTGTGGGGACAAGTGACTCTGGAAGTTTTGAAATACTTTGTGGGGTTGTGGGGTTGGACTTACTGAAACTGTTGACCTAATTTGCTCATGTTCATTATAGTGTAATTTCTGCTTGAAACAATGTGATTATTTTACCTGCTGTTCTTTTGTGTGTATCTGGCTGAGACATAGGTTGTGAGTCAGAGCTGATGTTTTAGAGGAGGAACTGTCTATAATAAGTGAGGATGACTTACTCTTAGTCATACCTTAATCCAGAATTATGATACGTAGATTACCGTAAAGCTTCAGGTTTACTGTCTTATTCCAGCATAGTATAATTTTGCTAGGTAAGTAAGATGTAAATTACTGTGACCTAATAATAGTATTTATAAAGAAGGAACAAATAATGTGAGACTATATACATACATGCGATAGAGAGGTTTGTGAAATGTTTGGAAAAGCTGTACCAACTGTACAGAACTGTGCGTAAGGGTGGAAGTAGTACAACTGCGAACAGAGCTGTCCAACTTCTGCCAAGGTACAGAACAGAACACAGTGAGTGTTGTTTGTTCTCTGGACTTCCTGTGGAGAGGCGTTCTCATTCATTACTGTATTCAGGATAAAGGGCAAGTCAAAACAGACGAGCCTGCTGCTCTAAAATTTTCATAATATGACTATCCTGTTATTTGTCTCCTGTGTTGATACTGCAACAAGTTTCTGTAGGATCAGATTCCCAAACAGGGAAATGTTTGCTTTTATGGAAAACTGTTTTGTTTTTTGTTTTTTATTATGCAGGAAGATGCTCCTCTGTGTGTCTATTAGTCTAATCACGCTCTTTTCTCATTCTGTTAGCAATGGCCCAAGAGACGAACCAGAGCCAGCCCATGCTTTGTGCCACAGGCTGCGGTTTCTATGGCAACCCAAGAACCAATGGTATGTGCTCCGTATGCTACAAGGATCACCTGACACGGCAGCAGAGCAGCGACCGGATGAGCCCCCTCAGTTCTTTGGGTATGTCAGCCCACATAAATACATACAAAAAAGACAGGCTTTTCTGTTTGTCGAGAAATGGTCAAAATGATTTCAGTCCAAACTGAGTTCAGAAGCCACAACTTTACCATGTAAACAAATAACTGTAGCTCAATCTATACATTCACAGCCAAAGATAAGGTGGAACTTAGGGAAGCCTAGACATTGTTTTGAAATCCAACCAGTTCTAGGCCTGTCAGTGTATTTTCCCAGCTTCCCTCCCCCTGCCCCCCACCCTGTTTTTCCACTCTGTGTAATGAAAGACAGCTGTTTTCTTCATGGCTGTGTTCGTGGGGGGTGGTTACACTCCTTTAGACATTTCTAAGGTCAAAAATTGAGGTTTCGCTCACAGTGTGACACTGGAAACCTTTTGAAACTTGTTATTCAAAAGAGACAAACACATTATGAGAGAGGAGAAAGAACAGAGTGAATGGCCTGACACTTTCAATCTAATGAAGACATTTAAACTGATGAGTCTGTGCTAGAGGAGATGTTGAGTCTTTTCATTCAAATGACAAAATGACTATCTCAAAGTGATCTTTGATCTCTGTTCTCTCATCAGTGTATGTGGTATTCTGTATTGATTTCATATGTGTTTACAGTTTTGTTTTTTGACTAATGCATCTATTCTGTTCTCATGCAGGCTCAACTGGTAGTCCTACCTCAGAGGCCTCAGCCATCCAGAGACTAGAAGCTAGCCTAGCCAAGGTTGATGCCTCCCCTGCCTCGTCACCAGACATGTCTAGGTCAGTATCAACTGTGATAGACAATTCAGGACAGTTGGCGAGTTTTTCTATTAATGTGTGAACATCTGGCTAATCCCTAATTCCCCCTTTTTATTTAAAACTTTAGAACTGTTCATGGATCCCTTCCTGTGACTCAACAAATGACAGAGATGAGCATCTCGCGAGAGGACAAGCCTGAACCCCTTGAGCCTGGTAAAACATGCATGTGTACACAGACACACAGACACACACACACACACACACATCAATTCACTTGAGGAAACAGACAGGCAGGCTCCCCGAGCGTTTGACACACATGCAGGTGACCACTCACGTGCAGACTCCTCAAGACAAACATTGCCTTGTAGGACCCACCGTTTATTTTTGATGCTCCGCTGCATACCTTTTAGACCCAACAGTTGGTTTTACTTACTGCCTCTGAGAAAGAGAGACTGCCTAAAAATAATCCTGTCTAAAAATACCTCTACACCAGAGGGCATTCTCAGATTTGATGATGCCTGCCAGAAGCTTTTTTGGTCTTCTGTTTTCTGGCCAGAACAAGAGGGAGTAATTTAGAGACGAGGCGTGTACCCATTACTATCTGTATATCATCAAAAAAAGTTTGAGACACCAGTGCATAATTTTTGATGGCAGTGGTTGCATCTCTTGCACAACTGTGGGGGAAACAAAATCATTGCTCGACTGGTTTTGCAAATTAAAGATACTAGATAATGAGAAATTAAACCTTGCATGTCTGATTGTTTTTCTCTTCTATCTGCAGTTGTTATCCAGCCTGCTTCTTCTTGCCCTACTCCTGTAGCTTCTTCCAGCAGTGATGAAAGCAAGGGTGATACTCCCAAGCCTAAGAAAAATAGGTGCTTCATATGCCGCAAGAGGGTGGGCCTTACAGGTGAGCAGGAGGGACTTGAACCAAGACTGTCAGATATTGTTGGTTGTAATCATTGTTTCAATTGTAATTGATTGACAGTAAAAGGTTTTATTGTGTCTGTAGTTATTCACTTCTCATGTACAAGCTGCGACCCACTGGCCTTTGTGCTTACAGGTTTCGACTGTCGCTGTGGCAATTTGTTCTGCGGCATCCACCGGTACTCTGACAAGCACAACTGTCCCTATGACTACAAGGCGGAGGCTGCTGCCAAGATCCGTAAAGAGAACCCTGTTGTGGTGGCTGACAAGATCCAGAGAATATAAATTTTGACCGAATGACAGCAGTGACGGCATCGATGACAACGCCTTTTGAAAGAAAGACTGGAGTATGAGTGTGAACCTTTTGAAATGAGCACTGGCATGAGTGGCTAAGTGAGGATTGAAAGGACTTGATTTCCAAAATAACAGCCTCAAGAACATAAACGAGGGGAGGGGAGGAAAAAAATTGAAAAGATCCTGTCTGAGGAAGATGCATGAATGATCAATTTCTCCTTTTTTAAATTAATTCATTAGTTTGTTTTATCCTGTTTTCTGTGGTGTGAATTTGCCGCTGTTCAGTCCGTTCTTTTTTCCTTTTTTTTTTTTTTTTTTTTTAAAGAATATGTATTGTCTTATGAAGAGCAGCCCAGAGTAAATGTCCAGGATATGCTGTGCTCCTCTCACCCAAACCAGGCGCCATTTTGTGCCAAACTGTAGACAGCCATTTTACTTGTCATGTGTCCGACACCGGCAGGTCTTTCAAAGCATTCAAACTACACGGTAACAGTGCACACAAGTTGGGTCCCTCAGCCTCTGAACTTCTTGGTCCATGGTGTATTGGTACTGGAGTCAGTCAACATTTGGAGAACCGTACAACTGTCCCCCACTGTGCACAAGGGGCTTTGTTACTTTGTCTCTGTCTTTCCTAGCTTTACCTACCTCACAGCTGCTGTGTTAAGCTTTGTTGTCTTCCCTTTTACTTTTTTGTTGTTTTTTTTTTTTTTCCCCCCTCATCAGCTTTGACCCCAGCAGAGCAATGGGCCATCCCTTTATTCCGCCTCAGTGACCCTCTAATCAGCATGTCTATGTTGACTGATCGGTTTGATTGTGATGAGGCTGTTTCCATTATTGTTGGAGGTATCATGCTAGACAAGGACAAACAAATGACTCCATGTTTCACTGAATCTAAACACTTGCAATGGACATAATGGGTGAAGGAGTTCCCAAACTGGTCTGAACTCACCTTGTAACTGCAGACGCCTGGTGGAGGGCTGTGTGAACCGCTGGATTTGGCCTGGGGGGGGCGGCACCCCTCCCTGGCAGGTCTGATAGTTAAATTTAGGCAACAGTATTGTAGGGACATGAATGAATGGGATACATGCATGAGTTACTCTTCGTCTGCAGTAGTGTTTCAGAAATATTCAGCATCACTCAACTAGGGTTCCAGACTTTTTATTTGCTGAGAGACAGTTATGTTATGTTTTTATTAGCATTTTTTTCTCTTCCATTGATATTGTATTGATGTTAGCGCATGTATTCAATGCATTTGTGGAATTAGGGTATGTGAACCATGATTTTCTTTTCTTTTTTTTTTTTTTAAATGCGCTAACAGAAAGTTCATGTGAGCACAGACTGTGTATGTATGCAAGAGTGTGCGTGCGTGTGTGTGTGCTGTTGCCCAACCCTTTGTCTGTGGAGCTACCCGGTTTATCAGCACATGTTTACAGAACTACAGGAGCATGCCAGAGCTAGATTTATGAAAAATAATAGATACCAAGATTAGGTGTAACTTATCATCTGTCTAACAGCTGTTGGTCTTGTGTGTCTGCTATAGAGCACTGTAGAGATGTGCGTGCGTGTGGATGTGTGTGGGTGTGTGTGTGTGTGTGTATTTGTGCGTGTGCATGTGCACATACCTGTGCAGTGTGTTTCATGGCTGCCTGAAACATTGAAGCCCATGTATGTTTGTGACTTGTGTTATCCCCTTTTCTCCCCTGTAAGGATGTGTTTTTCATTTAAAAGACAACTGTATGTATCCGTTTGAGTTTTTCCTTTTCTGATTCTTAGTTATATGCAAATTTGTACAAAAAATGAAAAAACAACAAACTGTGTTGATATTTATGTATTACATATAATCTTGCTATCCAGCATTATGACAGAATAGTATCATGTAAATAAAACTGTACAGAGAGACATTAACGAGCCTCCCGGTGTGTTGACTTGTGAACCATTTCCTCTTGTTGACCATTTCAGCAGCATATTTGCATCTCTATTACACATTCTTTAGCTCCCTTGTGCAGACAAGGCTCTCGGCCCAGAAGGGAAATTTTAAATGAAATTAACATGTCCAAAATGCTGACATCATCTTTTAGAAAGGGATTAATTCTGCCATAGTGAGTAGTGGATATGATAATTTGAGGATGACATTAGTGATGAATCAGCAAAGTATACAAGTGACTACCCCAGTTCTAATTTCAGTGAGGGCAAGAATAGTGTGGAAGCCATGACAGGAGCTCCAGCTTTACAGTGTAATACATTACCTTGGCTAACCCGGTCAGTTTAGCTTTCTCATGTTAATACAAGGAGCTGGCAGCACAGACTGTGAAACACATGCTAGAGACTCATGTCCAAGCCTCATCTGGGTGTGTCACACAAGTATTAGTCCCTGGACTTGGGAAGAAAAGGATTCTGTTCCACTCTATCTAGGCTTCAGCAATACATGCAGAATTCACATTGTGCGTGTGTTTGTGTGTGTCAGAGACGGCTCCGGGCGGAGTGTTCACAGATGGCGTCATGGCAACAGCTGCTCAGACAGCTGAGGTGTGCTCATGTGGTGTTCCTGTGACAGAGCGCTACAGAGATCACATTGTCTGGCCACAAGCCTACAGTACAATGGAGGATTTACACAAATGAACATCTGATAATAGAATTTTCATTCAAAGTGATAAAACTCAACAAAAAAAATGTAAGAAGCTTTTTAAATCCAGTCACTGTGACGGATGAGAAGCAGGTCGAACGCACTCTATGACTTGGAAGCTGGAACAGCTGCGGACAGGAATCACTTTTACATGTGTCTGTGCACATGTGCAAAAAGAGTGAACCATACACCTTAGTGTTTGTGATCCCTCTCACCCCCATACACACACTAACCTATAATTTGTTTTACTGATGTGTGTAGCCCATTTATCTGCTTCATCCTCTTTCTGTCTGTCTGCTTCTCCTATTAGGTGTGACTGAGGTTAGAAAACTGGCTTAGTAAATGCAAGACATCAGAGATTCTAAAAACAGCTGATGCTTATTCCAGATGTTAAAAAGAGTTGAAAGTAATATGGAGCCAGAGACAATAAACCCTCTCTCTCTCTCACTCACTCTCTCTCTTTCAAAAAAAGCCCTCTACTTTGCTTTAATGTACTGATGTACTGTTGGGCCAGATTTATGACATTGTGACAAGATTATCCTCAGTGCTTAAACTATTTCAGAGCAGGATTGTATAAGAAGTTCCATGAATATAACATTTTATATTATGCATGGCATGTGTATTATATACACTCATGCAAAATGCTCACAAGAACATGTGTAAAATACATGTGCATATATTTATAGATCACATGCACATATGAGAAGAATTACAGATGAAACTCTTGTATAAAACCTCCACTCATATGCAAGAGAAACACATGCTGTATATTCTGAGACACTCACGTGCAAACAGAACATATCAGAGAGAACTGCAGTGTGTTACAACTGAGGTTTATAGCATAAAGAAATGTGCCTCATGCATGTGAGTATATTTTATAAAAATGTTGCTGAAAGCACATTTATTCCCATGATCATATTAGATGGATAAATGAAGTTAGGTGATCGTTTACAACACGTTTTCCTTTTTCAAACATTAAAGATGGACAACTTTATAGCTTTCTTAGAAAGATCAATGCCACTTACATAGATTATTAATTCTTCACATTCTTTTAGTGATGTGCACAGACTGAGGCTGCAAAAACTAACACCGCCCTAATCCTAAATGGTATTAGTGACATTCAGGGATGTTTACAGATATAAATATTGTATTTGATTGCTTAAATAATGATATGTATATAATAGCCTCATCCTCCTCTTCTACAAAGCAGGCTGTGTCATAGATTCAGAGGCTGAAGGTTGAGATCTTTCTAAATGGTTCACACATATTAATAATATTGAACATGCTTATATAGCTAGTTATCCTTTATTTCAATAAAGTCAACATATAAAACCCAACAGACATTTTACCAAATTAACCAGTTATATATGACATTGTATTTTATTATATATTTCATATTTTATAATTAACTGTGGTTTATTGGGTCTCAGTGTGGTCTTATTTACGTTTTCATTCTTTCTCACATCATGCATCAGCTTAGATAAGATCATGTATGAACGCGGAGGCAGTGCATTTTTGACTTATTAGTCATGGCAGGTGGAACAGGCTGCAGAACTCTGTTAAATTGGAACAATCCATCTCAATACACCTTACAGAAGGATTGCATCTGCTCTTGTGATCATATGATTATTTATGTAACTTTATGTTGTTTTATATCGGTATATTTACATATAATGTTTATTTGTGTTGTTCTTGAGAATTGAAGATCAATTCATATTTAGGAGTATAAAATGTTAGAAATTACCAAACAAATGGAAAAAGGGATATGGCACCAGCCAAGTTATTTGTGAAGCTATCAGTTAACTTTAAAAATACTGCTACAAGGGAAGAAAATGCGTAGGCAGGTCTGTGCTGGGAGGGTAGGTCAGAGTTATCTGGAACAACACTTTCTGATGGCAAATGCGATCATCGTAGTCAGTCTGAATCTGTGCAGCATGTTCTGTGCTGAGCATTAAGGAGGAAAGGAGGACACAGATAACAGCAGCAGAGGAAGCTGAGATCTGCTCAAATGTAGGGCACCACGATTAGAGACAAAGCTTATATTGTATCTAAAAGATAAAAGGATTTAGCTTCTTCTTTTGGTTTCTATTTTTTCTGCTTTCTACTGGTCCACCCTCCAGTCCAATAGGTGGCGCTAATGCAAAGCTGTTCTTAGCACGTGACCTTTCGCACCGGAAACGGTAACTGGCGGCGGCTTGTTGTGCGCTGGCTCGTGTCAGCGTCGCTATTGTAACGTATGCGAGACGCATTTTCTTCTGCGAAACACGGGATATTTCCACAACAAATCAATGAAACTCATCTAAATCCTGCACCGACGCTCCCCGCGTCTCTTTATAAAACGGACAGGTTCAGGTCTGCGGATGTTTTGAGTTCATCGGTTGCTTCATATTAAGGAAAAAGTGATTTTAGCTACAAGCTAACGTGAGAGGACAAAACTCACCATGGCGGATGTTACTGCTCGTAGCCTGCAGTACGAGTACAAAGCGGTGAGTATGTTTAAAGAGAAACATGTGAACGCCAACTTAATGTAGAAATATATTTAACGCTACCAAGCTGAAAGCATGTGTGCAGTTTACTCAATCTAGCCCGTGCTAGTTAGCCGCTTAGCTGAATTAGCTTAGCTGATGTACTGACCGAGCGACTTGTGTCTGTTGTGAAATGTAGAACTCCAACTTGGTGCTGCAAGCTGATCGATCCCTGATCGACCGAACACGAAGAGATGAACCCACGGGAGAGGTGCTGTCCCTGGTGGGAAAGCTGGAGGGGACCAAGATGGGTGATAAAGCTCAGAGGACCAAACCCCAGAAGCTGGAGGAGAGACGAGACAAGTCAGTGCTGTCTCAAGTTCAGCAAATAACTGCTCGTAGTGTGGTCAGATGAGGCGTTTCTGTCAAATATTGCTATTATCTGAGCCTTATTCACATTCAAGTCAACGTTTAAGGAGGGAAGTTAAGGGAAGCATACATAATATATAATAATAATAATATTGATAATAATAATGTTCTGGTTTTTACACCACTTGCATTTGTGTAAGATGGAATGTGTGAAATATTTTTTCTCTCACATCCGGAACAAAGCCAACTATAATGTCAAATCTGGATTAGATTAACAACTCCAGAGGCTCATTAAAACCATTTCAAATTTGTGAAACTTATTTTATACTGAAAACAAAAAGACTTGCATACATTTCTTCATCCAGGTCTTATTAAACACTTATTGTAATGGAGGTAGGTTTGGGGAAAAAACATTGAACCGCATAAGTGAAATGAGGTTTTGCTATGATGTCTTTCACCTTTTCACAAGTTGAAGTGTTTCACAAACTGATAATCAGCAGCAAAATGTCAATATTTAATTTTTCCTAAGCTTTCCCTCAATCCTGAAATGGAGGGTTAGGGTATCAAAATCAATCTGCCATTCAAGTTCATGGTATTGCTTTGGTCCTTTATTTGTATATATAGCCTCATTGAGTTTTTTTTTTTTGTACCCTCTCACTTGATGATGAACCTAAACAGTTCTGAAAAGTCTTTCAGAGTTCCAGTAGATAAAAGATCCTTTTTTGATTTTAGACATTGGCTGTCTATACACATTTTGTCTTTGAAACATTAAATCCATCATCAAAAGAGAAAACTATAAGTAATCAAAAATAGTACATTATGAGCTAAATATACTCGTATACACTAAATTCTCAGATTCTCTCCAGCACATGATTGCTTTAATCACTTAAGAACAATGTGTACTTTTATCTGCAAGTTGCATTGTCAAATAAATTGGTTAAAAACTAGGTTTACATATAATTCTTTGTTTTACAAGTCCAATGGAAGACTCTGCAAGTTAATGTCCGTCTGAAGCAGCTCCTAAAATCAGTTAATCTTTACTGGCTGAACATTGAAAGTATGGTCCTTTAGTCATATCTAGCCAGACTCCACCAAATTGCATCAAACTTATTCCTTTTCTTTTGTCTTTTACTGTCTACATAGGAGGCGAAAAAGAGATGAGGACAGACATGATATCAACAAAATGAAGGGCTTTACCCTTTTGTCAGAGGGCATTGATGAGATGGTGGGCATTGTGTACAAGCCCAAAACCAAAGAAACCAGAGAGACCTATGAAGTGTTGCTCAGCTTCATCCATGCTGCTTTAGGAGATCAGGTCAGTAAACAATCCAGCTACTTTTATCCTTTGCCAGCTTGTGCATTGGATCAGAACCCAATACCTTCAATTACATCTGATTTGGTTGTCGTTTCTTCCCTCAGCCACGTGATATCCTCTGTGGAGCAGCAGATGAGGTCTTAGCAGTGCTGAAGAACGATAAAATGAGAGACAAGGAAAGGAGGCGGGAAGTAGAGCAGCTTCTTGGACCCGCTGATGACACACGCTACCATGTGTTGGTCAATCTGGGCAAGAAGATCTCAGATTATGGAGGAGACAAAGATTTACAGAATATGGGTAAGTACACAATATTTTGAAGCAAGTAACATGAAACACTGCTAATCAAAAGTCCAATGAAAGAGTAATATATTTTCTTACAGACACCCTCAGATTATTTTAGACAGGCTTATTTGACCAACAGTTTTAAATGCAGTTTTTTAAGTATTATTTTTACACCTTTATTAGACAGTACACAGTAGATGGAGACAGAAAAGATGGAAGCAGAGATGGGGAAAACCATAAATTAAAGGGCCGCCTGATGTGGGATTCAAACCAGGGCCACCTGTATAGAGTGGCTGCTCTATAGTTCCACCACTTACTAACCTAAATGCAAATATTCTTAAGATTGCAAAATCTTTTCTCCACAGATGACAACATTGATGAAACGTATGGTGTGAATGTCCAATTTGAATCTGATGAAGAGGTACATTTTCTTCCTTAAAATTTAAATTAAATATTAAGTAATCTCATATTTCAATCAGCTCTAATACAAAACTATACTGAAAAAGTTTGGGAAAGTGGGTGTTTCACAAATTTTTACCTTTTCCCTGGTATTTAGGAGGGTGATGAAGACCAGTTTGGCGAGGTACGAGACGAACACTCAGATGAAGACAGCGAAGGGGAGGAGGCAGATGTTGGATGTGCTCTTTCAGCTAACGTAAGTGCAACATCTGCATTGATATTTGACCTGAATTAAGTATATCAACAAATCTACTTGAATATTTTTGGGTTTACTGAACACTGCACTTTATAAAAAGCTAATAGATTCCTCTTTATTCAGCTTGGTGTCACAGGTGATGTTATGACAGTGAAGAAGAAGGATCTACATCCTCGTGACATCGATGCCTTTTGGCTCCAGCGTCAGCTCAGCCGTTTCTACGATGATGCTATTGTGTCCCAAAAGAAAGCAGACGAAGTCTTGGAAATCCTCAAGGTCTGTCTGCCACTTATTTTGTTCAGAATTTTGTTTTATACCCGACCTACATGTATTTTTCAGTTGAGCTGAGCCCCTGTTTCTCTGTATTACACAGACCGCCAGTGATGACAGAGAGTGTGAGAACCAGCTGGTGTTACTGCTCGGCTTCAACACCTTTGACTTTATTAAAATCCTCCGCCAGCATCGGCGCATGAGTAAGTCACACTTCTCTATGTGGACACCATGAAAACTAACAGCAGAAACACATGATCATAAATAAAAACTATAAACAAGAAACATGAAAAGTTGTCACATACAGATTCAGTAGATACTTGTACAAGTTAAAGATTTGTATTAATTACATTCACCCATATGCAAAAAGATATAGTCTGACCATATTGTTTCATGTGCTGTTTGTAACTGAGAATAACTTTCTACTACCTTCTGACATACAGTCCAGTATTGTACCATGCTCGCAAGCGCTCAGAGTGAGGCAGAAAAAGAGCGGATCATTGGGAAGATGGAGTCTGACCAGGAACTGTCAAAGATTCTTTACCAGCTGCAAGAGACGGAGAAGGAAGATATTATCCGGGTAAAATCTGTTGCTTTACCATACAAGCATTTAAACTGTTTTAGTTTAATCTTAACACTAATCTGTTCTTGGTTATTTGTGCTTTTTAGGAGGAGCGTTCGCGTAGGGAGAGGGTGAGGAAGTCTCGTGTTGACGACTTGGAAGCAATGGACACTGGCAATGGAGAGGTAATGGAACAATGTTTAGATGGTAGCATATTTGGAGTATACAATGAAAATGAAGGGAAGTGATGAAGTGAGTTGATGTTGACATCGTCATCCTTGTCCTACAGTCGGTTACCCCTCGACAGTTGCTAGACCTTGAGGACCTGGCCTTCACCCAGGGCAGCCACTTCATGGCTAACAAGCGTTGCCAGCTGCCAGATGGCTCTTTTCGCAAACAGCGCAAAGGATATGAGGAAGTTCATGTTCCTGCCCTCAAACCAAAGCCCTTTGCTGAAGACGAGGTCTGCTGTGCATTGATATAAAAGGTTCTAGCAGTAAATAGATAAGTTTGTGGTCTAAATTAAGTATATTGTTGTGTCACTAGGTGCTTGTTGCAATTGAGAAGCTGCCCAAGTATGCACAGGCTGGATTTGAAGGATTCAAAACCCTGAACCGCATCCAGAGCAAGCTGTTTAAGTCCGCCATGGAGACGGATGAGAACCTGCTTGTGTGTGCACCCACGGTAAGCAAACAGTTAAAAACCACCTGCTTTATACCAGTGTGTCATGCTTGTTTTCTCCACTCTAACTCATAATTTTTGTGTGTAGGGAGCCGGTAAAACCAACGTTGCCCTGATGGCAATGCTGAGGGAAATTGGAAAGCACATAAACCTGGACGGAACCATCAATGTGGACGACTTCAAAATCATCTACATTGCACCCATGCGCTCGCTAGTACAGGAAATGGTGGGAAGTTTTAGTAAGGTGAGCCTCATCTCTGTCTTCCAGGTCTTTGTATACATTTATATTATGTAATGTCATTTTAGATAAAAATCCTAATTAAAAAAAAAAAAAAACTTCCCCTCTTCTCTTAGCGTTTGGCAAGTTATGGAATCGTAGTCTCTGAGCTGACAGGAGACCACCAGCTCTGCAAAGAGGAGATTAACGCTACTCAGATTATTGTCTGCACCCCTGAGAAATGGGACATCATCACACGTAAAGGCGGCGAGCGCACCTACACCCAACTAGTGCGCCTCATCATCATTGTAAGTGCATGTGTTAAAGAAGACCTTTCGTCATTAAAGACATGTTTTTTTTTATGTGCAGATGACTTAATATGCGAATCATAGGATAATGCTGTTAATGCGTTGTACAGGATGAAATCCACCTGCTGCACGACGATCGTGGACCCGTGTTGGAGTCTCTGGTGGCGAGGACCATCCGTAATGTGGAGCTGACCCAGGAGGATGTGCGTCTGCTGGGCCTCAGCGCTACACTGCCCAACTACGAGGACGTGGCAACCTGCCTGCGTGTTGATCCTGCCAAGGGACTCTTCTACTTTGACAACAGGTATGTGTTGTTGTTCTTAGTAAAAAAAACTTTCCTATAAACAACTGTGTGTTTTCAACTAGAGTTTAATCCCAGGACCCAATTCCTGTGAATTCATATACCAGGAAAAATAATCAACCCAATTTTTTCCACCTGTAGTTTCCGCCCAGTACCCTTGGAGCAGACTTACGTTGGCATCACAGAGAAGAAGGCCATCAAGCGTTTCCAGATCATGAATGAAATTGTCTATGAAAAGATCATGGAGCATGCTGGGAAGAACCAAGTGAGTCTGTGCATTACATACAGTAGACATTCTTGATTCACAACAACTCAGGCACCTGTTGCTGTATGTGCCATTTCCCCACACAACCAGCTGAACATTAATATACTGATTCACAGCTACTTTACCTCCCCTTGTCTCCAACAGGTGCTCGTATTTGTTCACTCCAGGAAAGAGACAGGGAAGACAGCCAGAGCCATAAGAGACATGTGTTTGGAGAAGGACACGCTGGGTCTTTTCCTGAGAGAGGGCTCAGCATCCACTGAGGTGTTGAGAACTGAGGCAGAGCAGTGCAAGGTGAGCTAATGTCACCTCAATGTTAACCTGCAACAAATATTATCATGATGGATGTAAAACCTGAATTTTCTTCTCCAGAACCTGGAGTTGAAGGACCTGCTGCCTTATGGCTTTGCAATCCACCACGCCGGTATGACCAGAGTGGACCGTACGCTGACGGAGGATCTGTTTGCTGATCGGCACATCCAGGTCCTGGTGTCCACTGCTACACTGGCTTGGGGTGTCAACCTGCCAGCACACACTGTCATCATTAAAGGAACCCAGGTGTACAGCCCAGAGAAAGGCCGATGGACTGAACTCGGAGCCCTGGACATTTTGCAGGTCAGTGTGTGCTGGTCATGTGTGCAGTAAAGCCTGCCTCATACCTTTTTATCAACCATCATAACGAGATTCATTGTGTCCGATTCCAGATGCTTGGTCGAGCCGGCCGTCCTCAGTATGACACCAAAGGAGAGGGAATCCTGATCACATCCCATGGAGAGCTGCAGTACTACCTGTCCCTGCTCAATCAGCAGCTGCCCATAGAGAGTCAGATGGTGTGTAAGCTCGCTGACATGCTGAACGCTGAGATCGTCCTGGGCAATGTGCAGAACGTAAAGGTGAGTGTCTGGTATGTACCAAATAATAGACCGTTCAAATCCTCCCATCCTTTTTATGTTTTTTAAACTTCTTATTGGTTGTCAGGACGCGGTGAACTGGCTTGGCTACACCTACCTTTACGTGCGCATGCTCCGTAACCCCACCCTGTACGGGGTGTCTCATGATGACCGGAGTTCAGACCCTCTGCTGGAGAGGCGCAGGATGGATCTGATACACACAGCTGCCAATGTCCTGGACAAGAACAGCCTGATCAAATATGACAAGAGGACTGGCAGCTTCCAGGTATGTGTATCAGTTTTTCCTGGATTACACGGCCTTTATTGAGTTATGAGTTTGTTTTTTTAAGTGGGTTGACATTTGTAACTTTGTATCTTTAGGTTACAGACCTGGGACGTATTGCCAGTCACTTCTACATCACTCACGACTCCATTCAAACGTACAACCAGCTGCTGAAGCCAACTCTCAGTGAGATTGAGCTCTTCAGAGTCTTTTCTCTTTCCTCAGAGTTCCGGAACATCACAGTGAGAGAGGTATGGTGTAATACTCAGCAGCAAATTAAATTGTATTCAAACGTCTAAAATGAACATAACTGACATAACATACTGGTTTTGACTTTTAGGAGGAAAAGTTGGAGCTTCAGAAGCTGCTGGAAAGAGTTCCTATTCCAGTGAAGGAAAGCATTGAGGAGCCCAGCGCTAAGGTAGCTGTTATACCCAGAGTATAAATGTGAAATTATAGTATGATGAATACAAAAAAAACAGAACAGATAAGGCAACAACCCAAATTGAGACATTCATAGGATATAGGACAATATGATCAAATTAAGACCTTAATTTGAAAGTTTCTTGACAATTTGTGGTCATGACATGGTGTGTGTGAGAGATTTGATATCACCTGAAATTATTTGCATCATTGTGTAAATCCCCATCAAAAATTTATCTTGTATTTGTGTCTTATCATTTCAGATCAATGTGCTGCTCCAGGCATTTATCTCTCAACTCAAGCTGGAAGGCTTTGCTCTAATGGCAGACATGGTCTATGTTACACAGGTACAGAAAACCTTCCTTTATCATTGCTTTGCTCATTTTAGGTGTAAGTTAGTTTTTACAACATCTTGAATTTTGTACTTTCACAAAGGAGGAAAATAATGAAGCATAATTGTAGATGCAAAACCTTTTATAAATATTCTTTCATTCATGTTGGGTAATCAAAAAAAAATTCAATGAATTCTATATAATTCAAAAGTCAGATTTGATAGAAAATAACTTCCAAGTTCCAGTGAGATTCACCAACTTCTTTTTTTGCTTTACAGAGTGCTGGAAGGCTGATGCGAGCCATATTTCAGATCGTCCTGAACAGAGGCTGGGCTCAACTTACAGACAAGACCATGAATCTCTGCAAGATGATTGACAAAAGAATGTAAGTCTGTCTCTATCAACAGACTGTTTGTGATGACAGGCTGCTGATATCCTCTGTCCTCGCTGTCCACAGGTGGCAGTCCATGTCCCCTCTGCGGCAGTTCAAGAAGCTGCCAGAGGAAGTGATCAAAAAGATTGAGAAGAAAAACTTCCCATTTGAGCGCCTCTATGACCTCAACCACAATGAGATCGGTGAGTTTTCCTCCCCCCACACACTCATTACTTTCCCTCAAAGCCTGAAGCAGAATTAGAATTCATAGTTGTCATATTTCAGGTGAGCTGATCCGAATGCCAAAAATGGGGAAGACCATCCACAAGTATGTTCACCAGTTCCCCAAACTGGACCTGGCCGTCCACCTGCAGCCAATCACCCGCTCCACACTTAAAGTGGAGCTCACCATAACTCCCGACTTCCAGTGGGATGACAAGGTGGGTATTTACCAGCCCACGATGTGCTGCAGTGTAACTCTTATTCCATAGCCTTCTGACACTGGTTGCCTTCTCAGATCCATGGATCATCTGAGGCTTTCTGGATTCTGGTTGAGGATGTGGACAGTGAAGTCATCCTCCACCACGAGTACTTCCTGCTTAAAGCCAAGTACGCCCAGGACGAACACCTGGTCACCTTCTTTGTTCCTGTATTTGAGCCTCTGCCACCGCAGTACTTCATTCGTGTGGTGTCAGACCGCTGGCTCTGTAAGTAACTTGGTTTAAACATTTATTTTCTAAGAGTTTCACTTTTTTAAAATTTAAAAAAAATTTTTTTTTATAAATCTGTTTGCCTTTCAGCCTGTGAGACTCAGCTTCCAGTATCCTTCCGCCACCTGATCCTTCCAGAGAAGTACCCCCCACCCACCGAGCTGCTTGACCTGCAGCCGCTGCCTGTCACTGCTCTCAGGAACTCTGCCTTTGAGGTCCTCTACCAGAACAAGTTCCCCTTCTTCAACCCCATTCAAACACAAGGTACAAAATATCTACAATTAATCCAAGAAATTTCAACTTCACATTGCGTTTGTCACTCATGTGTACTGTCTTGTTCCCTCCAGTGTTCAATGCAGTGTACAACAGTGATGATAATGTGTTTGTGGGGGCTCCCACCGGCAGTGGAAAAACAATCTGTGCTGAGTTTGCTATTCTGAGGATGCTGCTGCACAACGCAGAAGGCCGCTGTGTTTATATCACCCCCATGGAAGCACTGGCTGAACAGGTAAGATGTCATCTGCAAGCTGGAACTGTTTTGTGTGTGTGTGCTTGTGTGCAATCTTTCCATCTATAAATACTTGTTGTGCCTCAGGTGTTCGTCGACTGGCACCAGAAGTTCCAGGATGTCCTGAACAAGAAGGTGGTGCTGCTGACAGGAGAGACCAGCACAGATCTGAAGCTGTTAGGAAAGGGGGACATTATTGTCAGTACCCCTGACAAATGGGACATCCTGTCACGCCGCTGGAAACAGAGGAAGAACGTTCAGAACGTCAGTCTTTTCGTTGTGGATGAGACGCACCTGATTGGAGGAGAAAATGGAGTAAGATTGCCACGCTTGTTTTCTTATGCCAATGAAATGTAATGTTTTTTTTGTAATGCGTGTGTTAATTACCTTGTTCTTTTTCATTAGCCGGTGCTGGAGGTCATCTGCTCGAGGATGAGGTACATCTCCTCTCAGATCGAGCGGCCCATCCGCATCGTGGCCCTCAGCTCGTCTTTGTCAAATGCCAAGGATGTGGCCCACTGGCTGGGCTGCAGCACCACAGCCACGTTCAACTTCCACCCCAATGTCAGGCCCGTACCCCTGGAGCTCCACATCCAGGTCTGTAAACCATGTGCTTGTCAACAAAAAACAGAGATGCATCGGTTATAAAAATGCAAATATGTCACTGACAGCTTGCACTGCCGCCCACGTTGATCCGGTCAGCTTAACGTCTCCCTGGTCTGTTTAGGGCTTCAATGTGAGTCACACTCAGACTCGCTTGCTGTCCATGGCTAAGCCAGTTTATCACGCCATCATGAAGCACTCTCCCGCCAAACCGGCTGTGGTGTTCGTCCCATCCCGCCGACAGACTCGCCTCACAGCCATTGACATCCTCACTTTCTGTGCTGCTGATGTGGTCCCTCAGAGGTTTGTCACATCATCGAGAGCACCTGTAGATGTGGGCTAGACTGTGCTTGTGTAATATCTTCTTTAGCAGCAAAACTGAATATTTATATTTCTGTAGGTTTTTGCACTGCACAGAGAAAGACCTCGCTCCATTCCTGGATAAAATAAATGATTCCACCCTGAAAGAGACTCTGGCCAATGGTGTGGGCTACCTGCACGAGGGCCTGTCTGCAACTGAACGCAAAATCGTGGAGCAGCTCTTCAACTCAGGTGTGACTCACTGCTCCGCTGCCTTTTCATCTTGATAATCTCTGTACATCTCAGGGAAAATATTTACCTTGAGCATCATTCTTTTTTCCAGGCGCCGTTCAGGTCGTGGTGTCCTCTCGGTCGCTCTGCTGGGGCATCAACATCTCTGCACACCTCGTCATCGTCATGGACACCCAGTACTACAACGGCAAAATCCATGCGTAAGGCTATGACAACTTTCAATCTCATGCAGCTAAGATGCAATCTAGATGCAATCTAATTTTGTTGCTGACATTCCTCTCCTTTTGTCCTGCTCTTTCTCCCAGTTATGTGGATTATCCCATATACGATGTTCTCCAGATGGTGGGCAAGGCCAACAGACCCATGCTAGATGATGAGGGGCGATGTGTCATCATGTGTCAGGGCTCCAAAAAGGTTGAAACATTGTCTTTCTTTCTTTTTTCTTTTTCTTTTTCTTTAATTTGTTTTTATTTCTGAAAGAAAGTAAAACCAAATCAAGCTTTTTTTCTTTTTAATAGGACTTTTTCAAGAAGTTCCTGTATGAGCCACTGCCAGTGGAGTCTCACTTGGACCACTGTCTCCATGACCACTTCAATGCTGAGATTGTAACCAAGACGGTGGAAAACAAGCAGGACGCCGTGGACTACCTGACATGGACATTCCTGTACCGCCGTATGACCCAGAACCCCAACTACTACAACTTGCAAGGTGAGTCTCATTTCATACTATCAGTAGCAAAGGCTAAAATAAATGAACATTGCTGCCTCTTGTGTGACCACAGAAAATAGAAACAACTTCAAATGTTAAGTTTTGCATTTTCCTCTTCAGGCATGTCCCATCGTCACCTGTCAGACCACCTGTCTGAGCTGGTGGAACACACGTTGCATGACTTGGAGCAGTCCAAGTGCATCAGCATCGAGGATGAGATGGATGTCGCGCCGCTCAATTTGGGCATGATTGCTGCCTACTACTACATCAACTACACCACCATTGGTTTGTATCAGCATGTCTATCATCACTGGAATTCAGTTATCATTGATTCAGTTGACATTGATTCTTTCAGTATGAAAACCATTTATTCAATTCGGTCATGACCAGGTTGTCTTTTTGTGTTTGACAGAGTTGTTCAGCATGTCTCTGAATGCCAAGACAAAGATCCGTGGGTTAATCGAGATCATCTCCAACGCTGCTGAGTACAAGAACATTCCCATCAGGCATCATGAGGACGCACTTCTCCGGCAGGTAAAACGACATGGTAACAAACATTTTACCACTATACTTGTGAATAAATTTACCATTAACACGTTTGCCAATTTTTTTTACTTTCAGTTGGCACAGAAAGTGCCGCACAAACTGAACAACCCCAAGTTCAACGACCCCCACGTGAAGACCAACCTGCTGCTGCAGGCCCATCTGTCCAGGATGCAGCTGAGTGCCGAGTTGCAGTCAGACACCGAGGACATCTTGAGCAAGGTCTGGATGGCACAATGGAATAAACTGTAAATTTAGACATTTCTGGGTTTTTAATCACCTGATGATTCTGTGGTGCTTGTTAGGCGATCCGTCTGATCCAGGCCTGCGTCGACGTCCTGTCCAGCAACGGCTGGCTGAGTCCAGCATTGGCAGCCATGGAGTTGGCGCAGATGGTCACCCAGGCCATGTGGTCCAAGGATTCCTACCTCAAACAGCTGCCCTTCTTTACCTCCGAACACATCAAGCGCTGCACAGACAAGGTACCATCAGTGTTTCCTCATTAAGCTCAATTTGTCGTTTGTGTGAAGCTGCAGTGGTGCCATGTAACTTCAAAACTGAATTTCTCTTTACATTAGGGTGTGGAGAGCATCTTCGACATCATGGAGATGGAGGATGAAGACAGAACAGCTTTGCTGCAGCTCTCGGATAACCAGATGGCTGATGTGGCTCGCTTCTGTAACCGCTACCCCAACATCGAGCTGTCATATGAAGTGGCAGAAAAAGACAACATCAAGAGGTATATTTAATAGTTTTGTTGCCAGTATTGAATGAATTAAGGAATATGGTAATAAAATTGCAAAGGAAATATGGATAAAACAGTTGCCTGACACAAACAAAATAAAATATCAGATTTATTTTGAATACTTTAGAGATTATGGTTTTAAATTAACATCATTGGAGTTATTTAAACACACTTTGGCTTTGAGGCTAATGTCAGTGTCCATGTTTATTCAGTGGCAGTCCAGTTCTGGTTCAAGTTCAGCTAGAGCGAGAAGAGGAAGTAACAGGCCCTGTCATCGCACCTCTCTTCCCTCAGGTAAATATGTGTTTTTGTATTTGTATAGTAGTTTTGATACTTTTTCCCCAATCAATGATTCCTAATGCTAATGACTCAATTTGTAATAATTCCTCCCAGAAACGCGAGGAAGGCTGGTGGGTGGTGATAGGAGACCCCAAGTCCAACAGCCTCATCTCTATCAAGAGGCTGACTCTTCAACAGAAAGCAAAGGTCAGAGTCGCCTTCTGCATGTGCATTTGTAACTAAAACTCCACTTGAAGCCAACAGTGGTTTAAGATTAATCTCACACACCCTCTCCCTCTCTCCGTAGGTCAAGCTGGACTTTGTTGCACCAGCAATGGGCGTTCACAACTACACCCTGTACTTCATGAGCGACGCCTACATGGGTTGTGATCAGGAGTATAAATTCAGCGCAGATGTGAAGGAGGCTGACAGTGAAGGAGACAGTGACTCAGACTGATCAGGAACTTAGTCATTGCATTTTGTTTGTTGAGGGATCAGTGTGTTTTTTGTCTTTTTTTTTAACTGTAGATATTCAGCCTAATTCACACCTCCCTGACTGTTTAAAAAATCCCTTTTCAACATTTTTTCTCAGTTAAGATTATCTGAATAATGTACACCAGTCTTTATTGAAAGTGTACAGAATGTTTCCAGATCAACTGGCATGTATCTTATATACATGACAAATCAGGAAATACTGTTTAAGTCTCAGTCTGATTTGATTGCATTATGTGTCTGAAATGTCGTACTTTACATTTTTGTGTCATTGAAATTTGATAAACAATAATACATGTTTGAGGTTGATCTGCCCACCTCATTTAAAGTTGAGATGTACACTCGTGTTCCAGATTGGGTCTGTCCTACTAAAGAAAACTGTCCAGTTATAGTTGTGGACTTAAATTGTTTTATGAAATTTTGACCTGGTCTAAATGTTTTTAGTACAAGATTCTGGCTGGAATATTTTTTTCAATAAAGACGAACCACAGTTTTGTTATATTCTTTATTATTCATAAAAATTTCAATACATTCTTTATGTATACAGAGAACGAGATGTGTTGACACAGTTTGAAAACATACATGAGGAATGATGCCATTAAAAAGCCTAATCCTGTATACAATTAATGTGATATTTCTTAACAATTCCCGGTGTGACTTCCAAAATGTTTTGTTCAGTGAGATCAATTGTGTTGCCAACTCATTCAGTCTTCTTCCTGGAACTTCCAGAAGGCAATATCTCCACTGTCACTGCAAGAAGCCAGAAGTCCTGCTTCTTTTGGGTTCCAGGCAACACAATTTGCATCCTGATCGTGCGCTTTGGCCACCTGAGCAGCCATAAAGAACACGGGCTGGTCCGGACCGGCCGTCTCATCTTCCTTAAATACTCGCAGTGCATCATCACCACAGGCAGTCGCCAGGGCGCCAGTCAGCCGACACCTGAACACAGATTAACAGTGCCTTAGTTTATCTGACAAGGTGGATTCAGGTGCATACAAACTGGAGGGTTTGTTGAAAAATGTACATCGAGTTAAGTCAATGAAATCATCCGTTGTGAGGCGATCAGAACATTTTGTTTAATAAATGTAATGGCTTTAAGAATTCCCCCCTCGTTTGAGATAACTTTTAAATCTTTACTGATAACTAGTCATTGTGTATGAGTGATAATCAGTCACTTCATATGAAAATAAACAGAGATGGGGTCTCACCAGTCGATGTCGTACACCGTCCGTCCGTGATACCCAGACAGAGTGCAGACACACTTCCAGGACAGGTCTAATGTTTCAAGAGTAGAGAAAAGCAGTTGCATGAAACACAGATCATTTTCTTATAATTTTGAATGCTTTGGCAAAAATGCTTATTAAGTTTAGACTGAAGTCACTTAAATTCCAAAGAAAAACTCAAATGAAGTCAAACTAAATGTATTAAAAAAAAATTACAGAAATTAAAATGACATGAAATCATTTCACATTTTCACATTGTTTAGGAAAACAACAAAAATCTTGTTAATGCTACGTCAAGACCCTCACACTACCCACTCACCCTGTCCACTTTCATTTGGATACTCCTTCCAAATCTTGACTGTTCGGTCTTCGCTGCAGGAGGCAAATCTCTGTCCGGTCTCGTCGAAGGACAAACTCCACACTGTGGATGTGTGTCCTTTCAAGGTGGCACGGCACTCCCAGTCGTCATCCGCTTCCTTGTAAATACAGATGTTGTTGTCGTAACTTGCAGAAGCCAGAAGCTGCAGAAATGTGTAGAAAACAGTGTAAGATAATGTAACAGTAAACGAGAGCTTGAAACGAGAGGAGCAGGCTGTGCCTCACTTCTTGTGTCGGGTGCCACACAACATGCTTGACGTCCTGCGTGTGAGAGTTCATGACGGTAACACACTCGTAATCATCCTCTTCATCCACTATGAAACAGACAATAATAACCAGATTATTACAAACATACTGAGAGGCACGTGCCAATCATTTTCATGCTCTGAAGAAAACACTTTCTGTGCATTTGATATTGTGACACTCAGTGTTTTAAGACAAACCTTCCCAAACCCAGACGCTCTTATCTCTGCTACATGTCGCCAGCAGATTCCCTGAAGGGGCCCACGCCACGCATTTGACTTCATTTTCATGCCCTTCCAACACAGTCAAGCTCTGCAAGAAAAGCATCTGGTTAGAAAAAAAAAAATCACAAAAGATACAGCATTTTCCAAAGATCACTAAATTGGGGTGTCTTATCTGACCTCAAAATCATTATTCTTCTTTTTCCAGATGCATGTCGTCGCATCAAAACTGGCAGAGGCCAGATAATTCCCGCAGGGCGACCACGCCACCTTCCTCACTGTGCGCTGGTGTCCATCCTGAAGCACGCTCTTACACGCCCAAGACTCACCTACCAATAAATAAAGAAGTTGTATTCCTTGATGCTGCGCAAACACTGAAAGCACTAACTACGTTAGCTGCAATTTAGGGTTGGAGAACTCCTGGATGACTGGATGATTTCACGTAAACTCATATATAATATAATATGATATACGATGCTGTCACGACCTCGAGTTTTTGACTTTCTTGTCATCATTTGTCACTGACATATTTATTCTCCTGTAGATCATTTTAATTGAATATTATCATGCTGTCTCAAAACACACACACACGTATGTATGTATGTATGTATGTGTGTGTGTGTGTGTGTGTGTATGTGTGTGTGTGTGTGTGCGCGTGTGTGTGTTTTCATAGACATATGTATTCATTGACGGGGACAGCTCACCCTCTCTCCCCCAGATCCGGACGGACTTGTCCCCCCCACAGGAGGCCAGCAGAGTCCCGGTCGGGTTCCAGCTGACGAACCAGCAGCGAGAGTCCGGATGTGCGTCCAGTCTCTGCAGCAGAACCAGAGCCTCCTTCATGTCTGATAGATGTGTGTCTCCGTGGGGACAGCAAGCGTCACAAAACACCGCGACAACCGGCCAGAATAAATTGTGCTAACGTCTCTCCTACACACCAACTATCTTGAGTGCGAATGTGCCTCAAATATGTATTTTTTCTACGCCAAAGAATAAAGTAAAGTTACGAAAGTTCTCAGACGATGCAATCATGTCGGAACTACCGCCATCTTTGTTATCGGTTGCTTAACGCAAAGCATTGTGGACGTGTGTTAGGGGACTCTGGATTTGTAATACTATCAGTCATCTATAGCTCCGTGGCACAAAAGTTTAAAAAAAAATCTATAAGAGCGTCTATAATATGAGCACGTCTACTCACAAAGATGTAATAAAGTAATATTGTCGCACATTTCCTGTTTGTCTCTGAGTGGCCAGCAGGAGGCGGACTGACTTCCGGGAAACTGCAGTTTATCGAAGCCACGAAGAAGAATGTTGTGAACAAGGAAGTCAGTAATTTACAGGAAGCCAGCGTAAGCTTCCTTTTGTTTTGTTTTGTCTTTGTTTTTTTTCTGTGCTTAGCCGATGGTCGTTTTTCTTTATTTTTCTTACCAAGGCGGTCGCCTAGATTTATTAATCTGTTTATAGTGTGTTTAATTTGTTTATATTAACTCTGTGTGACAGTCGGCGAGTTTTGACATTAGCTTCACGCGCTAACAAACAGAGCTAACAGGCCTGAAGCCGTCTGTTCCCTGTTTTAGTCTCATCCGGTGTTTTTTTTTTAACCAGGAAGACAAATTCACGGTTAAACATTGTTTTTGGAAACATTCTAAAGCGCCGGGTTTGCTGTCAACTGTTCGTCGGCGAGGAGCCGGTCGTTGTGGCGGAGAACTGGTTTTATCTGTCAGCATCGACCTGGTTAACATCACGTTGACCGTAAAGAGAAGCTGTTAGCCCGAGATCGGATGAGCATGTATGCCCCGCCGGGTTCAACTGCTCCCGGAGGCCGGAGGAGGAGAGGGGGGACCTCCCTGCCCAAGCAGCCAGAGCGGAGCCTGGTGTCGGCTCTGCCCGGAGCCCTGTCCATCACCGCGCTGTGCACGGCCCTGGCGGAGCCGGCCTGGCTCCGGGTCCATGGAGGAACTTGTCCCAGGCAGGAGCTGGGGGTCGCGGACGTCCTGGGCTACATCGACACCAAGCTGCTGGAAGGTGAAGGCCGACGGAAGGCCGTCGAAACGCGGCGGGGAGCCCTCATGGTTCTCGTTGTAATGTTGCGTGCTGTCCCTGTCTCTCTCCAGATTACTGCGTGAACCCGCAGACCGTCTTGTTGCTGAGGGTGATCGCTGCCTTCTGTTTCCTGGGCATCCTGTGCAGCCTGACTGCGTTTCTCCTGGACGTGTTTGGCCCCAAGCACCCTGCTCTCAAGATCACACGAAGATATGCCTTTGCACATATCCTCACAGGTTAATATTAACCCACCACCATGCAAGAAAATTATTTATATATTTTCTAGGAAATGGCCACTAACTGTTTTTTTTGCTCATCTCTCCTCAGTGCTGCAGTGTGCCACAGTCATCGGCTTCTGCTACTGGGCCTCGGAGCTCATCCTATCGCTACAGCAGCAGCACAAAAAGTACCACGGCTCTCTCATATACGTCACTTTCGCCATCAGTTTCTACCTGGTCGCGGGCGCTGGCGGAGCCTCCATCCTCGCCACGGCCGCCAACCTCCTGCGCCACTACCCCACCGAGGAGGAGGAGCAGGCTTTGGAGTTGCTCTCAGAGATGGAGGACAGCAGCGAGACATTCCCCGCTGACTATGACATTGCCAACCAGTTCCAGCCGCCCCCTGCCTACACACCTTAAACGCCGCCAGACTGGCCGCTTTGTTAACACTCGCTTCTCTCTCTCTCCGAGCACGGCTATTGGCTTGATGAGCAAACTCACTCTCTTTATCAAAAAGGATATCGTTGCAAATACTCTCCATAATGAACATGGTGTGCACCGTTAGTGCGCATACTCCTTGACTGACAGTGCTTGGGTGCATGAGAGCTTTCTTTAGTGGTGTCAGAAATTTAGGAGACGATTGTTATTTTCACAACTGACGTTGTTAGTGTTTTGCATGTAAATGGCTTTTAGGATTTGGTCCTTACATGTAAAGTGAACTAAACTGTAAGGAGTGCTCAACATGGTTGATGAAACAGCCTGATCAATGCCAATTATTGAAGCTGGGCTGTCGACAGTGTGTTAGCGGATGTGTTGCTTTTGGTTGGTCGTGGATGGCGCTTTGTTAAGCATCATTTTTTTTCGATTCGATTTTTGATATGCTTGCGATGTAAAGGATTTTATTTTACTGATACATAAAAAAAAATGCAAAATTACTCTATGAAGATTGTTTTAGACATTTCTTTTATACATCATATCAAACAGACCTTTATTTATTAATTAGATGTCTGTGTTGTGTCCTTTTCTTTCTTTTGTGTTGTAGACATCTGTCACTGGTTTAGTCTTTTTTTGGCCACACCTGTGTGAGATATTACAAGACAAAAAAATGCAGACAGTCAGATATTGACAAGTCAAAGACCAGTTTTTGTGGTGTTTTTAAAAACAAAGGGGGTTGTGTGTTGAGAGCTGACAGCTCTCAACACGAGGAACGAGGAACATTTTGTCTCCCTGTTTCACAGGAGCAACATTTAGTAACAGAAACCTCAGTAACAGTCATTTTCTTGTAAATGATTTTTTTTTTTTTTAAACACCCTTATTTGTACTTTGTGATTTAACATATGTGGCAGTTTCAGTATGTGTTTTCAACGCATGTGTTCTTTTGTGTGCAAATTTTAAACCTTCAGACGCAATCTTACGGGAACATCTGTAAAGGTGACGACTGAGGCTTAAAGTTGTGATTGGTGTGGTGATTGTAGTCGGTTGTGTGTTTGTCATTTCCACATTTTGTTCCCCAAATTGTCGCTATACTTTTCATCACCAGTATGTAAATATTGATTGTTTATATATATAAAAAAAATGGTCATAATAAAATGAATGCCCTATTTTGCCTCATGGTTGTCATCTATACCTTGACAATGAATCTTAATCAACATCTTTTCTATTTACAACCTTCCTTCACGGAATGCAGCCAATAAACAGGAGCTGTAAATGTGATTCATTAGTGTATTATCTTTGACATTTTGGTCTGACGAGGGTATTTCTGTGTTTACTATTCAGGTGCAACATGTTATTACAGAGAGTAAAAGCCATATGTCTAACGGGCTTTAAAAACATGCAGCTAAGATGCATCACCAAGGAGGATCTAGACTGTTTCAGAGGAGGCTCAGTTAATAGAAGTGAAAACATCACATTCATTTGCAAAAGATCACAGAAAAGCTTGTGTGATTTAAGAATACTTGGCTGTCCTAAGTAACTAGGACTGGGGAAATCCTTGATTGAAACAACTTAATATGACTTGACTAATTCCAAAAGCCAGTATTTATGATTAATTTGGCCCTTTCTTTGGAGCATGGTGATGGAGTCACTCTCTTCAATCATGGTCAGGGAACGACTAGAGTGCAAGCTCTGAAGCACTGATATTCACTGATTCAAATATTGACATTTTAAACTGAACTATACAGTCACTTAAAATGAACAAAACCTGAACATTTTGCCAACAGCCAACACACTGATGCCAGTTTACTCACAGGCCTTAATGATCATGTGTCTGCGTGACAGTGGTGTTTTATTTTCCAGATGAGAGAGCTGTGCTTTCTGGGCTTTAAGCAGCTCATTTAAACTGCTCTATATCATGAGTTTAAAACTTACAAGACGTTGGGCTTCACAGTCAACTACTTGCATTGTCTACAAAGTCTTTTGCGTGGAAGCAAAAAACTTCATTGTAAAATAATTTTCTTCATGATGTTAAAATCAACACAGATTTGTCAGAATAAAACAATTTATTTCTTACAATCATATAAAAATGACAAAAAAACAACCAGGTGGCAAGATATAAAAATTTCCAGTTTGTACAAAACTTCCAAAACCATCATCGGAACTCACACCATATGAAGATTTTCATCATCGTTATGTAGTACAAATATTGACTTTTCCCAAATTATAGATACAAAGATATTTATTAAAAAACAAAAAACATTTAGGCTAATGGGCACACAATTCATAACAGACTCAGTCGATGAAATATTCACAGTGTTGTCTTCACATCAGCATGTGAATTGTAAACATTGTTTGCATGTCATAGCTCATCCCAATAAATATCCAGAAAGCTCATGTAAAAAAAGGTACATTTTTAATAACTTTTAATCCTCTGATGAGTTAGAATATAGCTTGTCAGCCCAGCTCTTCTATTGTCAATCAACTAGAACATGTGAAATAAAAAAAAAAAAAGGCATAAATGTTTTATAAAGTTTTCCAGTCTGTTGCTTATTTACAGAGGCAAAGTTTGACTGATTCAGGTGGAGTAAAATAGCATTTTCTCATGTGATGAAATGGTAAATATGGAATATACAATACAACAGTAAGTTCATTCACATTAAGGTACATATAAACATTTTTTTTACAGTTATTTCAACAAATATTGGAAAACTATTTCTAAAAGATTTGCTTTTAAAAATGTTACAACATGAAGCTGACTGATGTGAAGGATTTCTGGGAACCAGCTTTAAATAAGGTAATTCATCTTTTGGAGGAATGAAAGTTGATATCACAAACTGCTGAAACTTTTTAGGTTAATATTAGAGTAGTCACATTCAGAGTGAGAGGGTGGTGAAAATGCTGGTGGGGAAAATTACAGATAAATACAATTCCACTATCAGATGTTATCTTGGACCTTTATAATTGTCATAAGCACGCCTTTACATTAAAAGGTTTTTGATGTTATAGACATTAATGTGAGATAAACCTTCATCGTGTTGCATGCTGCTGCTTTTAGAAAGCAGGTTATTCTCAACACTCAACTGTAAACCTACATTTGTTGAGGATGAGCATGTCTTTCCTCAAAGGGAATGTATCTCTGATTGTCGAATTGAACAAAAATCCCACAACACAGTTGCACAAGTTTGTTATATAAAAATAAATAATCCCTTTTCAGCTTCATCATCCAAAGCAAAGTGGAACAAGAACAAGAAAAAGGAAAATGAACGTGTCATCTGATGACAAATGAGGAGATGGAGCCTGTTACATCTGTCATTGTCTCCTAAAATTGGACACTTGCAGTGTACTGTAACTGAAGATCGAAACAAAAAGCTCATTCGCATGACAAATCTCCAGTGAGGTTTGACAGTGTCCAGGACCACATTTCTGCCATCTGGTCATAAAACTGCTATTTGGTGTGTATTTTCAAGAAACCTGTAAAAGAGAAAGATGGCCTGGTTAAAATCTATAAGCAATTATCTCAGCAGCCATGTGTTTTTAAAGGCTTTCACATGCAAGCACAAATTCACTGCACATGGATGGTGAGGGCAGCAGGCAAGAAAAGGAGGCGAGGAGTGAGAGGTGGAACAAAAGGAAGAAAGAGGTAAGAGGGGGAGCCGGGGGGTAACGGACCGAGTTCAGCTGCTAGAGCAGCGCTGAGTTGGAGTCTGAGTCTGAATCGTAGCCAGGGGTGAGGCAGGGCTCACGTGCGGATTCCTGAGCCCGCCTGTACTCCTGGTACTCCAGGCGGAGAGCGTTGAAACGCGCCTCACTCAGGGAGCCGCTGAACTGGCAGCGCGGCGGGTTGGAATCTGGCGGGCTGACTGAGGGAGACGGGCCTGGGGAAGGCATCAGGGAGAGGTAATGCATGGATGGGCACGTCATGGGACACGTGGGGCACAAGGTGAGCACATGCAGCACCAGCACGTCGCATGCAAACGGCAAAACATCCTGATATTAAACGCCTACCTTTTTTTCGCTGGCCCTGGAGGCCACCGGCTTGATCATGTCTGAGCTCCCCCTTGCTTTTCCGAAAACTCATTTGCGACTGATCAAACCTCATGGCCTCCAGGACCTCCGAGTCCACACAGGCATCAGCAGAGTCCCACTCATAACTCTCATCTACTGATGTGTTTCTTCTAGTGAGATACACAAAACAAGTGGTCAGATGACAGTATCAGCACAGTGTCACAAACAAGAAACGAGAACTACACAATGAATGTTATTTTGGCAACATAAATAAATCCCTCTGTCGAGGAGACACTCCAGTGTTATTTCCCCCGGTGTGGTGGTGTTTCACCTTTTCACTCTCCTCTCAGGCAGCTCCGGCTCAGCTCTGTGCCGCTCACTCTCCTCTGTGGTTTCGGGGGAGCTGAGCAGCGTGGGAGTGATGGACAGGGACTGTCGGAAGAGGCCGGCGCTGCCCCTACCGCTGCTCTGACTGGCGTAACTGGCCCTCCCCCCTTCTCTGACCTCCCGGATCTCTGTCCCCCGGTAACCCTCTCCCTCCCTCGGGGGGAAGGGGGCGTAGTAAGGTGTGGGCCAACTGGTGCCTCTTGGCAGGTAGGACCTTGGAGGACCCCTCCTGGGGTCCATGGGTCTCATGCTATCTGCTCTGGATCCTGGCCAGTGTTGGTAATGTGGGACAGGTATGGAGGATGGCATGGGGACATACTTTTGCTGAGCAGACCTCAGGGTGTCCTGATAAGAGGGGGACCATCGGGAGGAGTCTGGGAAAACGGTGGCTTGCCGCCGTGGATCGGAGGGTTCCAGCATCGGAGAGATTGAGGTTTGTCTGGGTGGGTACATCAGAGGCGTGAGGTAGGAAGGACTAGCTAAAGGTCTTTGTGCGTGGTGAGGCCTCTCTAAGCTCCCCATGCTGGGCCGTCTCAACGGGATGTACTCCCTCCAGGAGGGGCCCGGCCGGGGAAGGGAAGACGGAGTGCGACCCAAACTGTACGACTTTACCCTGACGTCTGGGTTGGGGAACTCGTCCCAGTAACATCTCTCAGAAATGTATGTCCTCGGGCTCTCGAAGTGCTCCCACCGCTGTGAGCCTAGACTGATGGATTTCTTGAGGAAAGGACGAGGCTGTCCCATACCTGAGAGCGTCCTACAAGGGCCGATGCTTAAGGATTTCCTCAGAAATGGCGCAGGGACTTGACTTATTCGTGATGCAATATTATTAGTCCTGCAGCCCTGAGAAGTTTGTCTTTGGGATTGTTCTGATAAAGAGCCATGGTCTGCAAAACTCTCTGAATGCTGTAACATTATATCTGCCACACCTTTAGCTGCACTAAAAACAGTGTGAGCCGACCGGGATCCTAGTCTGGACTCTGGTCTATCCACGCTTTTATTACGAAGTTGTGTTTTTTCATCATAAAGTTGCTTGCTAGTTTTTTCCGAAACGGGAGATGACGATCTTATCTCATCAGGAAATCTTACTCTGAGTGAGGATGTATCTCTGGCTTCCACATTAAGGGAGCGTCTATGGCCTTGTTTTTTACTAGTGCCAAAGCTTGTCTCTGCAGCCCCTCTAGAACGGGTTTGCTCAAAGCAAATCTCCTTTTGTTTTGAGTCCATTTCCCCCTGAACGTGAACCTCCCAGTTTCGAGGAACTACATCGGGCTTAGCAACCAGAGATTTGAGGTTGGAGCTCTCTCCAGCAGTGTCTGTGGCTTCAGCTTCTTCCACAGGTTCATCCACACTCATTTCGATGAATCCTGGTAGGCTCAGGTATTCGAGAATTGCACTTGTTTGCAGTGGGGACATTTGGGGGGATTGGACTGCAGGCTTGGTCTTGAAGGATCCTGACATTCTGGGATCAGAAAATTGGGATTGGTCACTATCAACTTCTTCTACAAGAGCCAACGCTGAAACGGGGCTGGGGCTATCTGAGAAAAGACATCTGTCGCTCCTCCTGGAGCGTGCTCGGACACCCTCTCTTTCTAGCTCAGAATAAAAGCCTGAACTTCGTCGGTCATCGTGGCCTGGAGCCTCCCTGTCTTTGGGTTTTGCCCTGACTTCATGATCATAAGGTAAAGTAGAATAACTTGAGGGACTGGCATCTCTAGCAGCTCTGTACCCTGCAGAAGCAGTGAAAGGCTGAGCTGGACTCTGAGGCCTCATGCTGTCGGCCAACGGACTCCTGGAAGCTAAATCCCAAGGCTGAGTGCCGTAAGCGTATGAATTTCTGGACCTTGAAACTACATCTCTGTCCTGATTCTTTTCCCTGAAGCCTTCCTCAGTCATGGACTTCCTGCATATGTCTGTTTCTCTATGAGGACTCATGGATCTGGCTCTGTGGGGCGTCTCTAAAGACACGATTGGGTTTATTGCTGAGGTGACGTCAGGAGACAGCATGGGAAGGGAGGTATTCTGGGTGACCGGAGATCGTGACGAATCAACAGCGAGAGAGTCCTCTGTGTGAGGATACCTCGACCTGGGCGATGTGGTCTCCTGGGGGCTCTGTGCAGGGAGAAGGCTGGTGACTGAGGTAACAGGGCTGATTTCCCACTGTATGCGTGAGGTAGGGAGCCGGTCCATTGGGCTGCTGGTGTTCCCAAAGTAGCACGCCCTCCGATAGTCAGCAACACGATTTGTGTGACCTGAAGACCTGTGTTTTTGTCTGATGGTAACTTCTTGTTGTTTCCATACTGGCTCCTCATCTGATTTGGGTGAGTCCCTTTGAGCGCTTTTTGTCTTACTCGACTGATCTTTCCCACGAGCTCTCTGGTTAGCTGTATAACTCTCCAACTCCCTTTCCATTGCTTCTCTCTCCTTTGCCAGTTGGACACACTTGTTGATGCTGTCTCTCTCCAGCTCGCTGTCGAGTTGTGAGACGAGGGTGCTGTTATTAGTCAGCTGACTTTGCATAGGCTGGTAGCCTGAATGGTGTGGCCTGTCTCTCTCTCTATCCAGAAGCTTGGTTCTTCTGCCCAAACTCGGGAAAAGGTCTTCAGAGTTGCCCGGCATACGATATCTCCTCAGGGAATCACTGCGTTTTTTCTCGCTGTTGTCTGAATAGAAGCTAGCTCTTTCCAACAGGGCCTCTGAGCACTGTTCGTCATCGGAGTAAAAGCAGCCGTGACGGGAAAAGTTCCTGGCTATGGCACGTACTCTTCCAGGGGAGGACAGAGGCCTGCTCAGCTCTGGGACATCCACAGTGAGAGGAGAATCTTTCCTCTCGTCCTTCTCTGAGCTCAAGATGCTTGACTTTGGAGAGTCTCTGAATGATGTCTGGTTACTTCCTGAGCAGCTGGCCCCACCGTTACTTTGCAGCACGTCCTTACTCAAGACTTTCTTATCGGAGGGACTGGAACCCTCTGGCAGCGCTTGGACAATAAAGCGTCCGTCTGGACCTCTGGAGATGGACTCCAGAGCGGTTGGTGAGGGCGCCTGGGAGCCGAGATGACTCTCAAAGAGCGTGTAATGAGGCGGTGGAGACGAGTTGGACAGGAGTTGTCGCCGCTGGTCGTGGTATTCGCCACGGCTGCCTTTGTCAAAGGTGGAGCGGTCTGACTGTGAGGAGGCGGTGGGGAAGAAAGGAAGCGGTGGGCACAGCTTCAGCTTTAAGACGCTGTCAGGGCTGCGAGGAGGAGAACGAGCACTGTGGAGGAGACGCAAACACAAAAGTTAAATTTTAAATGGCCTTAATAATAATGGTCGAAAAAAATATTTAAGGTTTAGAGTTAGGGAGAACATTTTTTTTTTTTTTAATGATCTTTTTCTTGTGAAGTAGCATCACTTTGTCACTGCATGTAGTCAAAAGATATTAATACATCAGGTAATCATGAAGCTTTATAAATAGGCAGATAGTAACGAAAAACATACAAGCTTTACAAAAATAGAACCTCAAGAAAGTGATAGATGCATTACATGGACTGTTAAAGTTAAAATAGAAATAAATAAAGACACTTACTCTGAAGATGGGCTCTTCTGGAAGGCAGGTGGAAGATCTAAGAAAAGATATAAAAAGAATTATAAATCCACACACGCCAGATTTTGTCAAATAATGACAAAGTGTATTTAATATAAACTGAAGGCTCAACTTCCCAGTTGAAACATCAATTGCACGTTTTGGATTATCGGATGTTTTACCTTGTCTTCTCTTTCTGCGCAGACGTTGCCTCCTGTTACTCATATAGCAAGCGGTCATCAGGGAGAGAACGATGGCAAAGAACAGGAAACACACTCCTCCCAACACACCAGCCAACAGAGGCTCGGGGATGACCTCCAAGAAACTTGGGCGCAGTGGGTAAATCTCCATCCCTGTATCAGAGCACAGTTAATTGTGGAGATCCTCTAATTCCATTGATAAAAACATAAATATACGGGGACCTTGATCAATAAGTATGTTAAATTTATGCTTATTTATGCAAAACCCCTTACCCTTGGTTGATACATTAACAGAATCACTCGGCTCACTTAGTATTTTATGGCTGCGGGACATCAGCCTTAGATTATAACTCGAGTCCTGACAGAAAGATAGATAACGCGTTGAATCATTAAAAACACACACACACACGCATATATATATCTTGCTTTGGTGAAAGATGCATTGTCAAACAGTTTTTATCATTAATTCTATGCCTTGATATAACAGTTTCTGGCACTATATGGAGTTATTACTCTTCACGCGACAATAAATTCCAGCTTGTCAATACGAAACAAAATGTACCCGCAGTAGTCCTTCTACTAAAAGTTCACTCTGATTGGCATGGATTTCACTGCTAAGGATGACCCACTGGCCCTGATCCCGACGGGCCTGCAGCACATAACCCGTCAGTGGAGAGGATGGAGCTTTAGGGGGTGACCACTGCAGCAAAACGCCTCGTTCAGTCCGGTTGACTGACAGGAACGTGGGAGGTTCCAGAGTCGGGAGAGTGGTAGGAGCCTCTGTTGGCACAGCTGATGAGAAAAAAAAACTATCTTATTATAACTTATTATTTTCACACTGATTCACAACCGATAATAATTGGAAGAAAGGGAGAGGGGGGAATCACATCATTTGTTCACTTGCACAGACCTTTTGTTCGCACAGAAACAATTTCACTGAAAGGACCAGAGCCCAGTTTATTCTGAGGTAGAACACTGAACTGATAGCCAGTGCCAGAAAGAAGCCCAGGTACTAGCAGGTAGTTTTTGGATGTGGGCACAGGCAAAGATGCCCATTCATGTTTCCCCCTGGATGCCTGCTTAACCCTGGTAAAAAAAAACAAAGACAGGCAAAATAAACTAACAAAACAATCCGCATGCTTGCTTGTTGAGAGCTCGGCAGTTTGTCATAAGTGAGGATTGTCTTTATGTTACAGACCAAACGGTAAACTTCTGGGTGTATCCACCATCAAAGCCAGGCACCCAAGACAGGTTGGCCTGGTTCATCTCTGTGGTGACAGATACTGAGGACACAACATGAGGACTGGTGCCTGGAAACACACAGAGGCACTTTTGTAAATCTGGCATGTCGACAATACATGTAAATGCACACAAATCTTAGGTCTGCGTTCATAAAGTATTAGCTGATAAAATATGGCTTCTCTTGTATATGTGAGGTAACCCCACTCACCCAGCACCATGACCATAGTTCCTGCACTGACAGTTGCTACTCGATTAGTGGCCAGGCACTCCCAGCCCCCATGGTGGTCTTTGCTGAGCGGCTGCAGCAGGAGGGAGCCGTTAACCAACACAGTGAATGGGGAGCGAGGAGTAGGGCCAATCTGTGAAGGACATAGCTAGTTTACAGGTTTTAGTTTGGCATATTGATGCAGTTCCTCGATCTTTTGTTAAATCTGTACCTTGCTCCATGTTATGTTTGGAGCGGGGTCGCCATTGGCTTCGCAGGGGATGATCAACTCTCTGCCCACCTCCTGAAGGTACTCCGGCCGAGGAGCCACTCGGAATGATGGTGGGTCCTGGAAGAGGGAAGAAAAGCTTTGTCACACCCACGTGTGTGTAACTGCTCACAATCATGGGAAAAAAACTGTTTTTTAAGTCCAGCAGCCTCACCTGCAGAATGACCTGGGTGGGTTCAGACTGGCCCATGGTGCCGTAGCTGTTATATGCAGTGCAGGTGTACATGCCCACAGCGTTGTCATTGGCTGTTGTTATAAAAACAGATCCCTCGGTGTTCACCATCCAACCTGGAAACTGCACAGGTAAAAAATATATGTACAGTGATTTTCAAAATACACGTAATTTCATACATATTGTTTCTACATCACATAACGTACATTGTCAAGATTTAAATTTTTCCCATCTTTGGTCCAGTTGACATGTAACACAGGGGGATCAGCCTGGACAGGGCAGACAATGACCCCGTTCATGCCAGCTGGCAAGTACGTTTCCCTGGCCATTCGGCCTATACGAGCAGGATCTGTATAAGAGCATAAAAATGATTTTAGCATTAACCAGAATTAAAGGATGCATAAAATTAAACAACAAGTGTGGCCCCCCCTCATCGGAGACTAAACACCTACGCTTCACTTTCAGATGTGCAGAGGCTGAGGGCGGGGTTAATATCCCATTAGTTGGGATACAGGTGTAGTTGCCAGCATCTTCTGGGATTAGATTAGGGATAAGAAGTGTCCCATCCACCAAAACTTTCACACGTGACTGTAAGGACCTGAAACCAAAAGATACAAAAATTAATGCATTTTAAGAAGTAAGTAAATTGACACTGACACAAAAATTCATTGTTGTAATGTGAATGAAATCATTCAGATTATTCGTCTGAATAAGTAACTTCTTTATCAAATTCGAATCCTTCTTTTTCCAAGTCTTATATAGTTGATTATATAAGCAGCATGCATTGGAATAACTAGTTTTATTTAAATACTGAACTAAGTCTTCTACTGAAGTAGATGAGCATATTGAGACTGCTGTCAGTGGGACATACAACCTTTGTTTTACATTTGACATAAAATATGTATTATTTGTCTTAGGTTCATGGGTCCTTGGACTCACTTAATGTGGTAAACGTTCTGCCCTTGTTTCTGCCATTCATAGGTGAGGTTGGAAGGGTAAGCGTCAGCCTGGCACTGCAGAACTCCATCCTGGGACATGTTGAGGGTGGTGTCCTCAGGTGAGATAATGATGATTGGGGGACCTTTTTGGCAAAGTGAAAGAAAAATATAAGATGCACTGATGTAAATATTAGTTACAGTTATGAGAGTTATGAGAATAAATAAGATCAGTGTAAAATGTTGGTCTAAAACAACTGCTATAGCAAGATATGGGCTGTAGGTGGCAGTACAGACTATGTAACTATGTCAAACTGTTCAATGGTTTACATTATCACAGAAAAAACATTAAGCCTTTAAGCGGTCTAATCTATCTCAGTATACTTTTTGTTCCAGTGGTAGCTGTTACTTTCAAACACACGATTACTCTGTCTTGCTACCTGCACATCTCAGCTTAACATCAGACACACAGAGATTCTTTCTCTTCCCAATGGCCTGACAACTCAACACTGACCTTTGACCTGCAGCTGCGTATAGTGGGTCAGGTTCCCCTCTGTGTTGGACACGTGACAAGTGTAAACTCCTGAAATATTTCTCGTGACGGAGGCCAAAGACAAGGTACCATTGAGCACCTAAATTCATTAGGAAGATCAAAGGCAAAGAGAAAATGAGACTGTCGCAGACAGGACAACATACCATAAAATACCTGCTACAACCAAAAAGTAGGTACAACTGCTATCTAAAAAGGATAAAACAAATCAATCTCTATTTAAAATACTGCAAATGGCATCCGTTTATCCTCCTCACTTTTATTTTTTCATGTTTCTCAATCGGGTTCTCGTCTTTATGCCAGACGACAGTCGGCCGAGGGTTGCCATGGGCCCCGCAGCTGAGAGTCAGCGAGTCTCCCAGCAAAGCCTCCACAAAGGTCGGCGGGGTCTTGATAAACACAGGTGGAGCTAGAACAGACAGCGCAGGTAACACAGTTACTTCTTTTGTACATAAAATCAGACTCTAACTTTACTTTGGTGCAGAAGTTTATGTGGGTGTGAATGCTCAGAGGGACAGTTCACCTACATGAACAACCCCAGATTAAGACAGTGAGATATGACCTTTAGCTCGCCTGAATTGTAGAAGTTGTTTCGATGCCATTAAAATGTTAAATAAATGTAAAAGTAAACCTCAAATGCTGTTGTCAAGCTATGTCATCATGTTTGGAAAGAGACGCTGATTCTGGAGAAAGATGATATTTCAACTTAAAAGCCAAACACATACGCCCCTCCCTTCAATACTCCTTAGGAATCCCCCTGTTGCTGATTGGCTGGAATAGTAGAGTAGTGCTATGTGGCTCAGACCCAAAGTTGTTTTTTTTTTGGATCCGAGCTGCTTTGTTTGATTCGCGTTTACAGAGCCAAGACTGTCAAACACCGGATTTTCTTTTTATGTAGCATCCACACAGAACGGACAGCTAGCAGACCGTGAGGAGATATTCGCTGAATTTGACAAAAAGTGTATTTGATTAGAAATGCTGACTGCACTTTAAAGTTTTGAAGAGTGTGGTGTTTCAAATTTGTTGGAACTATCTGAACTGACAGACTGTAATTTATCTTTAGCAGCACACTGTTTTTCCTGCCTCAAAGGGAGCAGAATATGGGTAAACACTGGGAGAATTTGTCTTTTGTTTCCACTGGGACCACCCAAGCTAAAAATATATACAGTACACTCATTAAATTGAATAGTTTGGATAAAATATGTCCTTATTTTTGTGTAAAGTCAGTTGTTGAAGCAAACTAACATATTCTTAAGTCAATTTCAAAATTAAATTCACATGGACATTGACTTAATGCACATGTTGTCCTTACATTCACTAAAGTACAACCATCTTAAATCCCTACTTCACACTCTGAATAACATCTAACTCCACTGTGGCGTAACTGATGTGTGGGGTAAACAATATTCAGATTTAGGCACTTAAAGTAATCCTTAGCCCACACAAACACCACAGAGACTATTCTGTTCCTGATATTCTTTAAACAAACTCCCATGTTACAGCAGGCAAGGCACGGAAAAAGACAAGATGTGATCATCGTGTGTGTGCACCGAATGCCACAAGAAGCTCCTCATACGTTAACGCAACTCAGCATGCCAGGCCCTTTCTACTCTCATGCTGTGGCAGTTGTAAACAAGGACGGTGCCAGTGATGATCTAACGAAGGGAGCAAAAACCCTGCAGTGCTGCACCTGTGATGGAGAGGAAGGTCCAGGTGCCGTTTTGAAAATCGTCCGTTTTGCTATTCAGGAACAGGATGCGGCACTCAAACCACCCCTCGTCCTCCAGGGTCAGCTGATCCACCCGCAGAGAGGCACCCCGGGTCAAAGATACGCGGCCTGTAGAAAGGGGGGTGATTGGTGGGAGGGCAAAGAGGAAGGGATGAGAGACAGAGAGGGAGGGTCAACAGAGACACAGCCAGACAGGCAGAGTCAGCACATGCTTACCATGCACAGGACACAGGCATCCACTGTCACAAAAGGCCTCAGTCAAAAGTCATAGAGTCCTATTACAGCACAAACACATGGTCCTAACACAAATGCAAGCTTGTTTTTAGGGGTGTGTCCAAGTCATTTTGCTGGGTAAATGGCAAACATTATTTATTGGTGTGTTTTGCGCTTAACATGAACTTGACCAATCACAGTGTGATCTCCCATCTGCTTTAAGAGCCAGGTGCACTTGCAGCTATTTAGAAAGGCACGATCTGCATGTTGGAGAGATGTGCTTCATGTTGAAATACGAATGTGTGATTAGCAAAAATGGCTCCGGTGGTAGGTTTAATTAAAGTTTTTATTATTTATATATTCTCCTGTCAGCCAATTAACCAATTTGTATTCTTGACTTGGCATAGAAATAATCTCTCCGGGTCATCAGATACAGCAGGTAACATTTCTATGGTAATCCATCCACTTATAATGGCACCACAATGGTTGGTGCTAAATCACTCAGAATAATAATATCCACTCAAACGACTTTAATATCCCCAACGCAATTTATGAACAGTGGCTTTTTTGAGATGTCAAACACATTTTGTTCAGCTGTATTTTCCCACATCCAACAGTGTTCATTTTTATAATAGGAAAGAAGCTGTAAAGATATATTGAGAGATATGAGTAATATACAGTAAAATGAGTGTTGTCCGAAAATCCTTTTGGGCACATGCTTTATGGGCTCTTCCTACAATTTATAGTTTCTTTCAGTATATCCACAGTCTGAAAATGATTTTAAGGCTAGTCTCACACCAAATATACTTAGCTATTTTGCCAGGTGAAAATATGTTGTGAGTTATAGACATGGTTACATCTGTGGTTTTTCTGTTAGTTTGACATAAACCAAATTCAGTGTAGCGGGTTGGCTCACAAATGATGTGATGAATTTACATGAGTCTGTCTTAGACTCCCCAGGTGGCAAAGTCTGTATTTTGGAATGCCCGGCTGACCTGATGGTGAAAGCACATACTGCAGAATGTCAACATGACTCCTGAGTGCTGCATGTTATGCTGCTTTCTGTTTCTTTCTCTCTCAAAGAATAAAATAAAAACCCTTAAAATTAAAAACAAAAAAAAAAGATTTATTTTTGCTAGCAATTACAATTGTATTTGGGTGCTACAACCATTTAGTGCTGTCTTAATTGGTCCCATTTAGTTCATGCTTCCAGACAAAACCATCCACCGCGTGAACATCAAATGCGGCTCTAATGTTTATAGCAGAAATACAACCACATAATTAAGATTTGAGTGAAAATCGGGGAGACGGCAGACAAAATATGCAGAAGAAGATGAGAGGTCAGTGGCCAGAGTAGGCGTGCAAACACATGAATCACTCATGTGATCATTATAATGATGTGCAAAATTACAGATGAAGATAGTGTCCTATCATTTAGGTTTTGGTTGGTGGAGCGGAGCGCTATGACCAGCATGCCAGGAATACTTGAAGGCAGCTTCATTACACTGCAGAAAAGTGGGTCTGTTTTCTTCCTTTCATATTTCATAATTATATTTGTAGAGTATAAACAGCCATGGGTAATTTTTTTTTTTAACTTGAAAACATACGTGATGAAATGAGTCACCTGTTTTTGTTTATCAATGAGGGACATCAGGCAGAGATAAACACTAGAGTGTGACAGCTGCAAGCTACAAACCTGTGCACCTTTAAACACAGATGGATCCGTGCATGTCTACACATGCACACATACACACGCACACACACACACACACATAAAAACACACACACCCCCTCTCCCTCTGCTCTTGTCTGTACTTCTTACAACTCCTCGTCAGGCTTTGAAACTTGATCTGTTGGTTGCCTGGTGACTGCAGCCTGGTTTTCAGGGTCCTGAAGTTATCCTTCCCCACACCCCACACCCCCTTCCTTTTATTCTGTCTCTCAATGAACTCTTGCCTCCCCCCCCTTCAATCTCAGGGCTTTAAACGGTAAGCGGATGCGTGCAGGGGGGAAACACACACGTTGCTCATACCAGGCCCTGGCCGAAGCAGTTTAAAAGTAAACTGTGTGGGGAAGGTTTGTTCATCATTCTTGTTTTGTGCTACCAGGTTACTTGGACTACACAGACTCACAGAATTATCTGTCAGATTTATTCTTGTGTGCAAAGTATTGAACAGCTAAATCTTTATAAACAGAAAAATATTGTTTCTCTTCATTTAGTCATGAGCACCGAACAACATCTACCCCAGACCCCAGTATAGACACTGTATATAAGGAGAATGAACTGCTGAGTGTCCTACCTTGAACCAACATTATCACAAGAAACACAATATCCTCGCTATTAACACAGCCTCACCTCCAGACGGCCGTGTCTGGAGCAGAGTCTGGAGGGTATAAAATTTATTTAACTCAATACATGGCCTTAGCACAGGGTGAAATTCACACTGAGCGTCAGGCCAGGCAACAATGGCTAACAATTAACCCTGCATTCCAGACCAGGGCTGTTGCTGCGCTTAATAGTTGGGTTTAATGATTGACTGACCTCCTAAAGACAGACCAGCGTTTAATGGGCGGAGCTCACTCGCGGCTCCATAAAATGATTCCCTCTGATTTCAGGTCAGTGTCTCTCAAACAACCGGGTGGGGCTGGCGGAGGGAGGAAATGTGTGCGCAGGTGATAACAGGTGTGTGTATAATTTGAGGTATTTATTTTTCCCTCTTATCTCTCCATGAGAAATCCTCCCTGAATTGTTCACTTCCTATGCAACCTTTTCCCCATCAGACATGGAATTAACTGCACACTGTGGGCTGAGAGGTAAAACACTTGCACGTGCTAAATCACACAAACCCACTGTAACGTGCATCTAATCCTCATGTGGCTAAATATTATGGGAGACTTAAAGACCACTGTGGCTAATATGGCCTCTTGTACCATTCTGTAATACGTATCAAACTCAGCCTGTGCAAGCCCCCACTGACTGACCATGTGTGCTGGTCTTGTGGGTTCAGAAGCACGTGGGTGTGTGTGTACATGTTGATTTTCAAATTTCGTGTGCGCCCTGCCCCCTGGGTCTCCACAGGGGAATTCTGGTTTCCCCTGTTGAACACTTAACCCTTTCCCGTAGCCTCCCTCTTGTCCATCACTACAAAGAGACGACAGCCCCCACTCCTCATTCTCTCAGGTTACCATAGTGATGAGACCAAGGAAAGCCTGGGCTGTAGGTTTGGATTTGAATTCAGTTGCTGTAGAAACCTGGCAGGATCAAACAGGGGCAGGGGGGAGTTAATCGTGCAGAGGGGTGGGCTTCTGCTAACAGAGATTTGAAAAATTACAAGTGGGGAAAAAAACTTGTTTAGATTTAAAAACAGTCAAGTGGAGCTTCCAGCAGCACATGAGGCATAAGGAAGAGAGGGAAAATAAATGAGAGGCAGAAAAATAAAGGACTTTCTTTTTCTTTGAGCCTGTGGACAAAGGGCTGAAGCTGAGTGACAAACGTTTAAGTTTAGTTTAGTTAAATCAGAATATTGAATCCCTGGACCTGAACTGAAACCTCAGAAGGCACACGGCAGGTGCTCTGCACTAAGATTCGTAAACAAAAAGGTCTGATGGACTATTGCACAGCTATAATAGATGTAACTGAACACCAGAGATAAAAAAAAAGTTCAACCATATTTGTAAAAGAAAAAATCCTCATCTTAAATCAGAGCAGAAGTGAACAAGAGGTTACAGAGAGGTTACTCAAATGTGTGCATTGATAACCCTCTGACAACCAATGAGAGGTTGACCTCTCTGACCTCGGTGCTCCCTAACTCCCCGGCAGACACATTCATCACTCTCCCCGGTCTGACATTTGTCCATGAGTCCTCCTCCAGAGACAAACATCATTAGACTCTATAGCGGAGAACACAGGGAAAGGCTGAAACAATAGCTGCTGCTCCTCTCCTGTCCCTGCCCTCCTCCTCCTCACTGTTTTTTCCTCCAGCAGCTATCACATGACAGCTCCAGTCTACCTAAAAATGAGCCCTTGTTTCAACAGGTCGAGCTGTGGTGCAGCCGAGGGTAGAAAAGGGCAACACTAATCCAATGTTGCTGTGTGAACCTCTGCAAAACACCCTCTTTATATTAGCGAGAGTCATGTTCTCGCCCAGTGGGTGGCAGGTTAGGAGGGGTGTTAGCCGAGAGCTGCCCTCGTCTCACAGTTTCGGATCTCTTTTTTTTCCCATACAAGACTGATGATGCTTTTTCTGCAAGGGAGAACGCTGCAATGCAATGGTGTGGATAAAATGTACTACATACATTTTCATCAGTGGCAAAAAACAGATTGCTGATGACCAATCCGTACATATATTTTATCCACACAACTCCCACTTTGCATTTAGGATCTACACTTGCCTTGCATGTTGTAACATTACATATATATTTGTTTTGTTTCGCTGCATCAGAATCTCTAGTACAATGCTTTTATTGTCCCAAAGGAACAGAATCAACATGTGATTTTTGTAGTGCTGATTCCCACTAGTTTTTACTGACATAGTAATACATGGGGTATTGTGAATTACATGTGATACAATAGCAGGGGTAAGTATGGAGGAAGACAGATTATTCTGTTTGGAGAAGCATCAGCACTGCTTTTCTTTGTCCATCCGTATGTGCATAAGAGAGCCGGGCAGAGGTGCATTGTGGGATGTGTTTTGATATGAATACAATCATAAGTCTGGGACAGGCCCCCTGCCCCTGACAGCTCACCCCTCCCACTCCCCCAAATTTCTCTCTTCAATCCTTCTGTCTCCCTATTGAGTTTAACCCTCTTATGAATAGCTCTTTGTCGTGAGATAGATTACAGTTAACTCTGTCCCTCTCGCTCTGTCTAGCTCTGTTAACCCCTGCACCAACAAGCACCCACAGCTCACGTGCCTAATTTCACTACAGCAGCTCACCACATGCATTAACCCTCTTACATGATATCAGAGCAAAGTATGGATTTTTATTATTCCTAAATTTTAACAATATGTCCAGTTTGTGGGGTTTGAACTGTTTTCCAGTGGAGTACCTGAGGTTTGTTCTGTGGTCAGAAGGAGATAATGTTGGTGACAACTTGTTTAATTTATTTGCATTTCAAATAATCATCAGAAAAATATTAAGGGCATCCAATTTTCTGCATCATTTTATATTCAACAAATTGCCTGCACTACTAAAAAACACGAAGAAACTTAACATTTAGTAACCTTACAGTAGTAGATTACTAAGCAAGACACTTGGACTGTATTTCAACAGTAGAACAGGACTGAATATGAATGCTTACACATAGCACAGCACAGTCTGACCTCATGAATGTGGCCAGTGACACACCTGAGGCAGGAGCTAACTGGGCCTTTATGTTGTCCTGCTGCTCTGAGCCTGCGAACACAAAAATTCCCAGGCTGCTGCCATCTATTCTTTTTTTCACTGCGTCATTGTTTGAGACCAGTCACTCTAATCAAGTTGTAGCAGAAAAACAGGTTGCTGATGGATGAAGGTGATCGGTTTCACATTTCTCCTGGGCTAATTTCTGGTTTAGGAGTTGTCAAATAGGGCCATGTTTGCAAAAGCTTAGTTGCACAATATAAGATTTCCGCTCATGTTTTACGAAGGGGAAGGTTGCAGAGTTCAGGACTTGTGTGTGTGTGTGTGTGTGTGTGTGTGTGTATGTGTGTGTGCAGTATAGTCAAGCTGTGTGTGTGTATACGTGGCAAATGCAGACCTCAATTTCTCCAGTGTTCTGAGTTCACACTGAGAGCATGATGGAGGCCTGCTGAGATCTGGTGGTTTGCCCATTGTGGTCCTGGCCACAGGTCGGACTCCCCTGCTTACAGTCTCTACTGATTTTCCTCAGCATACAGGAGTCATTTGATCTACCCCTGCAACACTAAACCACCCTGACACTACAGGACTGGAACATATTTTCTCAACAAATACAATTCCAACAGACTCTAATAGTGTGTCAGTCAGAGTTTATCCGTCTGTTTCCTCTTTGTTGTGAGCCGACTAATGTTCAGCCCTTTAGGGCATGCTGGGTGTCAAACAGAGAGGAAGAGGGATGAGGGGCATTAATACCATTCCTGATCCACATGAGAAACCGAGACAAGCTGCTATCTAACGGGGTCAGCGGAGGGACGCTTTTCTGTGGCCGAGACAAATTTGACATACATAGCGCAATCTCAAATACACCTGATATCATATCAAAAAATAGCATTTAATGGATGACTGAAATAGTCTTCTTTGATATCGCTCACTCTAATTCTTTCATCTAAATGGCTGATTCTAAAAATGGCTGATGGCACCAGTGAGTTTGAGACAAAGCAGCAGACCGTGGACAGATAGTAGCATTTGTGATTGCTTTTATGTTTTATTTTAGCCTGCTTATGGCTGTATGGCATTTGAGATGCAATGAGTCCACTTCTCCATTATATGCAAGTGTGACTCCTTACTTAGCAGTATGGGAAGCAGTCATCATGCTGTAAATCCAACCAGCAGTGCAGATTTCTGTAATGCGCATAATTCACTTTCTCGATCCTAACTGTTTCTTGATCTCAAACCTTGTGAAGGAAATCGTCTGAACTCTTTTATTTCTGATCTCAGACAAGCCAGGACAAAGATCAGGAAATTGTTGCCTTCTTGACTGTCTTGTGGTTAAATCTGTAATCCCCCAACATTTTAATTTGAGGGTAGAATACATTAGACCTACAGCACTGACACGCTTCACATGCTGCCATCTGCCTCCAGTGGGAGGGGAAATGAAGATCAGAGGCAGACGGGGGTAAAGCTCACACCAGGCAAGTACATACGAGGGTCGGATAAGGCAAAAATATTGGGACATTCCAAATAGGTCTCCAGTATTCAGAGCTACAGCTCTCAAGTGTTGTTTACTTCATTACGGCTACTTGCGCATCAGATGACTGCCCCTAAACAATGAAATGTTCAATGGCCTAAAGCAGGTCTAACATGCCACACACATGTAGCCCAATTGCCCGGCGGAGGGAGCCTGTTTGTGGCTGTCGACATTCAGCGTGGCTCTTCACTGATTAATTCATCCCATAGAGGTATTTGTCATGAAACTGCAGAGGCGTTCTTTCTTAGTTGGGGCTCTGGTAAAATAAGTTCTCCTGGGACAAATGTGGAGGGCTTTCATGTGACGGTCCCTGTACATTTCAGTGACCTAGTTGGGACAGTATGGGATTTTGGGTGTCCTAGTAGTCCTGTTGGTTTTGCAAAGCAAGGGGAGCTTGTGATACCCCTCTTTGTCTTTTGTCCTATGGTAGACAATGACAGGATTATAGGGCTCCAGCAAGAAAACTCCGATTATTCCCAATGCTTCATCCTTCCTCCTTCCAGCACAACAATCTCCCCTTACTGGGTCACTCCTCAGCATACTAATAAAACACTGTCATCAGACCACCAAGCCCCCACCTACACTCCTAATCCCCCTATGCACAGCGTTACTGGTACCCCTCCTATTCGTGCGCAGCTACCCCACCCCCCATTTTACAGCCTCCATTAAAACATATCCATTCTCACCCTTCCCCTTCTCCCTGCACTACTGCTGCAGGCTGGAAAACCCGCAGTAATTACAGGGATTTTGGTTTGGTTGGATTACCTATTTGGGTTATTGTTTCGTCCAAAATTACCCTCCACAAGTCTTCATAAACACTGTTGTTACCCCCTTATGCCTGCTTCTGCCCACACAGGGCACATATCGAAACATAAAAGAGATTTCATGTTTTAACCATTATTTATTCAGGGAGGTTTCACTGAGAGGAAGCGTCTCTTTTTCAGTCCCACCCTGATCACACAGTTACACACATTCACACCTGGAAGCTGCCTGGTAAGACCACACATCCACCACTCCTTGCTCAAGAGCACTTCAGCAGTACTAATGAGGGAGGGGTAAGCACTGCTTGTTCACTTTCCCCATCCACAATTTTCCTGCTGTATGACCTTCCAGCTTCCAGGTCACCAGCTCTCCCCTTGATAAATCTGATGGACTATTATGTCTTAATCAGTTTGTTTTAGTAGCTTCTATTCATCCAAATGAGATAAGTTTTCAAAGCTTGTGAAATGCACACACACACACACACACACACACACACACACACACACACACACACACACACACACACACACACACACACACACGTCTTACCCTTGTAGTTCGGGTGAACACGAGGAGCATAAACTCCAAATTTGATGAGGATGGGAACATTGTAACCAAGGCGCACCCACTCCACCACATGCAGAGGGAAGAGGTTTGGAGTGGTGGCTTCTTTAGGTGTAGGAGTGAGATTACAGCCCAGCTCTGCAGAGCTCCCCTCTCGGGCACGAACCAATGATGCCACCCCTTGAGACACACCTGTAAAGACAGGATCATCAGGATGAATCACATTTTTCTGAAAACATACAGATAGCACAGAGAGCAATAATCTGTCAAACGTGAATGAACACATAAATCATAGAACATATAAAGCCTGGGAAATATAACGCAGACTTATGAATGCCAGAGATGCCGGATTAACCTCTGGAATTTTTGGGGTCATTCATTCTAGTGAAAATTGTTTCCTATGCTGAAAACAGTTCATGAAAGACTCTCAGCAATGACGTTGGAGTGAGAGGAGGGAGACTGACCACATAGACAATAGGAAGCCGTGACATAAAAAGTTCATGGGAAGCAAATTGAGAAAAGAAGAAACAACTAATGCATGAATGCTTCCCAGGAGTATTCCCTGTTAAAAGCTGGGCTATGAATGGGCAGGCAACGATGCACCATTTGGTGGTAAGATTGTATAGCTGCAAAGTCAGCCAACATAGAGCAATCCCATTAATGACACCTGGAGCAGTTTGTCCTCTGTCTCCTCTCCCTTGCTGCCATGTGCTCATGTGGGTGTGTGCGCAACTGGGTGCCAGTGTTTGTTCTGCTACTCATCTGGCCTGTGGATTACTTTAATCTCAGAAGAGGAGGGGGGTGGTAGAGCAGGGCCTTCTGTGCTCTCTCCAGCCGACCTCCCACCACCCCCTGGGGTCCACACATGGTCTGCGGACCAGCACAATCAATCCCACCACCCACCACCACCCCCCCTCACAAACACATGCACACACACACACGAAAGTGTGCCGAGGGTTGGGGGTAGCATAAATCCCAGATTGATCTAAATCTACACCAAGGGATATTATTGAACTTTGATGATTTTGGCCCCATTTTCTGTCCTCCACTCATGTCATTACCAAACACCTCCTCTTTACTTTCTCCCTTAAAAGGCAAAATAGCAGCTGAGTCAGATTCGTTGTGGTGTTGCTTCGACTGTATGTTCGCAGCCAAATGGCAACATATGCCAACGGTTTTGCTATGCTTTACTGACATAGTTCTTGCTGGCGTTGGTCAGGAACAACTTTCAGTAATATAACACAAACAAATAGCAGATAAACGGGAGGGAAAAAAATTCATCATTCATTCATCATTTCACCAACTTAAAAAGGGCAGTTAAATAAAGAGTATATGAAATGAAATAAAATAGGTAAAGTAATTATATAAATAAACATTTTTCCTTTTCTATTACTTACCCTTCTTTGTTGGACAAAAGTCTAAGTGTAATTTGCACAATAATTTCCATCATCCATGAATTCATTTTCCCTCATAATTATCAACTTATAAAAAAGCGCATAACTAACTAACTAACAGAAAACTCTGAATGCAATATGCATTAAACTTAGGTAAAAAACCATAATAGTCTTCAATGACAAACAGTGACATACTGTGATGTATTAGAGTCATGATGAGGTAATTGTGATCAAACATACTGATCGTCCTCACAGTTGATCTGTACATATTGAGCACATATCCTACACCGATGTTAACATCATTTGTTTTCATTTATTAATTACAGTCTTTGCACATTAGCATGTAAATACGTTTTTCTTTACAAATTTTCTTTTCAGAATGTCTTTATCGTGTTCTCTTTCTTTGTTAAACCGAATGCAACAACATGTAGTGGATAGTTAAACAAAAGCTACAGTCCAAATGTGTACTGTTATCTTTTCCAAAGCCTGACCAAACACTGATCCTGCTACGGGATAGCTCCAGCTGCTTTGGTCGACAAGTCTAGAAATGTCTCCGAATCGAAAAAAGTGTGTTAACCATTTGAGAAGCACTCTCAACAAGCACATCTAAATTATGGAAATGTATGCAATGCATCCATATTTTTATTAGCATACTTACTCAGCAGACAGATGGCTAGAGCAATGGTGACAGCCTGAAGCCACCGTCTCTCCAGTCCCATGGCCGTCCGTCACACTCCTTTACACATCTCCCAACCTGAAGGAAAAGACCACACATCACATCCCGTTCACTGTTCGACAGATTGCTGCTGTACCATTTACACAGCCACCACTGCAACAGAGCCACCCTTCACATCCCCACCCAGACAAATGTAATCCCTCAAGTTAGCATCAACTCATAAGCCAAGAACTACACCACATTCCAGATGCATCTTGGTTAATAAATGACTATTCTTTGAAAACACTTAATCTTCTGGAAAATTGCATGTCTAGGTTGTGGTTGGATTAAGGCAAATAAGCAATTCCAACAAGTGCTCCGAAAGACAGTAGGGCATGGGATTTCTAAGAGTATGCATCATGTTTGCTTGCAAGCACCAGTGTGTGAGTGTGTTTGTCCACAGAGGAGACCTGCACATGGCTTTAAGTGTGTGAGCAGATTAAACTAAAGCGTGTGATTGGTCCATCTCAACTCACACTACGTAGTCTCAAGTAATTGACAGGTGGCATGAGCAGTATTGGAAAGGTGTGTCGTCCTGACTCCAGATGTTATCTTATTATAAGCACTTAAAAAAGAACTTAACTACCATAAATAGACTTAAACAATGTGCTTCAAATACACTGAAATCAAGACTGCTTTAAGTACAGTGTATGTTGACCAGTCAACAGCAGCCAGTACTATTCACATGACTATTAAATAAAAAAAAAGCACATGCAACTGCTTGATCCACTCTCTGAATGAGCCCCACACACAAGACCTGCACAAACTGCAGGGCCATTTCACAGCTTTACAGCTGCAGCAACTTGTGAGGCCCTCCACCTCAAATTGGATTGTAGGCACACGTTTAAGTTGTTGCCCTTCAAACAATAATGGAGGACATCCCACTCTACCCCTGAGTCACTCCCTTCAGTACCCCTAAGACACCGGCTTATTACTTATTTAAGTAATAAGAAGGAGGCTATTCTTAGAAAGCAAGTAGGTGTTGGATATTAACTGCTGATATAACCACAGAAACACAACAGAAGTGCAGAATAACTGAATCATGCACCAGACACTTTTATAGACTCTTAGCAGCGATGTTTACACTTGAGGAAACAAATATCCCAGAATAGAACGGCAGAAAGATGCATTCATCTCCTCGCACCTGACCCACACAGTGATATGATGTTTGGGCTGGCCAGCATTGTAATAGTGATCCTGCTGCATCATTTTTCAAACAGGTAAACCATGGCTACATTAGCAATAAGGAGGAGAGGAAAAAAAGATCAAAAGATGAAATGGGAAGGGTTCTAAGGCATAAACCATATCCAAAGTAGTTTTCAAATGACAGAATCACTCACTTTACTGCTACAATATGTTTCTAAACAGGAAGGGATTACTCCCCCCGAGCAAACATTATCTGCCCAGTAGGGGTTTCGGAATAAAAAGGACTCAATAATGGATTGTAAAAATAAATAAATAAATCTTTCTCAGACGAATAATTTGTCACCTCCAGCAGCCAAATAAGGATGGGAAAGATTGCACACCACTACATCATCTTGCGTGTTGTCTTTACAAGCATCCAGTGACACAGCAGGGAAAAGTAATGGGTAACTCCTATCAACTATCTTAAATTCTAGCTTATATCTAAACCTCAAATACCTTTGACAACCTCAAGACTTAACAATTTTGTCTAACTGTTCTGCTTTAACAAAAAAAATATGACTTGTATCTTTTTGACTATGTCTTTTGGATGAGACAGATAGGGCTGGGCCAATAAAGAGCCAATGTATTACGGGTCTGGAGGGGGCTTTGTCTGCAGGTGCAAGTGTAGGCGGAAGACGACTAGATTATTTCCTCAGGCAGCTGAGCAAATCATGGCGCCATTTAATTGACATGTACATAGAGGAAGCATCAAAAAGGGTCAAGTTGTTTAGGATATAAGAAGCTGGCAGTATATTTTGCCATTTACCTGACAGATATGTAGCCAATACACTTGCAGACCTGTAATCAATTGTTATTTTAAGCTCTTAATTAATTTATAACAAACTGTGGATTACAGTTCCTATTTAACAGTGAGCAATGCAAGCATACTCATGTATGTGAAAGGTGAAGGGGTTTGTTCCTTCAGATTAGTCACTTCAAGCATATCTAGGGAAAAGTAGACATAATTAGTAACTGTTTACAAACACAAACACACACACACACCTATTCTTTAAGACAATGATTAACTTGAAAACATCATGATATTCTCTTCGCTAAATTGGAATTGTGCAAAACCTCCAAAAACAGTCCCTATTAAGGTTAAGATGGAAGATTAGCAATATTTGGGACAACAAAAAAACACCTGTCTACGATATATGAAACCCTCAAAATCCCCAAATATTTAAGTCTTTAGATCTATTACAGAAAAAAAAAAACAGCTACACTTGTTGCACATTTGCCTCACCATGAGACATTTAGCTCTGTGATATGCGTGCAGACAGAATTAACTGTTATAATGTTCCACTGGATTTCATTGACACAAATTGCTTTGGATCTAGCCATGATTTAGCCTTCTGGATGGGTGTGTAAGTAACACCCAGACTAATCCTGCCCTGCTGCTCTGTGTGTTAATGGTGTAATTGAATTAGAGATCAAATTGGTGAGACAAATTAAGGGCATGCTGTCAACTGGCTGCACAGTGATCGATCACTGGTAAACTAATGCATGAAACACTCCAGATTATGGTGCTTTCTGAGATGGCGTGAAGACTGGTGGAGATAAAATAGCTTGTTTGTTTGCTGTAAAGCTGGCCGGTTGTGTCGTCCACATTTGATGGAAGGCACATATCAAAGCCAGAACGGCAACTTGCATCCTAATGCAGTAAAATAAATCTTATACGAAATTCACTAGGTCCTCTACATCAGTGGTATGTTACAGACTTGTTATCTCTTTGCCAAGGCTCAGCAGACCTTCACATTGGCAGACAACTCCAAGATCAGTCTCATCAAAAGAAACTGTAACTCCAACCATCCTTTACCCTTCAGCCTAAATCTAAAGCACCCTCTAGAGATTTCAAATATCATTAAATATGAATTTTCTTGCGCTTAAATGAAGTAAGAAGCTGATTCCAAGCTGTCAGTCGCAACAGCTGGTAAGCTTGACTGCTCCATATGCATTTCTTCTGTATGACACCAGAAAAAAACAGTGAGCAGGCATTCAGACTGAATAATGCAAAGGTCTCAGATGGACTTGGTAATGTGGAGGAGTTACCAGGAGGCATGCAGTTATATGTTCAATCTGTCTTGTACACCTGATTGATAATAATTCAATTGCAATTTCTTTTTTCAGTCTAATACCTTTTGACACTCGCTCCACTAAAGTGGACTTTTGACACAATATGTGAGCGTGCATGTGTGACAGATACAGGCCTGATAAGCAGTAGCATTACTCTTTTAGTAATCCTTGTTAATCCTGACAATGACTGTAGCCTCAGTACAAAGTAACTGGCCTGTAGCAGGAACTACAAATGTCATTCAAACAGATGGATATCATACAGAAGCAGACATATCTCACAATCAACCGGATCGATGACAACGGGGCAGCCTGTACAGCGCATATGAAAACAGGAATGGGTCGTTAAGCATCAATCTAACCCTGACTGGTTGAACCAGCCAACACAACATAGCAATCGATGCATGGATTTTCTCCCTTGGCACTGCAACCCAATTTGGTGCTGTATACTGTATGTAATAACAAAAAAATGAGCTTGGCACACAGCGGGCATGGATGTGAAGCCCTGGGCTCATTAGGGGGAAAGCCTACTTTATATGGATCAATATAGTGATGCTAAATGAATGCATGGTGCCACTACATATAACTATATAGACTAATGAGCAATGAGTAAATGTTTTAATTCAATCGTGTCAGAATTACCTTAATCTTTATGAAAAAAATCTGCATTTGAATATGCACAGTTAAACTGTAGCCGCGAGTAGGGCTACCTACTGTGCAAGATAATTTTACAGCCACTCACAAACCTGCTGTGAAAATTACATAAATAAATCATCTATGTGCTTCACACGTGAGAGGGTTTATGTCTTTTTTTTCCACAGGAGGATTTCACATAGCTCAGGGGTCTCAGGGGAGTGGAGAATGAATGCATAGCAGGAAACGTGCGTCTTTTAATTCTTTAATCTTTGTCCTTCCCTGCTCCCGACCCCCAGGAACAGGTCAGGACCATAAACTACTTTAAGGCACGACTCTGACGCTGAGGGTCAGAGTTGAAAATGGTAAGAAACTTGAGAGCCACAGTCTCGTGTTGACACATGTGTGTAACGCACAGGTGATTTATTTATGTGTGTTTAAAACATAGAGATCAATGGAGACATTATCATAGAACCTCAGCAAACCATCAGCATTTTATAGTATTAAAAAAAAGGTTCAGTGATGCAGTTCTCATTTCTTCACTTAGGGAAAACTTACTCTCCACAAGTAAAGTGCTTCAGAGAGATCAGCAGCTAATAAGACATGAAACGATTGCACAGCCCTTAAACTTTATTAGGTGTTTATAATTTCCTTTAAATTTGTTTGCTGCGTTACTCCACTTCTGCACTTTTTTGGTACTATGGCACTGACATGCAGTCACTGCACATGCCACAGTAATTTGTAGTAACCACTTACAGCTCATGAATAATTTGTTTCTCAATGCAATCAATTTCCCCCAGCATAACAATCAGCCTACAGGGCATAGTTGGCCACATAGTATATTGAATATTTCATAAACATTGTTGCTAGCGTGGAAATACTGCAAGAGTTATGTCTTAAACTGACTTGTAATTTTTTTTGTTTTCCAAAAATGACCAGACTGGAAGTACATTATTATTTGAAGGCGACATAAACCTTTGACAAGTACAAGTTCATTGAGAATGAGGAAATGAATGAAAACAGTGTCCCTATATAGTCTTAAACAAGGGATTTCATGCACCCAGAGGGATGTGTGTGTGTGCGTCTGTGCGTCTCATTTCTAGCTAATCAATACCCAAGAGCTAAACAAAAACAAAGGAAATAAAAAGCAACTATAATGTATATCACATAAAAGGCCCACGGGACTGTGCATCCTGTGGGCAGAAAAGCCTAAATTAGACTCTGTCCAGCACATTGCTCCATGTGGTGATAAACTGGCCCATATAAAGGCACCAAACCCACAAGCCCTTTTATTTGTGCACCCCTACAGCGAATCGTGATGCTCATTCCCCCTTACCAGCATCCAGACCTCCTGTAAAACAAAACAGAAGCATCTTTTGTCTGTCTCAGTCATTTTGACACAAGCACAGACAGACATGGGAGGGGGGTGAGACTTAAATGGAAACAGGTTCAAAACACTATTTTTTGCCGACTATTGTTCTTACTATTTTAATCCGGAGAAAACAGAAGTTCACTTTGGGGTCATTACAGTGTATTAATCCTATTCACTCGTGGAATTAGAAGAAAAAAAACACTCACTGGGGATTACAAGTGGTGCATGTGATACAAAAAACATAAACAAAGGCGCCATAATGCAATGCATCATAGTGTTACTGCAGAACATTTCACACTATTTCACATTAGAACGATGGGATAGGCAAGAGAAGACATTAAACACTATGGTTATAACAACGAGATGCAATAAAGAATGCAGCTGTGCTCCATCTACAACAGACATGTAAACTACACTCAGACGCTTTCTATCTGTTAGCTTTATGGAGCCTATCCATTGAAGAGGTTTTATCTACTCACCTTGCTTGAGGCACTTTTTCACTTAAAGCGTACACTAAAGTACAATAGTTCCATCCATTGATGTTTTTGATTAGGATTTATTGAAATTCAACGTCCATTCCTTCCTCTTCAGGGAGAAGTCATATAAAGGGGCGGAGATGCGAGTTTTAAAGCAAGAAGACGATGTTGGATAAAACGCAGGTGGTCACATTTTTGCTCTCAGTCCGCGCGTGGATTTAAAAGAAGAAAAAAATCCTCAATATCTGGTGATCGGACCCCCTGAAAAGTCACCTTGCGGTTTTCAGTACATTCCAGTAATCGCGTCCATCAGCCCATTTAAAGTCCATTTAAACTTTCTGCGCCGTGGCTTCTCCGCCCGCACTCGCCTTTGTCCAAACTTGCTGAAAGTAGGTTTAATCCTAAATGAGAGTTTGTAATTAACTTTAATGGGTGGTAGTGTCCCTCGGTCGACGTGGGACACATTTATGATCACAGAGGAGCCAGTTTCACCAGGCGAGGAGCACGCAGCACGTTTTCTACGAGCCCTGATGTTGATACTCTCACTGGGTCTCTCCACCCATCCTCCTTTCCTCCTCCTACCATCGGACCTATAAGCTCCCACCACAAGATCCGCGGCTCGACCCTCCGTCAGGTCCCCAGGAATCACGCCACCCCACTTCCTGTCAACACCTTCAAAATAAAATCCATCTGCCAACAGGCATCCCTCTAAAGCAGTAGTTCTCAAACTTTTTCATACAAAGAACCCCTAAGCTTAGATCAAAGACCCCATCAAATATGATTTTTTGCTTTTTATTTAATTTTCCAATTAAATAAATGTGTCAAATATGTCTATCTCTGTATTTCTACCTTATAATACTGTATAAAATGGAAAAACAAATTAGAAATTAAAGAAACTCATGTGCAAAGGGGAAATCATGACACAAATATATAAATAAATGTTAATAGGAAATTAAATAAAGCAATTAAAGTGGTCCTACATTCTGTCATTGTGTTACTTGAGGCTGGATTTATCGCGAAAATAAATGATAGTCCTTTTTTCCGGTGACCCCCCTCAAGAACCCCTAGGTGTTGCCAGACTCCACTTTAAGAACCACAGCTTTAAAGATGACAATAGACTGTTTTTACAATAAGAAAATATTAATCAAACAGCCAGTCATTTAAAAGACGCCAAATCCAGTTCCATATAATGGGGTTGCATTCAGCCTTTTTCATTTTTGTTCTATATTCAAAATAGATAATTAAAAAAAAACATCAATAACCGCCCCACGATTGGCTGGCGACCATCTGGGGTGTATCCCCCTGCCTCTCGCCTTAACGCGCTGGGATAGGCTCCAGCAGACCCCTGCGACCCCGAAAGGGAATAAGCGGGATAGACAATGGATGGAGACATCAATAACCACTGTTATCCACAAAATTAACTATTTTATATCAATATATGTTCAAGCTATATCAGCTATCTCTACTTTTACATATTAAGACAGGCATACTGACACATTGTTTATTTTATCACTCACACCAGTAGTTTTCCCTGTGATATAAATTCTAATGTCTGCTGTGAAAAAGGTTAAATGGCTTTGAAACAATTAGTTGATTAATTGATAAAGAGTGGTTTATTTTAGAACAATTGTAGTAATCCGTTAATTATTTTAATATTTTTTCCAAAAATATTCACAATTAATTATTCTCCTGCTTTTCCAATATAAATTGTCACCAATGATACTAATTCAGGTTCCATTCAGATCAAACAGACATGGTGCTGCTACTTAACATTATTATTATATATGTTATAGATTAACACCTATAGATATTTTAGAAATTTTCCAGCCGGAAAATCACAAATCTGAGTCATACAAATTAGAACATTTTATTATGGCTTGTGTGCAGTCAGTCTGAGATGAGTCCACGATGTCTGGTCCATGACTTTTATACTGAAGGTCAAATGCTCCACTTCCGCAGCAGCGTCTGAGCGGCTTGACGCCGCTGCGTGTTTGAGCGCCTCAGACAAAAGCGCCTTTTCGTGGGAAAGAGACGTTGGGAATCACAGTAACAAAAGGAAAATGCTCACACGATTACGAGCCAAGAGAGCAACCATAAACACCCCGCAGGTTCAGTGAAAGCAATAAACAAACTGCATATAAATCAAATTGGAAAATGGGCGTGTCCTTGTGTGTTTATAATTCATGTAATTTTCAAATGACAAATACACCATCTACAGCATTATTGGTAAGGAATACGTACATCATAATAGCATTTAAGCACAGTACTTGAGACATCTAGTACTTTCCACCACTACATATATGTCATATATGTACTGAACCTATAACAAATGTTTAACTGTAAATTATTGATTGGAGATTTTATTCCTTGCGGTTAATTTGGTTACCGGAAATTGCTCAAACGATATAACTAAAATGTCTCCTCTTCCACACAGGGCTAATAATAGAATTTATGATACCATAGTTCTAGTGAAAATGAGTAGCAAAAAGACCCTTTAAAGAAAAAAAAATCTTTAAACTTAAAGCTTTTCTTTTTACTTTTGAACCTCGCCTATGTATTTGGCTGGACTATATTAACATTAGCATATGAGCTAACCCGCCTACAGGCGAGCTTTAGCCTGGCATTAACAACGAGGAGCTTTGAGCTTACATGTTTAACACAATGGTTATTTTTAAGCAATTTCAATAAAGCGGTGATAACTTTAACTATATTGGGATATAGACATTCATTGGATACTGATTTACCAAATTAACCAATATTTGGCTAACATTTTGCCCATTCATACCCACTGATTGTAGATGCTGTGTAGTATTTAAAGGTAGTTGTTAGTCCTGTTGTCCTACAACCACTACTCTACCCTACAAATGTCTTTCTGTCAGAATAACATACATCATCTGTATGTTACTGTAAGTTCTGTAAGGATAACTGCGAATAGCAATACTAATCATTTTAATGTGCCCATGGTCTTACCTCTGAACCACCTCTCTGGATTCCCTCCTATAATGGGCTGGATGTTACTCAGAAATGAGTAAATATCTTAGAATGATGTCCTAAGGGAACCTGGTCCAGGTCTGGTCCGTTGTTCAGGTCAAGTTTTTGTTTTCCAGACTTTTTTAAAATATCCAATCAGTGCAGAGGTCGCTGCATCACCACGAGGGGGCAGAGCTGAGTTCAGGGACCTGGTGTCCGTCTGGAAATCTGAGATTATTTCAAACTTCAGTAAAACTGTTCAATATCAATATCATGTGTACGTGTTGTTTTAGAACATTGTATATCTTTATTAAAGCATAGTAATTTTCAACAATAGAATTTTGCTTTATTTAATTTGCCAAATATGATATTCATAAAAGAAAATCTGATAAAATTTAAACTTCGTTTTTTTGCAAAGGAGGTCAAACAGTACATGATTCATGTCGATTTTTCTCTAAATACTTCGTTTAAAATCATTTTATGAACTAAATATAAAAACAATACTTCATATATGATAATTTTGTGGAAGAAGAACCAGTGACTCTTAATTTATTTGTTTATTGTGTATAAATACAGAAAATTATTTCTTTAAATCTATTAAAAAAATCTACAAATAGCGCGAGTAACATACTAGTCTGAAATAAGACAAGATAATTCTTTATTAGTCTCACAATGGGGAAACAGAAATAGGAAAGGAAATTATATTAACAAATATACCTGAGTGATAATATTGAAATTTGAAAACTAATTATGTAATTAACTATTATTATGATATTTACAATATATTAATAAGATAGTGGATAGTTTGTCAGTTCTGATGTGTGTATCCCTGTAGAAATCAACCAACAGCTCTTCTGTAGGTAACAGGTAGGTGAGTTACATTACTATGTGTAACATTCCTATAGACTACATGTATTATGGATCAATGGTGCCTATGGCTGTGCTTTAGTTTTACTATGCTAACTTTTACTACAGTGGGTGTGCATGCTAAATTCATTCTTAACAGTAATTAAGCTCCATTCATTAGTTGTAAGTGCATCTATAATAACTGTGTATCACAATTCATGGTCCTGAGTAGTAATTTTTACGTCCTAACTGCATATACTTAATAAGTATTAATTATTATTATTTCCTTGACTTCAGTAAAAAACACTCAGGCGCTTTCTATGGTTATATTTTAAAATGTTCAATAGTAAAAAAGAAAGGACACATTTTATTTTAATGTATTAATCATCAGGCTAACACTCATTGCAGTCATTGGAAATGATGTGACTCACTGGAAAGTGAGGGTACAAAGGTCTGGAGAGGAATAAAAGGGTTGTTTTATTTTTGTAATGACAATGGGGTGGTGAGGGTGAATATCTAGTTTTGTTTGATTGTAAAACCACAAGCAATAGAATAGAAAGTAAATCGAACAGGAAAAAAAGGTGTCATGTCAAAATATTTTGGAAACCATATATATATATATATATATATATATATATATATATATATATATATATATGTGTGTGTGTGTAAAATAACATTGATTTTATGAGTGCCTCCACTAACTGTAGGTGGCTTCCTGAGCTGATATCAAGCGTTCTATCTGTTCTGACTACTACAAGGTTCTTTATGGTTGGCGGTTAATGTGGGCGCGTTAAGCATAAAAAAAAGCAATGAGGACACATGAAAACTGTTCTTGAAGATCACTACCAAAACAACAGATGGCACGCACACCTGACAGGATTATAGAGATGCAACATTTACAGGTGTTGTGTTTCATCTTTGACATTATCTTGTACAATGACAGAGGCATCCACAAGGACATTTAAACTGAATAATAAATTGTAGTGTTGATGCGCCGTAAAAGATTTTGACATAGGTTAAGAGTCTATGAGGCCTTAATTATGTGTGTGTACTTTGCTGTTTGGCAATATTTCTGCCAGGTACAACATATGGAGATTAAAGGATCCTTTAACACACAAAATCTTCCAATAAAATGCACTTGGACAGTAGGGAGCTATTAAGTGGGACCTCTGCTCTACAGCTCATTGTGCATCAAACGAAAAGTAGCCCTTCAATAAATAATATCTTTAAATATCTCTATACACTGTTATATGATAAGATGGGTACTCGATAATCTGAAAAACTAAGATATAATCGGAGGTTTGAATTATGAAATTGATTTACCATACAATCATTAAATTAGAGACAGTGACACTGGTTTCAGAAGTCATCGGACACTCTTAATTTTATCAATATATCAAATGAGTATGATGAAAATATTAATTCAAAACACAATAGTGATGACAATGTTAATGTTTCATGAGAATATAAGAAAAATAAACATTTTTACTGATACACAAAGAAAAAGTCAAACATATAGTTTTAGTAATTTATTGAGCTAAAAAAACAAAAACATATCAAACAGAAATCCAATAATGATTTGGGTGGCATTACCCACCTCTATAGAAATAATACCTCAATAATAACATTGTTGTCCTTCAAAATTGTGACAGTTGCAATTTAACAGAATTTATGAAACATAATTTACCAGCACAAGCAATACAGAATATGTATACTGTATATCATATAGCAGACAAACAGTGATATTTTTAAAGGTGAAGTTTCTAGGATTTGCAGAAAGAGGGCAATAATTACTTAAACAAAAGAAGGCAGGCCACTAAACATTTCTTATAGCTTCCAATGAGGGTTTGGATTCTGGTTATAGGTGTTTTTGACAATTCAGGTCTGGGGACTGAGACGACCATTACACAACGTACATGTTCCTATGCATGAATACCTTCTTAGAATTTGGGCATTATCTAAGGTTGTTCAACTTAAACTTTTTCACTGATTCCTGGACATTGTTCACAAGAATCTGCTGATAGTGACTGGAATCCTTGGACCTCCAACTTTAACAATAAGCAGCAGGATGGAACCACCAGATTTTACTGTGGGTAGCAAGGGTTTTTCTTGGAATGCTGTGTTCTTCATACTCCATGCGTACTGCCCCCTGTGTAAATAATATAGTTTTATCAGTCCACAGCAGTTTATCAAGCAACTTTGTTTGTGGCATGTGAGCAGAAACGGCTTCTCCTGCATTACTCTCCCATATAGAATCCCCCCTGCAAAGTGCTGAATAGTAGAACCATGCACAGTGACACCATCTGCAGCCAGATCATGTTGTCTGTGTTTGGAGCTGGTCTGTGGGTTGAGTTTGACTCTTCTCAACCATCCTTCGCCTCTGCTTATCTGAGATTTTTCTTGGCCTTCCACTCCAGACCTTAACTAAAACTGCTATTTTCTCACTATGTTACCCACAGTGAAAACTTACAGCTAAAATCTAAGATCAGCTTTTGGATTCTTACACAAAACCGTGATGTTGAACAAACATTGTTTTTAGGTCATTTGACAGATGCAAAGAGGAGAACTTGCAATTGGCCACCTATAATACCCTTTCTCCTGATTCGCTCCATCTGTGTATGTGTATTTAACTGAAATTGCTGATCTGAACAAACACAGATTTATAAGGTAAACTTTAGAAAGTTAACAGAGGTTCCCAAACTTTTTCCTACGACTGTATACATGAGCGCACATACACACAGAAAGACTGTGCCTCAAGCTGTGGTGTTAATTAATCATCAAAGTCTGGGATATCATCATAGGAGTAGCCTGGGCAGCCCTTTGAAGCATAGTAAGCTATCCGTAGGTGGTAGATTCCTGGCAGGAAAACGAGGATCCCGATGATAAGGACAGGAACTGTACGATCAGAGTGCTGGAAGAGACAGAAACCTTTAATTAAACGTTTATAACACCAGATCAATGCAATATGAGTAAATATATTGCTCTTATTGTGAAAACTATTTTTTATTTTGTACTCACGGTGACTCCGAAGTATCCAGCCAGGAGAAGGGCGCCAATGATGATTAACAGAGAGCCAATGAGGAATAGGACTGTGGCTAGTGCAATGGCTTTGTATGGGACTTTGGGTGGGCTCCTTTTGAACTGTAGAGGAGGAATATTTGATTAAAACAGTTTCCTGGGTCGCAGCGGGCGTACTATACCACCGCCTGTTTTCCTACTCATATACTGGGTCAGCAAAATTAATCTGTTTCATATTGTTTTATATATATTCCTGGAAAAGGAAGAGTCCATGACTGCTTCACAGACATTTTTGTCCAAAAAAAGTAGACATAAAAAGCCATGAACCTGTCACATGACGTTACTTCATGTATGTGAGGATGTAAATGCATTAGTAACACATTGCATTCCCCCATGAAAAAATACACAAGTAATAACTCACCAAGTGTTTATTTGATTGACCTAAAGTGGAAATCCTCCTAAAGTTCAGTTTACTATGATTGAGGTACAGCTACTCCGGCAAAATGGCTGTAGATTAGTCAGGAAATCAAGGATATTTTCTGTATGTTCCCTAGTCTTCTATGATAGTAAAATGAATATCTTTGGGTTGTGGACTGTTGGTCAGAACAAAATATTTCAGGTAGCTTCCTCGGCTTTGAGAAACAATTTTTAGAGATTTATAGACCAAACATATTGATTATTCAAGAATGTATGATAATGTCAAGTCACAGGGAGGCAGTGAGAGTGTAAGTGAAAGAAAATGTTGGATCTAGTGATTCTGATCTGAATTGACAATAAAAGACATCTTTGTTTTTAACCGTATCCCCAAACTCCATGGTAGTGTTAAACTTCTGCCCTTTTAGTTCAGATATATTGTATTCTTTAATCCAGTAAAGTGTAGAATGTCTGTTATATACTGACTGTATAAGTGTGTGACCTATATATCACAACATGACATGAGTCGTTGAGTCAAATTGAAATCTCAAAATGATCACTTTCACCATCCGATACAGAACGTATGGGAACCTTTTCACTGAGCTCAGGTCTCCGGGGACACGTGGCCTGTCTTACCTGTAAATCAATGTAGCCGTCATCGTCGGTGGCCAACCGGGAGTACCGAACCTTGCTGTTCGGGCTCCCGTCAGAAATCACGTTACGAGCTGGCATCTCGTGTGTTTATCGTGTTCCGACCGCGTCACAAAAGCAGCAGCTCGGCTACAGGACTCGCGGCCACACCGCAGCCATCGTCCGGATCCAAGGCAAAACACCTGATCTGGTTAATGGGCCTCGAGAAAGAAGGAATTTCAGATAAGAGGTCGCAGGAAGGTACTGCTCACACGTCCTGACGCTGAAGACCCACTTCCGTGTTAGTCTGCGCCTGCGCAGAACGACCCGTCGTGAAAAGACTCGTATTGCTGTGCAATAACGGCAGTGTCAATAAAGCAAAAAAGGTGTTTTATTTTAATATTATATCAATTATTCTTGTGATTTCAATTATTAATTTTTTTTTTTTATTGCTGTATGTATTCCATCGAAACTGTTTGGATTAATACGCAAAAGGTCATGTGTTTTTTGTTTTTTGCAGAGGTGCCAATTAACCAAGCACAAATACTTCATTATCTTACTTAGGGTTAGGAATAGGTTTAAAGTATCTATCCTCTACTGGAGTTATTCTTTTTTTAGCTGACGTTTTACTTGTATGTACAATTATCTGTACTTTCTAATCCTTACGTTTTGAAAATATATTGTTACTCCTCTTTTATTACAGTTAAGATAAAAAGTGATTTTCTGCCAAAAGCTGCGTAACTTGACCTGCCCGGTATCCTGATATATAACCAGTCAGGCTCCTTTTCATTGTTAAAATACCTTTAAGAGGACAATACATATAAACACATTTTTTCTCTTTCTTAAAAGTAATCTATTACTATACGTAAGAGATTTTAGCTCACTCAGTCAGTCAGTTACCCACTATTACCTGTTCAAATACTTTAAAAGTAAACAGCAATATCACTGCCAACCACTACATTTACATTTTTACTTGAGTAAAAACCTTGAGTTGATACCTCAGCTTCTACAGAAAGCGTTTTAAATGCTTTTCATACGTCTGCATGAATAATAAATGTGAGTATTTTTTAATCTGGTTTCATGGGAGCGATTCAATTGGAATAATTCATGCAATGGACAATACCATTAGATTTTTTGTTCTTCATACCCATTTGTATAAATGCTGTTTTCAATTAAAAAATGGAATTCAGGAGAAGAGAACAAATTAAAAAAAAAACATAAAATCAAGTGTTATAGGCTATGTTGTTCATTGTAGAAAGAACTCATTAAAATGCATTCAGCGTTGCTTCCTATTTTATTTTCTTCACAGTAATTCAGATTTTATTTCTCCTTGGGGGTTTACACTGCTCCATGTGAACCACTAGAGGGCGCTGCCGAGGTTCACTACAATGACCAGATGATAATGAACCGCAGACCATTTTTTTTGGTGTCAGGAGTCATCTCTGCTCATCTCTATATGTGGATGCTCATTTCCTGAGGAGCTCTCTCAGGCAGACTGTAATCACACCGTGTGCTCACAAGATAAAAGTTTCTGTCTTGGCTGCTGGTTTTGAAACAATTTCTCGTATCTGAACACAACACCCTGACAGAGAGTTTTCCTGTTTTAGCCACAGAGGCTCGATCTTGTATCAGACAGCCAAATAGAAAATGTGGGCCCACTAGATCAAAGTCACATAACATTGATTCAAAGAAATGTACTAAATACTTTTCCCCAGAGGTGACTATGTTTCTTTGATTTCATTATGCATCAAAAGGTGTTCAATAATATTGACTGCGACATCTAATTGGATTGTGTTTAGGGTATGGATATTTTTCATCTCTGACATTTCAGGAGAAAGACTTTCAAAGTGTTTGTGTGTGCTATGCTATCCCTGCCAGGTATTGTCATCTCTCTGGTCATGCATAGATTTATCCCGGCCTCTGAACGACTGACCGTGAAATAGACAAAACACACACAGAATAACATTTACTGACAATTGAAAACTGTCTTTTCCAGCCATTGTCTTTTTCTCCCAAAATGTTTTTTTTTTTCACATTGTCCTGCTAGTCTGGAAAATTGGACTGTCACATAGACAAATATAGACTCTCATGGAGGCAGAATTCAGATATCTCCCTTTCCCTGAAGCAACACACAAAAGTGAATCATTGTGATTCAAGCTTTCTGGAAGGTCTGTGCGCTCTACATTCAAGGATGAATGGCCACAGGTTGTAAATTATCTGTAGCTACACCATCCTTTGACGAGCAGTGATAATAAAGTAAATGCATATTTCTATTCAATGTGCTTGGAGCATTGAATTGTGAGTGATCATTAGTGCACCCAGTGACCTTGGCTGCCAGTCGCATTGTTGTACTCTAAGGCTTTTATATTGTTCTCTTGAGCAATAAAAGCCCTAAAATCATTAATTTGTGTTTCATGTTCCTGTTGCTTTGCAATGATCATAAAGTGAATCACTGTGCAATGTTCTGCTCTGTATGTCCTCTCTTCTTTTACTGTTCACTTTTAAGTGCATCAGTGATGCAAATTGCAGTGCACAAATGTGGATTACACTTGCCCCCACTAACTCCTCTTTTGCCTCATGCCTCTTGCAATAATTCACTGTGCAGACATTTGTCACATGTGTGTGTGTGTGTGTGTGTGTGTGTGTGCATGCTGCAATCCTCCTTGCAGTGGTTACTGACAATAACAGAGTTAAACTTTGCCCTTTGCTTTATTAAATGTGCCACTTTCCTTTCCTCATAGCTCATTGTGCTGTGTGACTGCATGTCAGCTGCACTCATTAGCCGGAGCCGGGGCTGCGTCACTGGTGCATATTCCTTTGTGAACCAAAAGCTCCCCTGCTATCTATCCCGTCACCTCCCGTCCAATACCTACAATCACCGTCACTTGGCCAAACAAGCCTCTTTCCCTTTCCTCAGTCTGAGTATTTTTTTGGAAACGTATCATTTAATTTAGCTGCCGCTTATTAAAACAATCACCAACTTCCCTATTTTGGCTTGGATGGTATATGTGTTTGTTGTTTTTTTTGCTGAGACAGAGTAGGTGTTTGGGGTATCAATGAGAACCCATCAAACACTGGTGCATTGTACTTCACAATAAAAACGTGTGTGACATCTAGAGATGTGATTAATTAATCAGATGACAAACAAGACTGCCACTGGTCAGAGGGGGGCAGAGGATGTTATCATGTTGAATAATCCCTGCCATGAGAGCATAATGCCTGCACAGAGGAGCATCGGAACAGATGAGCACACTAAGCCCTCAGAGAGTGAGTGTGTGTGTGTGTGTGTGTGTGTGTGTGTGTGTGTGTGTGTGTGTGCGCGCACATGTGTGTGATCGGTAAGACAACAGCAGCATCCCCCCCCTCCCCTTATAACCGCTGGGTATGAAACTAAACAGTAAGAGAGCAGCATTTAGGCCATAATTAGAGTCCTGTTTAGTGCGGAGTACAGTCGGCTGAGATAATGAGTTCTTTCTTCATTACAGCAATTGCAGATAGCGCCGCGACCGGAGCCCAACACAGGGTTCACCCATTATACCACTCCAACATCACACAGTCTCCCTGTGGTTCAGCTTTTCACTTTTAAACCAGCCACTTTCAGGGATGATCAAATGCAACATGTGAGTGGTTCACAGGTGCTACTGAACAACCTCTTTTCAAAATGTGAAATAAGCCTGTACAGACGGAAATCATCTATCTATTTTCAGCTTTGTCAAACCATATGTAGAAAAATATAGGTAAAATTTGGCTGGTATGTGGGTTTGCTTATATACATGCTCCTATATTGAATTTATAGAGTACAACGTGCAGTGTATGTACATAGATGGGACGTGGGTTGGTTGTGAAGGCTTGTTCTCTGATTTTATTGTTTAAATGTTCATCTAGAGGGGGAAAAAACAAAAGAAAATCTTTGGAAGTACTTTAAAAATAGTTACCGCCTCCATACGTCATTGCCTCAGTGACACGCACATCACATCAAATCACACAAAAAGAATCATTTCTTAATGGCTGACTTCTTGATTCATTAAACAGTGATCAAAACACTGCCTTTTGTGAATGCAAATCAGTATCAACATCATGTCCGAGAGCAAGAAGACACAGAAGGGTTTGTCATCTTTGATTAAATCATACCGTACTCTCATATGTGCTGCAGAACAATAAGAGCTCCTCTCTGCGCTGAAGAACTGATGATGAAGTGATGTGATAACGTTTGACTGTGTTCATATAACACTTCATTAATCTATGTCATACAGGACTACAGCAAGATGCTGTGTTTCATGTAATTCTGTCCATTGCAACTGATGACTCAATTTTTTTTTTTCTTTTTCCTCTCCTCTTTTTTGCAATTCAGGTGCAAAGCTCAGGTTGGCTGAGTTTGTGTGTGGGTGGAAGGCTGACTGCTGCAGGACACTGTGCATGAGCAGCGTCATTAATCCGCTGACAATGTCTATCACCTTCGTTGCACAATGTCAACTCACTTTGAATTCTTCAGTTTATCACACAAAAAAAAAAAAGAAAAGCCCGAGTGCCGCGGCTCAGTGACTTCAAGATGATTTCAACGTGACACATAAAGTAAAGATTGTCATCCCGAGTTTACCCGCGACATGGGAAACATCTCAAACAAATCAGTGCTGCGCAGAATAATGTTCGCTGTCTGCTTGTGAGTTCAACCTGTGTCTGCTACTCTCTCTCTCTCTTTTTAGAGGATTTTGATGGTGAAGTGAGGAAATCTCTTGATATGCAATTAAAATGAATGTCACTGTAAATGCCAACATTAGTGTTGAACGCTCGGCTCGGGTTGTTTCCTCCATGATGGGAAATGTTACTTCCAGTGCATAGATATTGATTTCAGTATCTTTCAAACTCAGCAGCCCGCCTCCCCGCATGAGCGGCTAAGACAAGTAATTGCTTTTCCAACAGGTCTCAGATAAGCGCCCTAACAAGATGCAAGTAGTACACAGCACACAGGAGAAACCACAGCATCATTTCACAGCTTAATTACTTTCTTGTGTTTTTATCTGTTTTATTATACTGCAAAGTTGCATTAAATTGTGAAAGAAATGCCTAATTACAGATAATTGATCATGTTGTTGTAGAGTTTGTGTTTGCTTCTATAAAATGGTCAATATAATGCCTATGATTAGAAATGTCATGTATTTCTGTTGCTCACTGCCTCCCAATAAAGTGACTGTGCTTTGAAAAGGGGTTCAGCAGTGTGTTTGTAGAGTTTTTCCCCACTGCAGGTAAAAAGATGGAGGGGGGAGTATTGCAACATAAAAGTCTCGTCACAGTTCGAAGCTGAGAAGCTGTATTTTAAATGATCAAATGTTCACGGGCTCGACAACTCTCAGTGAGAGCCAGCAGCAGCTACAGGTAAAGCTGACTGACTGGATGAGACTGGAAAAACAAGACTCCATCACTACCATCTGGCTCAGCTGAGGATTTATCCACAGTGGGAAGAAAAGAATCGAAAAACGAAAAAAAAAAAATCAATGTGCTGGGTTTATTCATGTTCTTGTGGGGGTGTGTTTGTGTTTGTGTGTGCATTGTGTGTGTGTCTTTGTGATTGTTTTTGCTTCATTGCTCAATCAGAGCTTAGTTGATGAAGACTAGAGGTGAAAAGTGCACACAAAGGTATTGAATGACAACGTTCCTCATGCAATTGCAATGCCAGATGAATTTCAATTGACTATTATGCCACAGGCAAAAACAAATGTCTATTGATTGAGATACAGTACAGTTAAACCTGACTCTTATTAGCTATACAGTGTACACTGAATTCAATTGGAGTTGGGGTTACTTCAACCTATTAATTAATAGTTACTTTAACTTATTAAATTCATTTCAATGAACTCTATTCATTTAGGTGTTAGCATTTGAATCAATTCAATATAAAGTATAAGAAGGGTTTAAATAAGCATTATTTTTTAATTATGTTTGAATATAATAAAAGTAAATACTGTTTATTTTAATATGGTAGAAAGTAAAGTGATTGAGTTTGATGCATAGTAATCACATTACACTATAGATTTTTTTAAATATAAGTTATAATTCTATCTGTGTATTATACTCTCTATATTTCCATATAGGGAATGACCACAAACACTTTCAAAAAGCTATTTAATCAAAAGAAAATTAATTGAAACTAAGGAACAAAATCGAAATGGATTTGGAGAAGTGATTTGAAAACAGATAACCAGCGTTAACCGAAGTTCCTGCACATTAAAAGCCGGGAGAGGAAAAAGCGGCATCAATTCAATTTAATTCAATTCAAACTTCATTTCAGACTCGGATAAAGTGGCCCGGATAAAAGTCGGAACATTTAAATGAGCAATAAGTCATTAAATGAACTACTGACGACAAAAAAGCGCTCCATAAACCCTCAGCGTTTCCCTTCCTGCGGGGTGACGGCTCGAAGGTGAGTGACGCTCCTCTGTGTGGAACATTTTGTGAATGAAAGATCGCTCGGTGACTGGCGACGGTGACGCACGGGCGAGCGATGCCGGACGAGAGGGAGGGAGGGAGGGATGCTGGGGTGGGGGTGGGGGTGGTGAATCACTTGGTGCTCATCGTAACGTGAAGAGACTTGGAGCACCTGAAGGTCGGGCGCTCACACCGGCGGCTGTGCGTCTGTGTGTGTGTGTGTGTGTGTGTGTGTGTGTGTGTGTGTGTGAGGGGGCTCCACGATGAGCGCGCTCGGTTTTTTTCCCTTTACGGTCTCTTAGCGCAGCAGCAGCAGCCTCAGCAGCAGTAGTGTGACCAGCAGCAGCAGCAGCAGTAGTGTGACCAGCAGCAGCAGCAGCAGTAGTGTGACCAGCAGCAGCAGCAGCCTCAGCAGCATCAGCAGTGTTAACAGCAGTGTCCCTAAATGTGGCTGCTGCAGCCGAGCCAGCAGGAGGATGTGACTGTTTATATGCAAAGTTCGGTGAGTAAAGCATCTTTTTTGTGTGTGCATGTATTAAAGCATTTTAAGTTAACTTTTTTATATTTTCTATGTGATGGGTTTGTCTTGATGCAGACTTTGGCTGAATTGCACTTGTGTGTGATCAACTCACTGGATTTTGGAGACATAACAAGAAGATTTTTGTCTTGTCTGCGTAAATAAGTAATGAAAAAAATGCATTGTGCATAATAGTTTTATATATCTATATATGGATTGATTTATAAACCCATGTTTTTATCTTAAGTTCTAATTTGTGAGGAGGCTATATCTCGTCAATTTAATCTGTCTGTAATTGTCTTTCTAATCTGTGGGATCTGCCTCATGTCAAATAACCTATTATCGTTTAATAGTTGGTTGTTTAGTTGATGCTATAATGCAGTCACATAACATTGACTCTTGGATTTTTTTATATCGTAGAATGTAAATTATTGAGCAATGCACACACCACAGTGTTGCCTCTACTGAAATGTGGCTGGAAGTCCCTGTCGGTCATTTTATCAAGGTGGATTTAATGCGGACTGTCTGTCCTGTCATGCATTATGGTCACTGCTTGCAGAGCTGGGAATTACACTGAAGCCGGAGATTATACCTCAGCCGGAGTGAATGTTTTTTCTTAATACATAATGGACATCGCCTCAGTCTTGTCCCTTAGTACTTATTGTGTATTCGTGCCATAACCTCAGCAGCAGCTGCTGCACATTAACACGTTTGCTTGGAAAACTTCCAACACACAAATCCTGTGTTTGTAGACTGTTCTGTTGTGAGGGGGACATGACTGTAACTGGACAGATGTTGAGGGAACTGAATGCACAAATACTAAATGGCCTTGAGCGAGGTACATAACCTCTAGATACCTATGGATCTGTTTCAGTATGCATGCTCTTACACTGGGCAACCCCCGCTGTAGATTTGTGGTTCTCTGTAGGAATATTAAACAGATCAATGCTGGAAAAGAGCTCTATCAGTTTGCAACACTCTTTACAGCGTTTGGATGTGCACTAAACAATTCAACTAAGTTGGTTAGACTATTTTTTTTCAGTGTATCTATACTCCTCAACGGACAATTACAATTTACTGAATTCAACATAGCTTTTATCAGTAGCCCGATGTAAAAGATAAACTTGTCAGCTTTAATTGAGCCGAGATAAAGTCTTGTGACTGTGAAGAATTCACTGAATAAATTCATTAAACAAGGCTTGTTAAGCATAGTTACACGAGAATTAGAAATCCTTCTAACCTGTAATTGGATCCGCCCCATAAACAGGGGGCACGCTGAAAAAAAAGGGGTTCGCTAACCACAATGATGATCGGTTGCCACAGATGCCATATCATCATTAAACTGGCAGTGAATGTCTGGCTTCTGAACACTGTAATTAAGGAGATGATCATTTAAGCTTTTTTGTACTGAGAGAATACATAGAAAAGCAGAGAAAATCCATGCGGAAGACCAGGCAATATGACTCAGACGCGTTTCCTCCACTTCAATTGACACGTTTCATGTGTCGTGTAGAGATATTGTACTATTTGAATGCGGCAGATGACACTTCATATTTGAAGCTGATGTAAATGAATCTGTCAACAGGGCAAAAATGTTGACAATGTATTGAGCCTGGATAAACATGTATCTCATACTTTCATAATTACCTTAGAGGCATTACCACCTCCTTCCTCTACTTGAGTGGGCGGGAGAAGCTCTCAAGTGCTGGTCTGTGATGGCTGCTTAATGCAGGCTTTGCCGCACCGTGCCAACACTGTGATGAAGAATCCATGAAACACGCTAAGCAGCTGTACAGCCTGTGTGGAGCAGAGGTTTACGGGGCACAGAGAAAAAGGTCAGACAGTGGTTAATCATGTGGCGAGGAGAAGGCTAAAGACTTGAGGGGACTGCGTAATGCTTCCGCCCTCCTATTGTCAAGCATGTTTGACCCCAATGTTCTTGTGTATGCTGAGGGGCTTCTGAAAAATGAACAAGAAAAGATGATAGATAGGACACATCGATACATAAAAGAAACACACGCTGTAGAAAAGAGGACAACAGAGATCAAGTTTTAATTTAGTCTCAAATAAAGCAGCTTAGCGAAATCCCCGCAATCGTCAACAGAGCCGCACTACTTTCACTTGTCCCATCCAATCTATGTTTAGTTAAGGAACATGCACATTACAAATGTCAGTAATCTGCGCTGCGAAGAGATTATTTTCACATCTGTGAAACTGGAGGAGTTTTCACGGTACTGAGAAATTGTTTTTTAAGGTGAAGACTAGTGTAGACTAATACACGTCTGTACGGTATGTAGTTAGAGTCAGCAGCTGATAGGCTTTGACCCAAGGTACAAAAATCCATCTGCCATCACAGCTAAAGCGCACTGATGATGAATGTTGTGTCTTGGTTCTTTAAAAGTATCATGAAATTGTTAAATTCTTGGATTTTTTTAATCTAGAGAAGGTCTAGGTGTCATGCATCAAACACTCCATGGAGTAATGCACTTGCCTTTGTGCGTGATAATGTCACACCTATACAGACACTGTCCAACCCAGAGAGGCTCATGAATATTACTGAGGCAGAGAGGAGCTCTATAACTATAATGAGATCACTTTTTTGTACTGAAGTGTAAAATTAACAATTTGTGATATTTGGCGTCTCATGGTTCTCCAAGAATATGCAGAGGCATCTGAATACTAAATACAAGTAGCTGTAACTGGTATGTAGTCTTTCAATATTTGTGTCCTGCTTTGTATGAGTTCTATATATTTTTTTAAATGTTTAAATAACCTAATCTACAGTTTATAGTGATTTTTAATTAGTAAAATGTCTATTTGCAGGATGTCCTATTGATAACTGATATTGATTTTAATTTCATCTACATTAATTAAATGTTGTGTTTACCATGCAATGTGTTGTGTGGACCCCGGAAAGATGTGCCGGTTGCCATGGCATCAGCTAATGGGGATCCTTTAAATAAACATACTAGGGATGCTCTGGAAATGCTGGTTGGCAGATTTTTGGATGCAGTTAAATTAGATGTTTCCGCTGCGCCTCCAGTTAAATGCTAAACTAAGACAAACGGATAAAGGCTCTACACCTGAATACACACAGGTCCATTAGTGTAAAACTGTATCACTGAGCATTGCACTGACCTCCGTCTGTAAAGAGGCCACACTGTGGAAGTATTGAAAGTCCGGGCTATCTTGGCGGCAGTCAGTCGAAGGCATGAGGCCACAAATCCTGCATTAGAACTTGTGTCCCAGGATGATTCATTACTCACTCTCCAGCTATTTTGGTTTGGTTAATTGTGTGATGTTTCCTAGACGATTTCAGTGAAACAGGTGACTGGTCAGCCTTGATATTGGCTTCTTTATTCCTCAACATCACATTGGGTTTAGTCGATAAGCAAGAGATGAGGCCATGGACACATTGATCAGACGCTGTCTCTTGCCCGCAGCCATGATGGATTTGAGCTGCAAACAAGAATAAATGCTTTTCTGTCTTTTTTTTTTACTGTATGATGGATCAATTCTCTCAAAGCAGATTCTTCTTCTGTCTCTCTTTTCAAAGGCACTGGATAATGTTGCTGTGTTCAAGCTGAAATTGCCCCTGCGTTCAACAGGAGGAACCTGGACATTAACTACCACCGTCTCACCCACACCGCTGTTGTCTCACTCCGAAATTACAAGAATATACACTGAATATTGTCAACAAATTTGTAGTGCATAGGCAAACATACAAGGATTGTTCTAGATCAGTTTCTCAACATTATAAAAAACATGTATTATTTATTAAAAGTGGGCTCTTACCGGCTGCATAATAGCACTCAGTTTTAACATCAGAAACATTTTAAAGATGGATTACCTGATTTCAGCTCAGTAAGTTTTACCTGCGTATATTATTCTTCTCTCTGTTTGCTCCTGCATGCATCTGGTAGTTATATTTTTCTTGATGCATTGCCAAAGTAATGGCATCATCATTCAAATTCCATTCTGACAAGAAAGGCTTAATGTGATCATTACTATAATAGCTTTTATGAGAATGCCCTGATGTCCCTTTTCTCCTGTAGTGAACTTGAAAGTCTGTAGTACCTCTGTTGCACAGGACAGTGGCGAGCATCAGTGTAGTACTGGGACAGATGGTTCCTGTGCTGGACAACATGACCCCAGCTCCTCTGACTCACAACTGCTCCAACTGCAGCCAGGTGTTCGTCCCCGAACACAACGTGGTCAAAGCCGTGGTGTTGGGCTTGGTGCTCGGCGTCCTCATCGTGTTTGGAGTTGTGGGGAATATCCTGGTAATCCTCTCGGTGGTTTGCCACCGACACCTGCGGACCGTGACGCATTATTTCATAGTGAACTTGGCAGTGGCCGACCTGCTTCTGAGCTCCACTGTACTGCCCTTCTCTGCAATTTTTGAGATCCTGGACCGCTGGGTGTTTGGACGGGTCTTCTGTAATGTTTGGGCAGCTGTGGACGTGCTCTGCTGCACGGCCTCCATCATGAGCCTCTGCGTGATCTCCGTGGACCGCTACATCGGAGTCAGCTACCCTCTGCGCTACCCGGCGATAATGACAAAGCGCAGGGCGCTGCTGGCATTGATGCTGCTGTGGGTGCTGTCTATCATCATATCCATCGGGCCGTTGTTTGGCTGGAAAGAGCCAGCACCGGAGGACGAGTCCATCTGTAAGATCACGGAGGAGCCGGGCTACGCCATCTTCTCCGCTCTGGGCTCCTTCTACGTCCCTCTGGCCATCATACTGGCCATGTACTGCAGGGTTTACGTGGTGGCTCACAGAGAGAGTCAGGGCCTGAGAGAGGGCCAGAAGAGGGAGAAGTCAGATTCAGAGTTCGTGATACTCAGGATACACCGAGGCAACACGACCGTATCGGAGGACGAGGCCCTTCGCAACCGCACGCATTTTGCCCTGCGACTGCTCAAGTTCTCACGCGAGAAAAAGGCTGCCAAGACCTTGGGTATCGTTGTCGGCTGCTTCGTGTTGTGCTGGCTGCCGTTTTTCCTGGTGCTACCTATAGGTGAGTATCATCATGTCCATCTTATTGTGTGTGATTATTAGTCCTGTGAGCCAGATGACGTCCAAGCACTGTGCAGCACTGGTCTGGGCAGAGCAACATTTATGAGAGAAATCGACTCAATATGGTAATTTACAGAAAATCGAATAAAATCTGGTGGAGACATTTGGATGGGAAGGGGAACATTGTGTCTGGTGAGGCTTGGGTTAGGGTTGGGCTCAGGTTATGTAGGAACATAATCATGCTTAAGGTGCTTAACATCCATTGAAAAGGTTTACATACATTTCTGCACTGATCATGGTGGCTGATAGTAGTAAGGTGCCAAATGTCATCATCAGGATCTAATCATTAACACACATTCACACACTGATGTTACAGGCTTATGAGTATGAGTCATAGTAATTATTAGAAAGCCTACTGTTTCATTTTAGGGATCCATTCATTGGTTCACTGCCAACGAGACTGTCCATAAATCTCCCTGCCCTCAGACAGCCTCCAGAGCTCCAACGTCTAAACAAGGGCAGAGAATATCAGATCAACATATATTTCGAAATCGCCCTCGAATGAAGTGTCAAGACATTTCCCCGCTGCTTCCTCGCTCCCTTGTGTCTGTGTGAGTCACTTCATCATAATGCCTGTCCAGGAGTGACACATAAAGCCATGGCATCAGCATCAGAGACTCTACGCCGCAGCTCTCAAGAACACCCAGGGTGACGGAGACAAGTGCGAGGGGAAAGGGACACGGCTTACCAGTCATGCATGTAATATAGGTGCTAATGTTAATATGGGTGGAATGTGAGAAGGAAATCTGAACCAAGTATATATGAGATATGACAAAACCCTCACAAATCCCCTCTGGGTTTTTATTTATTCCATGCTCACTTACTTTTAAATATAGCCACTACCATTTGGTTGAAGCCACGGCTCACCAATGCTCCGTCGCTAATGTTGGCGTCAGGCTGCATACCGCAGCCACATAATTCTGCAGGCAATGAGAGATTCAGCAGTGAATCACAAAGAAAATGTTCCAGTTTTTCTTTTTTTTTTTTACATCCAGAGCCAAAAAACTTGCGATTGTTTGATTTAGTTTGCCGCAGCAAACATTCTTTTGTCATCGGCGGAAGAAGAAGAACTTGTGGGAATTTAATCCTATCAAAAATACTTAAAAGATTGTTTGGGTTTTTTCGGCTCTGGATTTATTTGTAAAGTGTTCTCTTCTCTGTCCTTGACATTTCCAAAGTCCCCTTCAGGAAATGAAAAGCAAGCCATCTCTGATTTAAAGAGTAACCTAATACCTGAGAAACAAGTGTTGCAGTGCTGCTGTTACAAAGTCAGCGGTGGGTCTGGTTAGGCGAGCAAACTGTTTCTCACCTGTAACAGCGGTGTCAAAGCATACTGACTCACCCTAGCAAACTCCTTTATACCAAACCCCAAGGTAGAGAAGTTAAAGATCTAGCAGAGAATTATCATGCACCTTTGCAGTTCCTATTTTAATGTATTGGGCTTACATTCCTTCAGTGGCCAGACGCGTGACCCCCAGATGAATGCAAATGTTGCTCTGAATCTGTGGATGTTTGAATACATTCGCCATATCAACTTCTATGGTGATAAAACTGTATGTAAATCATGGGCTTACAGCGTCTATATCTGCCACTACTACAAAAGAAATCTTTTTTATTGATTATTTTAATATCTAAGGCATTGAGAGTCATATCACGTTTCATGGCAATTTTACTGGTGAAATCCTTGAATATTTAATGTGCGTAGGATTTTTTTTTACCCCTTTCATCCTTGTTATCTCTCCCAAGAGGATGTTTGGTCAAAGTCATATATTTTAGCATCTATGACACACAGCTTCGTATTTTCCTGAACGTTTTAAAGAGGCTTCACAAGCCAAGGACTATATTAATCCTCAACCTGAAACATCTTGTGCTTCAATAGAAGTAAACCTCTCAGCAATCAGAGTACCCACTTTCCAAATGATAATAACTACTGTGATTTTGGACAACAATACGTTTGTCTTTTCACTCCAAAAATGAATCTATCAAGAGTAGTAGCAATAAAATAAATGTTCTTCTTGGCACAGCTAGGGGCAAATGAATGGGTTGTGCAGTGAGGAATAAAATAATTTTCTCTCAAAGTCTCCCTGCATCTTTTTTTTCTGTCATCTTTACCACAATCTCATTTTTCAAAAGCCCTTGGTTAATTGTCTGCAACAGCTTACCCAACAAAGCTTTTCACAAGTTCCCACCTGAACACAGATGACAAATTGGTAGATATATTGCAGTCACATAAGTAGTCAGCCGTTTAATTATTTTAATGTTTCACTGGTTCAACCACTGGGTATGTGCAGTCATCTACAGTTACAGTGACAAACAGGTCTGCATGTAATGTGCCCGTTAAGCCATTTTCTCTGCTTTTTCATTAAGAATCCCACTCATACATATGCTGTGAAGACTTCCTCTTATCAAGAGCAGCACGATTTATGCCACCACTTTTAAATAAAATCCTTAACCTTTATGACAAGTAGGGAGCTTTTTCTCCCTGTTGGAATTAGATAAAACCATTAAAAATCAATTGTCTTAAGTGGATGTAGATGAGATATATGCTGTATTTCTCTGTATTTAATACAACCTTTGCTGAAAGTGCTGCAGCTCTAGAAATGTCACCAATCTTGCAACGATATTTCATGGATTACCAGAACTACTTGGGCAGACCTTAATGGTTCCCAGAGGAAGATTGCATACTGACTTTGGTGATTCGCTGAGCGCCACAAGGAAGTGGACTTATTTGGTTTTGAGTGAAAAATTTGTAACAGATAATTAATAATATTTGAGTATAATGTCTCCCAATTTTCTTGATCCCTTCAAGCACCATTAAGTACAAAATTTCAATTTTTCCAATATGCTACACGGATTTATGGCTGATGACAATTGACGTTCCCATTAGAGATGCACGGATGGTCCGTTATTTCATCTTCAACACATCATCCGCCCACCATCCATCTGCATCACCAACAGTTTTTTTTTTACCAATTTTCAAAACTTCGCCACTATCCGCAACTTTTTTTTTTTAGGTCTATTGGAAAATTGTACTATTTAAAATTCACCGAATCCGCAGCTGCAACCACTAACCATGGATCACTATATCCCATTAACATTAGCTGGAGAAGGTATTTCATGATAATTATCAAATGATAGTATGATAACAGGCTATATACATAAACATATCAGCCAGGAACTTCAAAAGGCCCATAGTTCATAATTCAAAATTTTGAACTAAGTTCGTGGTTCCGAAAATGAAATTTTCATAGTTCCTTTTTTCCCAGTATGTTGTTGTGAGCTATTATTTGTTGTTGTTTTAACATTGAAACTATGTGTCAGATTTATCTCTGTATCTTATTTTTAATCCTCATTCAACCAGGGTTTAGTATTGAGGAGACACCACTATAAATACTGGCATTTCCTTAATGCCATCCATTTAGACCACATGAGTAGCAGACGCAACTTTTATCTTGCAGTATATTTGCAAAAAATGAGGAAAAACGTGCCACTTAAAAGCTCTTTCGAAAAAAACAAAAACAGGACTGTTGTCCTTAAGGTGCAGTCTGGGTCAGTACTGACTTTTCCATCAAATCCTGTAATGGTCATATGCTGTGGTGCTGCCTTCCCCCACAGGCTGTTGCTGTGTTTTATGATGTATTTGTTAGTGCGACAGGTATGAAAGCTGCTGGCAGATCAGCTGGTAGATAGATGGTTTTTAGCTACAGCCTCCTTATCTTGCTTTCAGATGTATCAAACGCTTCCTATATTAATCTAATGAGTGTGTCTAATGTCCCTACAGGCTCCATGTTCCCGGCGTACAGACCATCCGACACTGTCTTTAAGATCACCTTCTGGCTCGGTTACTTTAACAGCTGCATAAACCCCATCATCTACCCCTGCTCCAACCAGGAGTTTAAGAAGGCCTTCCAGAGTTTACTAGGAGGCCACTGTCTGCGAAAGACTCCCAGACCACAATATCATCCTCATCATCTGAGTGCAGCTCAGCACCAAACGCAGGGTCCCAGCCAGCCGCTGACGTTGGGCCTGGACAGCGTGGGGGCATCCTGTCGGCTCAGCACCTCCTCGTCTATAGTCCTGTCCAGGACGCCTTCTTCCAGGGACAGCAGGGAGTGGAAGGTCTTCCCTAGCGGCCCCACGGGCGGACCCGGAACAGGGGAGACAGGCAGGGCTAAAATGGCCAAACTGTGCAGCAAATGCTTCCGCCGGACCTGCTGCTGCATCCTGGGCAGCGGTGGGACCCCCCCACAGGAGTCAAACTGTAATCAACCCCCACCAGCCAGAAACCTTCCCACCATTAAAATCCACAAACTGTCCCTGTCGGAAAAAGGAGAGCCTGTATAGCCTCTGTAATCCTTCATCCATTAGTCACAACACCACTGTCAAGGTCACAGTTGACAATATACAGTATTTCCTTTATTCTGTTATCACATAAGAAGAGGTGTGATCGTATGGTGGCTGCTGTTCTTTTTTTGTTTTTTCAATGAAACATTTTAGCATTGATATTGTTGCATGATTTCTTTCTGGCTGTAAGATCAACGTGATACAAAGAAATATCCCGCCTCGCAATTTGTGGACCAAAAGAGAAACTGTGAAAGTATATCCTTATGATTTCTACGGTGTTTAGTGGTTTTATATATTGGAGAAGCATTTAAAGTGTACAAAAATGTGAATATGAGACTCTTCTATACTGCATGATTTCACCAAATTCTACAAAAATGCTGGTCAGTGGTGCTCCGGTTGTCTCCAATGTTTGCCTGACGCTGTTCCTGTTGTCAAAGTGTTGTTTGTGTACTGCTCTGTACACAGTAAAAAAACAAAAAAAAAACAAGAAGCCTCGCATACTTCCATGTCACATTACAATAAATTTCTATGACATATTCCTAACGAGGGATTCATGAGGACATTTTTGGGCTCTTGTTTTATTGTTTTTGTTTTTCTTTGAGTTGATGAACTAAATATACAGCCCCCGAATAAACTTAACTAGTTCTTTTCTATCCACATATTCCCACAATTTGTAAGCAGCCTCGCAGCAGTGCCAGATGGATGTCTTACTATACTTATGTGGAATTTGATCTGACCTTGTGGTCCGCGACCTCAATCCTGACCGGCCTCCTTTAAAAAAACAACAACAACAGCACAAACAAACAAACGCCTGATTTAGAGATGTCAACTTATCTCATACACAGTGTCAAACGTTCGGTGCAAAAAGTGCACTGATTCTTTACCCCGGCCTTCATGAGATCCTCTTGCAGTGCATAGGTGTATCCTGGCTGTGTGTGGGTGATTCCAGGACAGCGGAGTATCTCCCCCTTTATGCGGGGACATCAGAGGGCAAGAGGACACCCTCTGACAACAGCAATGATTTCTTTTTCTCTTGGCTGCTTCTTTTGTAGCATCTAGATCTGTTCCTTTTGTGTGCCTGAGATGGGGAGGGGGGGCAGAAGGGGAAGAGTTCCAGCCAGCATCATTAAACCAATCTCCCCTAGCTTCCGCGCATTAGGTCAGTCGTGGAAGCCGAGTTGACAGCTTTCCCACAGGGGTGGGGTGGGAAGGGGGGGGACCTGCAACGCAATGAGAGTGCTCGTCCGCGATGTCATTGACTGGCATGCCAGTGAACCTGTAAATCACACCGTCTCTCCGCAGAAGCCATTAGGAGGGGAGCCACCAGCCGCAGCAATAAAATACAGACGGTAGCCTACAGATGACCCAAGTCAAGCCTCCCTGCATTGTGTGTCACTATGGAGAGAGCCAGCAGATTTTCTATGTGCCATGAAGATATATCATCTTCCCAATGCAGCAGCTCCAACACTATAATTATAATATAGTGCTATAATTAGATCTGCAGGCTGAAATGAGTCAGATATAGACTGGGACAGAGTAGGAACACCCCTCCTTTGTTTCACCAGCATCTCTGGATTTTATTATTCGGTCTAATTTGAAGTATTTGTGAAGTATTTAATAAGTGGCCATGGTTTAATCAGGCGTTTGTTCTGTGCAAATAGATGAGCACAGAATAATTGATTCTAAAGGGGGATGAACTGAATCACCATTGCAGTTCTAATAAATCAAAGATATTGTAGGGATGACAGATGTGGGGTCCGTGTTTCAGTGCAGAGCAAGCGAAGCAGGCACTGCTGGTGACTCATGTCTGCACGCTCACCCAGAAGGGTTCAATGTTTTAAAGTCTCTTCGATGCCCCGCTCGCCCTCTCCCTCTTCCAAAGCTTTCATCAGTTGGGTAAGGATGAGAGGTTTCCCCCTCTCTGGTGTAATCAGTTCACTCATCAAGCCGAGTCCTAATTGGACAACTGTCAAACAGCCAGGAGGGGCTTCACTCTAACTAGTCACACAAGTTTTTTTTTTTATTTGATGTGTGCATTGGCTGTGATGTAGCCATTGTCTGGCTCAGTTAATTTTGCTGGAAGGGTCCGTGCTAGGGAAGAGTCCGGAATGTCGGTGGTGCTGCAGGGATGACGACCAGTCTGTGCCTCCACCTAGTGTCTGACCTTCTCTTTGCATGCGTTCTGTTCTGGTAGCCGAATGTGGTGTGACTCAACAAAATAGATGATTTCCTAATTCTCAACTTGACCATTTTATTCTCTGGCAAGGAGTTTATATAAGCACTGTGTCATTTTGGATTGAGGATGAATATTCCTGTATTATAGTCCTATACAGTGTTACATTCATCTAAAAGACTAGAGCTTTTAGATGAATGTAGTAGAGTAAAAATAGTGTGATTTCTCCAGGTGTATATGTGTCTCAGTCACATTAGGTCAGTATAAAGTTTATAAAAATAAACTATATTGCTTCTCAAGTTTAAATGGAACTTTTTCACTTCTTACAAATTGAATTTTTACCAGTTATTCCAAGGAAGTCTTTATGAAAATCAATGGCTTATAAGTAATTACGTATGTTTAAGTACTTGAGTGATTAACAGACACAATACCCATATTTTTTCTTTGTTAGGGACTAAACCAGTGGTTAATATAGTATTTACAGTGTGATCTCCTGTGACAAAACATGATTATTAGTATTTTCCAGCATAACTAGGTTAAGATATGTTATTAATAATAACATAATAATAAATAATAATAAATATTTAAAGGCCAAAGGAAGACAGAGGAAACATAGCCAAAAGCTCCTTGCTTATCAATAACTTAACTGCTTATCAATTACTCAACTGTAGTTAAAAGCAGCCACAACTCATATTAGCAGTTTAATGATGTCTGTATAATACCATGGGCCATTGGTCTGCAAAATTAATTTAGGAGTACTTTTAATTAAGTTGTAATTGATTTTTTTATAAAAAGAGTTGTACCAGCACTTTTATCAGAATTACTTTTACATTATTGGCAGCTGTTTCAATCACAGCAAACCAAATTTAAATGCCTCCGGACATTTTTATTATCTTTCATTACACTGGGTACCACATTGTTAATTGACTAGTGCACACAAACGACTGTGCCAAGTTTCACTTTTATTGTTTTAATCCACTGAAGTCAACACAGATAGGGTCAAATGCTGACAGGACCGATGATTTCCCCCCCAAAAAACCCTGGTATCCTACAAAACATAAATGAGTATTACACCTTATTTGGGAGAGGGTCAACAACAGTGCTAAACATTACAACTCAATGACCATTACCAAGAAGAACCCTCCCCAAATGTAAATCACTTCACATTATAGCTTTGCATACACTTGACAAGGCAATGGAGGAAGAAACGATCCGGTGTGTTACAGTATGCAGACGATGGGCTCACGGCGCCTCATCACGGGCAGCCCGCCGTGCTTCGTGAACTAGAGATACTACCTTGGGTCAAATTTGTGTCAACAACTTGTAGGGACAGGTAAGGGGGAGGGTGAAGAACCGGATATCTGGCAATTCATTCACAACACTAACACCGACAACAGGACACATCATCAGCACACTGTGAGGGATTTCATATACATACTGAGGGTTTTTTTTTCTCTCCATCAGGTCTCAAAGATCATAATTTCACTTCTTACAAGAGCCTTCATAGATACAGTGTGCTATCAATTTCTTACAGAACAGGCAAGCAAGTATTTTTTTTATTTTAAACAAATATCCTTAAACAGTAAGGACATATCCAACACAAATAAAAGTTGCAAGCTCACATACATTTTTACCATTTGGATTGTTACAGGTGCAAAACAAATTCTGTCGAAAATACAAATGGGTAAATGGAAACTCTACCCTGGCTGCTGTTATTACAAGGCTTACTGACTGCTGTGTGGATGTTCATCTCGTTAACATCAACTGCACATATACAGCAATTTTCATATAGCACCAAGTGCAGAGAGGCTATCGGCAAAAACCTCCTATCTAGCTTCTTAAGTGTTGGTTTGTGGGCGGATGTCAAGACAGAATACTCGGTGGAGTGGGCGGATTCAAAGGTCTGGACTTAGGCAATTTATTTTGTGTCCTGAACAATATACACCAATCTCATTACTGGAAGCTTGTTGCCCTGACAACCATTTAAACAAACATGAGGCAAAAACAAAATGATGAAATAAGTGGAAAAGATTCATGTTTCTTAGACAAACTTATGTGCCACATCTATCCCCCTGTCTAAATAATTCAGGATGAATGAGTGGTTTTAAACCTTAAAATACCCTTTTTCCCCTTTCAGTGCAGTCAGCGTATTCCAAAATGACTTAAAGTGATAAAACATCAAAAAGATTTTGTCAAGTATAACAAAAGGAAGACCAAGGTGAATTGTTCAGCAGCATCAAGTGTTATTAGTATTTTGAGTTTTTTGTATCCGTTAAAACATTTCACACTAAAACAATGTTACAACGATGTAACACGCATAGACAGTTATATTCAACTAAAGGTGGCTGTAACATGACAACCAGAACATTCTGTCTAATATTTGCAATATGAACAGCACAAGGAAAAGAAAAATGTAAACCACTGTTGCTTCTAAAAATGCCTGCTCATAAAACCGCTTCTTAGATAAGATGTCGGTTAATTTTCTGAGTCAAAGACGGCAACTTAATAGCTTAACATGTACAGCACAAAATATACAAAAAATGTAAAAAAATTCATTTCATTAATTCACACTGGGCTTGAAAAACAACAGCAATAAAAAAGTGTATGCTGTTTCAATTCACTTAACTCTTCCTTGACATTGGAATATGACAGGAAAGATTAAACTAAATGCAATAGTGCTTTCTTGTTTTGCATGAGGTGATATAGTGATGCAATAGTGTGTGAATGAGAATGGATGGAGTGCTTTTGGACGTGGTGCAGGGGGAGTCACAGTTGGGTGTTGTGGACCAGGTGTGATGTGATGGTGGGCACAGTAGCCTCTGGTACCATGTTGCCCTGCACCAAAATGAGAAAACGGCTTAGCCGAGGCTAGTGATGTTGGCCTTTCCTCCGGGTGGCGCCACAATACGCTGAGTGTTACGGCGGGGAACATTGTCGTCAGCTTGGGCACCTGCGAAATTGATATGGCAGCCATTTGTTACATGTGCACAGTTTATTCCATAGCTAAAAATGCTAAAATGCGATAACAGAGGAAAACTGTGAGGAATGTAACATTCAATTTTACTCACCGGACAAACTGAAGCCAGACTGGTGAAGATTGCGCACGGGCTGGTGAGTAACCTGCGGGTGCTGCGGTTGCTGCTGCTTGGCAGGAGAAATCTTCGCTGAGGAGACTGCGGACATTGCCTTGGGGATCACAGTCACCTCACACACCGGACCGTCGTACTGGCCCCTGGGGACTCCTTGCAACTCTGTCAGCTGAACATACAAAAGAAATTCATCAGTGGGACCAGGCAGCTGATTAAAAGAGGGAAGTTTGGGGAGTGAATGCATTAAAGTGAGTGGGTGTGCCTTTGTAAAAATGCAGACTCACCCTGCTGCGGGCCTTTATCCTTTTGTACACCTGGTCTGGGAAGGGTTTACGGCTGATGTAGCGCCCACAGCCCTCTGTGGCGTGAAGGCTGCCGTCCTCCAACACTATCTTGCCCTGGCTGATCACCACCAAGGGCCCTCCACGCACTTCTGTGCCCTCAAAGATGTTGTACTCCACAGCCTGCAAGAAGAAGAGGTATGTATAAGAAAGGGAAGAAAGCTATAACACTGCACAACATTGATGGAAAGCATTCAACGCTTGCCAAATAATTAGCATAAATCATGCATCCTGGAGTTATTACAGGCAAAGTCTGACCAGGTTGTGGCTCTTGGCTGAGATGATCTTGGTGATGTCTGGGTCCCATAGCACAAGGTCGGCATCTGAGCCCACAGCAATGCGGCCCTTGCGGGGATAAAGGTTGAAGATCTTGGCTGCGTTTGTGCTGGTCACTGACACAAACTGATTCTCATCCATCTTTCCAGTCACCTAGTGGCGGAGGATGAAAAATCACCTACTAGCATCTAAAACCCTTTTTTGACAAGAAGATGCTTGATGATAGGATTGTATGTTAAAAAAAATCTCCCTTACCACACATTTATCCCAGATTAGGGACATCCTCTCCTCAGTGCCATTGGTGCCCTCTGGGATTAGGGTGAAGTCATCTTTGCCTATTGCACGCTGAGAAGTCTGGAAAGTGCAGTGAGCACTACCAGTCACCTGCAAATCTCCACTAGATATGAGAGAAAACAAGAATAAAAACATACTTCATATGTGCAATAACTGTCATGTTTGAGCCTTTATTTGTTCAATGTACAGTACTGTAAGTTTAGTGTTCCTCTTTAGCAAAATGCATATCATCATAATGCAGTTATACATAATCCCCTACCAAGACAACAGAGAGTTGAGGTAGTCAGGGGTTGTGGGATCAGGACTGAGTGGTGGAGAAGTGACATAGGCTGCTGCCTTTGCCCAGTTTTTGCTCCAGTAATGGGTACCATCTGTGCCCAAGCTGGCAGATATGGGCTCTCCATAAACCACAGCACCTACAGGAACAGAGAGAACAATGTCAGCGCAAAGTGGTTCAGGGAAGAAACAGTTCAACAACAAACGACTCTATTCTTACCCCGTTTCCTGGCAAGGGCGATGACATCAGCGGCACTCTTGCTCATCACCTTGGTGATGTAGAGGGGACAGTTGGTCTGATTGGCTATGGTGACAGAGCGATTGACTGCCTCTGCCTCCACCTGCAGGACACGGACACACACACAGACACACACAGAGACACACACACACACACACAGACACACACAGACACACACAGGGGTCTGTATTTCTTTCTAACATTCCATGTTCTTCATATCATAGCAGCAGAATTAAAAATGTAATATTAGTATTAAATATTGTAAACATTTATTTGCACAATCAGTCTTACCTCCTCTGGATGGCTAAGGACATGACCTTCAGGCCCAGTAATACCCAGCTCTAGAATACGCCTCTGCTCCTAAAAAATTCAAACAACAATATGGTGATCCAAAATGATCCAGAAACTGCTGACAGTGCAGACTTGACTGGCTTTATCGGTGTCTCCTTTCACCTCTGCAATGATGTCTCCATTCTCGGCATGCACCTGCGCGATGGCACCGAGATCTCTGATGACGCTAAACACCTCATAGATCTACAATATTTTGAAAAAGACTGGTCAGGTTAAAGGTCAGGTATGTGCTGGACCTCAAAGACACCCATCAGACTAGAAAATATATGCTATAACAGACTACTCAGCAGAGTGCAGGACTAGCTGGTACTGACAAGAAGCCGTGCATACCTGAGAGTCAGAAAGTTGGAAAACATCCTTATAAGCCAAATACACCAGGAAAGAGTTGACACCTGAAGACAGAAAACTTATGAGAGAAAACAGCCAAAAGGTGGAATAAAAAGAGCAAAGGAGGAAAAAAACAGAGCAAAAGAGAAAAAAATAAAACCAAAAGGATAACGAAGCTAGGACTACAAAGCAAGTGAAGTGGCTGTTTCATCAGCTGTGAAAAGTTTTTCCCCACCATGCAATATCAGAATGAGATCAACTACTTGTCATAATTGAGACCTTGCAATATTTTTCCAGTCGGAGCGATTAAAATGTGCCTAAATGATGCCTAAAATGTAATCCGAGACTGCATACCGTGATCCTTCACTAGGTTCTCCATCTCTTCTTGAGTGCCTTTGTTCCAGTCAGTGATGTCCACATGCAGAGAATAGTCACAGCAGGACTTGCTATCAGCCCATTCCCTCCACTGTTTGAAAGCTGCAACCAAGCTGACCCCAGGCTCTGGCACCACATGGTCAACTAGAAAACACACAAACAACCCTTTAAGAATTTCTGTGTGCACGGGCAAACTGCGTAATTCGATCATACACTTGATAGCTTGCACACATGCAATGTTATAATCCCTGCAAGTGGATTATTATGGTTTACAAATGAGGTGAAAGCTCAGGTGGACGCCTGTCTGATGTAGGACATACTGATCATAGTCGTCCCTCCAGCCAGAGCTGCCCTGGTGCCCTGGTAGAAGTCATCGGCTGCCACCATGCCTCGGTCGGGCATTTGGAATCTGGTGTGCACGTCGATACCCCCAGGCATCACCATTCTCCCATGAGCCTCTATGATCTTCACTCCCCCTGGAACAATCAGGTTATCTCCGATTTGCCTGAAAATGAAAAATGAAACAAACAGTGAAAAGAAAAGAAAAGGAAAAAAGTAAATTACTAAAGGAAAAATGCTTGAAAAACAAAGACTTTCACGGTACCCAGAATAAATAGGTGCATGGTGCCTTCTTTTAAATATGACGAAGTAAAACTGAACTTACTTGATGACTCCATCCTCCATGTAGATATCAGCCAGGAACGACTGATCATCATTGACAATCTTTGCCCCTTTAACAAGGAGACGATCACTCTAAAAGGGGGATAAGCATTCACCAGTAAAATAAATACCAATACAGAATTTTAAAGCCCAAACATAATGTACACAACTCCGGCCAAACAAAAAAGTTGCCACCTAAACATTAGGTCAAACACTAATATTTTATTTAGTAGATTTTCATTTAGATAGATTTTATGAGCTTATTTTTTAAGCTCAATTATTGACCAAGATCTTGTATTGATGCTGGTAGAGTCAGTCCAATGTGCAAAGGCGTCTTCAGCACATCCAAAAGATTCTCAATGGGATTGTCCCTGAACCACTCTATCACAGCCTGAGCCTCCCGAATCCTGGCATTGTCATCTTGGAATATACCCGTGCCGTCAAGGGAAAAAAAAATCCATTGATGGAATAACCTGGTTATTCAGTATGTTCAGGTAGTCAGTTGACCTCATTCTCTGGGAACATAATGTTACTGAACATGAACTGACTGCAGCATTCCAGATCATAGCACTGCCCCCACTTGTACAGTAGGCACTTAGCATGATGGGTGCATCACTTGAGCTGCATCTCTTCTTACTCTGTTGCACCCATTACTCTCACCTCCCCAAATCCTTCCAGTTTTCATTAATGCGCTGGACTGTTCACAACCCAATTTTAGTAGTTCCTGGAATCATCTATCAATGACTGGAATCTTCTCAAACAGAGAAGCTGAAAGATGTTTGCCCATGTATTAATGGTCCAATAGGAGGCTCTTATCTATTTGCTTAGTTAAATCCATTGTGGTGACTTTTTTTGGCAGTGTATATTTAAATATATATACAAAAAATAAAAAAAATCTACTGCATGTTTGTAATTTCAATATAAACTGCAAAACTGATGAGCTAAGAAATGGCTGAATTATGATCAAATTGTTCTAATAAGAGACTTATCCAAGTATGCTAGCAGACCTTGTGCCATTACTACAAAACAGTCATTAGCTAAATGAACAATTTTGTAGGGGGAACTTAACAGTTGTAACATGGCTAAAGAAGACAACACTGCTAATGGAAAAAACACATTAACCTTCCATCCTGTGGAATTAATGGGTATGATTAGCCTATATGATTTAGCTAACATTAGTTGTAATTTGGAATCAATGTCTGACAGGAAGCCTCACAGCAGGAGCTCAAACTCATGAATGCACCCTTAGCTCCACCTGTATGAGAGGGGAAGGAGAGCACACTCCACTGACCTACTTCTCCTACAGGCTTCCTGCTCTCTCTGAGGACAGTAGGGAGAGCAAATGAAGACAAAAGTGGTTTACTGCAAACATCACAGCGGGAGACAGAAAGACTCAGGGGCAAATTCACAAAGGATTGCATGGCTTTTGTGGCTGCTAAACCTGCACAAACGGAACAAAAGAGTACCCCATTTCAAAGCATCTGCAGAAGGTGAAATGTACCGCAAATTTAACCAAACATATCAAATCTTCAATCGGACATTGGAGGGAGACGGGGGTTAAAGTGTAGTTATAGGTTTGAAGGCTTACCTTTGCGTGAAAATAATAATGCACTGACATTGCTCAAGAAGCTAGAGATTCAGCCAAACAGGCTGCTTTATTACAGTCCCACCTCGAACCTGGAATCCATGTGTAACAGCTGATCTGTGTTGATGTGTAGCAGAACACAGAACATTTTTACTATCCGATCCTGATCCGTGGTAAATGAAGTTAGTGCTGCTGTGTCGTATGCATAAATGTGCAGTCTTGCATGTCTGTGCCATTGTATCATTAGTGCAATATCTTTTTTGAATAGGACCTTAACACAGGGAAAACAGAGTGTGCAAACGATGCACAAATTGCTGCGCTATCAATAGCGACAATCTATTTTTTGTGAATACACTCCTAAGCTTTTAATGGCCAGAGTGGGTGGAATGCAAACAGTGGGAACACATTAAGTACACATTTAGATTGGCAAATAACGTCATTTAACAAGGAGTTGCACTGCATTACTAATCTCCTTTAATGAACATATCAAAATGAAGACAAACACGTCTATGATATAAATACAGACTCTTGTGATGAGTCCTGTTAAGTGACTACAAAGAACTTAGTGTATTAGCAGGCTCGGTGTAAAACAGTGCAGGCGATACTAAATTATAAATAGAAACACTATACAGAATCAGCTTAAAATAAAAAAAAATCCCTGTAGTAAAAAAATGTCTGTCATTGGTTATGTGATCATAATGGTCAGAATAAATCAGATGTCCATAATGCTAATGCAGCATTATGGACATCTGACTCAGTTTAGAACTGCAATTCAATATCAAGGAATTACAATTCATTATTTTGTTCAGTTGTTTAAAACGACATTAATGAATAAAATGTGAAATGTCTGTTAAAATTTGTTAATTCATATTCAAGAATCTTCTTGTGTCATTAGCAGCAAATTTTTATGCTGTTGAACTTTAAAAAAACAAAAACAAAGAGAGGTTACCACAGTTGTTTCAATTACAAATTGTATGGAAACTATTCTACATCACATAACATTCTTGTTTTTGTTCCAGGTTTATACATGTTATTTCCTAACATGTAAAGGCCTATGCCTAAATAGTGGAGAAAATGGATGATATTACCTTTAACTGTGACAGTAATAGTTCCTTTTGTGACAAAAGTACATCTGAATGGTAATCATTTCACGTGAAATCATCATCATCATTTGACGTGAAAAAAACAACCTAAGTGTATTCATACTTGGTTCAAAACAGTCGATCATATGTAATAATAGAGCAGAGTATGACTTATACACATCTGTAAATCATTTGACAGAAAAAAAACAAAAATAAAGTAATAAAGTTCAATAAAAGTGATAAAATTCAACACATATTCTCCCTCTCTAGGTACATTTCCCGGTAATCAAGAAAACCTTGAAGGGAATAACAGCAATTACTACTCACTATACAGGAACAAATACTGTGTTGCATAATGTAATTAAACCTATTAAAATTCAGTCTACTTAGTAAATTGTCAGTCCCAGTGACATGGTTGAACAAAACACAGCCTGCAATGAAGAACTACCTGGCATATGACATTTTTATCATTCCTGCATCTGTGACGAGGTAAACATGTTCATTTTAGTGTTTTGGTGCTTCATCAGAAAAGTAATAAGTGGTGTCTATGTGTGTGTGTGTGTGTGTTTGTGTATCTAGTGTATCTGGGGGCCCTGCTGCTGTCTGGGATGTCAGGATGTGAGTTCATAACATGGCCTCCACCTGTGAGAGATCTGACACACTACACATAAATGTATTAAAGCATTCACTCTATATAAACCCTGAAAAGGTTTGGATGGGTGCTGTTCAATGACCTACTTTACACAAGAGGTTTTTTTTTTTTTTTTTTTTTTTACTTTTAACAATTGCGAAATCCCTTACTATAGGCCACAAATATTGTGTTGAATATCTGCACCACAAAGTATATAATCAAGTCCTTCCAAAATTTCCAACAATATTACATCAAATCAGAGTTAAATAATCAATGTATGTACTAGCTACAATATTGGGAAGATTTTGAAAATGAGACAAAAAAATCAGTAGAGTGGATGCCAGAGGATGAGATGAGGATGAAAGTGAAGGAACCTGCTGCACATGAAGCTATAAATCTACACCCTACAAGCTGAGGATGCTGACATGGGGGGAAGCTGAGGAGGAGAGCTGCACCCAATGTAGGAGGATGGAGCCGCTTCAACGAGGCTCGTTATTATATACACATAAACATTAAGCTCCAAGTTAAGCAGAATAGCTTGTTGCAAACCCACTGGTTGGTTATCATTGTGTGTGGAGCTGAATCAGGGCTGCTGCTGCTGCTAAATGAATGGATAACACAGCTAAGCCTAGGCTAGTCCTGCTTTAATCCTACGACTCGCCGCACGTTTCAATAAAACAAAAAACACAATAATTTATGAAAAAAAAATTGTAACAAAAAAATTGATACTCACTGTAATTCGTGGGATGTTCTTCTTTCCTTGGTAACCCGACATTTTGAGAATACCTCTGGCACAGCTGCTAACGCTAGCTAGCTGGACTGGAAAACCTCAGCTGCCACTGAAAAGGATGAATGGATGCTCAGCCTGCTGGTGGCCAGTTGACGCCCCGGGCTGTCTGGGACCGTCGGTACGAAGGAATGCTGCGGCTTCCACGGGGCGGTAGAACAAATGACGCCAAACGAGTAGTAATATCTTTGCCTAACCTGTCCTTGGATATACTGCTCGAGTAGGTCCCTAAAAGTCCAGACAAGCACCAAGCAGAGAAGGGCCACAAAGAGGTACCGCGCATGCGCACTACCCCGCCCTGCTCAGCCAGCGCTCCCATGTTTTCTTTGATGTTTTCGGGGGTTAACGGCGTCACCTGTTTAACGGACCTTTTTCACGGCAGCCATATTGACATGAAATAGTAGGCTAAACACAGGTGTGGCTGATGGTACTAATGAAACTAATGACAATGTTATGGTTCAGTTTTATTTAGTGTAGCAGTGAGCCGACTCGCACAATGGCAGCACCCTGACCCTGGTTGAGCGGTAGAGAAAAGAACATTAATTAGCATCATTGGCATCATCTATATTTACTTACCTTTCCATGTTAATATGGCTGGAGAGAGCCACACGTGTCATTGGGAAGGTAATTAGCATTAGAAATATTTTAATAATAAATGACACTGTCAGTACACAGTCATACAAAATACATGTGGGTCCAATTGGTTATGTGATATTATGTAATATGTTTTGTTAACAAAGGTATATTGGATAATAGACATAAAAAAGAAAAAAAAAACAGAATTGTCAGTGCTTGGTTTGTACTACTGTAATATTCTTTTACAGCAGCCATATTGACATAGAAGCATTGAAATAGTAGGTAAACACAGGTTGATGCTAATTGAGGTCGTGTTCAGTGTTTCTATTGCATATGTTGGCTACTGGAAGGGCCTATTACGCTGAACTGAACAGAACCCTAATTAATACTATTGGTAACACCTGTATTTACCTACTATTTAATTTCAATATGGCTGCCGTCAAATACATAATTCTGCCCATAAACTGGCAGTTTTTTTCATCCTGTCAGCTGGTTACAGGTACAATAATAACTAATAAATAGATATTTCACTCTAAATAATATTTTTTCTAGATTTCAATGAATAGATGAATGAACATAGAAAAGTTTTTTTTCAAAGCAAGGTCTGGTCTGACAAACTGAAATATGGAGCCGCAGGCGCATGCAACTGATGTAACACAATGAAATACAGTGGACCGAGCTTGTCATTGTCCTAAAGGTTGGGGACCAATAAATCTTGGTGGGAAATCAAGTTAGTCATTCCAAGAGGTTGGAGTATATAATTCTTTTGCATAACGGGTAGGGTAGGTTTCATTAACATTAGGGACATGTTCCTCTGGCTGGGTGGAGAACACAGAAAGGACAAATGCAACAGAAAAGTGCATATGATAGCTGACATAATATATTATCAAGAAGGAATTTGCAATACAGAATTTTTTACCTTTTTTATGGTAGGCCTTTGATTCCGAAATCTTTGATGTTTTTTGTTTTTTTTCTCTCTGCAGTCAAGCAGCTGACATCTCTAATTTTACTAGTTCCTTTTGTGCTTCTATTATCTTGATCAATAGTTTCTTTTTTCACTATAGTTCCTCTTACCAAACTTTTCACAATGTACTATTGGATATTCAAAATCATATTATGTATATCTGGTATGATGGTTTTCATTTTGATATTTGAAATTAAAATCATGAATAGTAACAACTTGAATGTAGCTATCTAAAATGTGACTTTTCCCTAGAAAGGATTCTATTGAGATATCCAGACTGTTTATTTTAGATATAAATTGTTAAAGAGATCTGAAAAGTCCAATACACACGAAAAGCAAAACATCATATGTCCTAAGAAGAACGATGTCTGAAATCACATTTGTGTGTAGGAAGAATGTCATAGTGGGTAGAGGAAAGAAAAGAAATACAGATTATAGGCTATCGACTCTAGCTATTGTATTTTACTTTTTGAGGATATTTAAAAATTTTAAATTTTGATTTGACTAGTACTATACTCTATACTCTATCCAATCCTCTGTATTTAGTTAATTCAAATTCTAATTTCATCACTGCTGCTCAACAACAGCAGTGTAGAAGCCTCATTTAGTGAAAATTCATAATTGTGATTTATATCATACATTAAAGTCTATGGAACTCCATCCACTCCCATTTCTTTGTATATCCCAGCCACTGTATGCAGTACAAACTTTATTCAAATTCCAAAATGCTCTGTATTGCACCAAACAACTGTACATAAGCTTGTAATGAGATGTACAGTTTATGTATGTTATTAATGAATGCACGTTGAGTGTTTAAACCAAAACAATATGGTACATTATGATTAGTCATTTTTTCAAGTGGTTATGATTATTGTCATCCATTTAAAAACAGAAAGGAATCATCCAGTACTCCAATCGGCATCAATCAACAGAAATCACATGCATTGACTTCGGGAAATTCTTCCCTCATTTCAACTTTCTGGATGTCCTACAGACACTGTACACATTTTATTGTATTTGACTATTTGAAATGATTTCACAGTGAAATCTTGATTAGAAAAAAACAGATAATACTTTTTAACCCTCTGGAAATACCTTTGAATGTGGTGGTTTCTGCCACCAATGCTTAAGAAATTAAATGACAGCAAAAACACATCACTGACACTGACACAATGTGTAAGATATAATATGCATTTAAATCAATGTATAAACAAATCTACAATGTCAAAAAGTTTCTATTACATGGGCCAAATCACAGCTTAAATTATTTTCACATCTACATATTTAAATATCTAAACAGAAAAAAAAAATCAATCTAAGACATCACCAATGTGCAGTGGTGAAAGAATTTGGCACTTTGCCCTTTCTGCTATATTATGTGAAAAAGAAGGAGATATGTTGGCAAAATGAAATAAAAATAGCATATGGCCTGGTAAATGTGTAAGTATCATAATATACTCAAATACCCCCAATGGAAAGTTTTGGAGCTACATGCTAGATAAGCGTTTAAGCTTTCCAACCATCAAAAAACAAGCTTTTATAAGAAACCCACAGGAGATAATATGGTACAACTTCTATTCTCAAAAATGTGTGGAATTTAAAAATGAATCCCACTGTGCAGCATTGTTTGTTTACTCCCAATATCTGCACCTTGAAAGTTTAACTCAACAAGTTAAGGCGATAAAAGTCCATCCTCTTCCCAGAGCCAATTTTGTTTGCATTGCAGATATGACATATTTTTTGGTTTGTACACTCTGCCTACTGAGACACCAGTGGAGATATGCAGCTTCGGAGAAGGCCAGATTTTCATGACATAGTATTGAAATAAAGACATTTCTGAAAAACACCCCGTAACATATTTAGCCCCCCCTGACATCAAATTCTTGTCACATATATTTTAACTGAATTATTCCTTATCTACTGATTCAAGTTTATGACAACTGCTAGAAACAAAGTTGCCCTGTGACAAAATGTGGAGTAGAGTGCAGCCACATTATGTAATGTGTATAGATATAACTACATCTAAAATGTGACAGAATTTAAACGCTGATTGGAGGGAAAACGTGGGCGTACGCAAATGCAGGGAGACAGCTTGACTACAGGAGGATGGCTGAAAGACTTGTAGACAGGAGAACATCCAGGCACTGCTTCATTTTCTATTCAGTAAGAACTGGTGGATGCGGTGGCAATTCTTTTTCCAATATACACCCTAAAAGATAGGAAAAGAAAAGCATGAAAATCAGAAAATAGGACACTATTCTGACCTTTATTGCAAATTTGTGAGTCACTAAAATACCAAAGCACAAAAAAAAATAAACAAACAACAGTGCAACTAAAGTAAATGTTATTATATCCAAAACCGGGGCCTTGGGTTATGTCCGTGAAAATGGAACATACAGTTTATCCTCTAGGTGGTATGAATTCGTACTCACCCAATGCCGAGAGCGAGGATGTGTGAGATGAGTAAAGATGGAATGAAGACTTTGAGGAATTCAGCAGAGAAGATGCCCCCGTTCTTCATGACGCCGCTCTTTCTCATACTAAGAGAAACTGAACGCCGGGGGTGCCTAAAGTGAAACTCCCTGAGAAAAATGAATAATCCAACAATCAAGTATTACCGAATGATGTCAGCGAAACAATAAAGGAAACATCCTGAGCTCTTTTCTGTGTATAAAGCTGGAGATAGAAGCCTGCTTACTTTGGCGGAATGTTTTCCGGTCTGCTGGACCAATCAGCAACCCAGTCTACTTCTTTGCTCATCAGGATGTCTTCTTCTCTATCTCTCTCTGGACCTTCTTCCTCTGACTGCAAACATGGAGAGAGCTTGATTAGTCTTTAAGGTCAAATACAAACAGCTGAGATTGGGTCTGTGCATTAGAAGTGAGTTCTATCTGTTCTACCTGGGTCCCTCGTGGGCTGGACATGTCCACATCGAACATTATCTGACCCTCATCCTGATCTGGACTTGGAGGCCGTCGGGGACTGAGTGAACATATTGAGGTTAAAAAAAGAAAACACGTTACAACATGAACACAGCTGGCTGAGCTTCAAAGTGTATATGAGGGTCTTAAATCCCACCTATCGCAGGAGGAGCTACTTGGGCTGGATTCGTGCTGTGCATCCAGAAGGATCTTTTCCATGTCTCCATTGTGGATAGAGGAGGATGACGGCACATGCTCTAGACCTCCAATCAGGCATTCATCGCTCTCTGTCACCACATCCAACGGTGGCAGAGGTTCACTTGTGCCTGGATTTGTGTTGTTTTGGTCGGCGGTGGGCGACATAAGTGGGTTGGTGTGTGAGCCCTGGGCCCCTCTGTTCCCATTCAGCTCCAACTCAACCCAAGAGCCTTGGCAACACAAACAACAAGAGAAAGAGAAGGGAAGGAGGGAAATGAGTGAAAATCGGACAGTAGATTGTATACCAGGAAAACAGCTGACCCACATTTCCTGCTCCACTGACACCGTGCATCCAAATGAACCGGCTGTGCACTGCATCCATGATAGCATGAGTGTCTTTGTTCCACTGCCCCACAAACAGCTCCCACCTTCTCTTTTCCCCCCCAGACAAGAGGTTATGTAATCTCCTCCAGCCAATGGGTTTGGGTGAGCACAGAATGTAAACCTCGTGATAGCACCAGACGCCCTTATTTCCCGTTTTGGTGTTGGCTGGAAATAGAATTGAATGATTCTTGTGTGATTCGACAACGGGGCCTAACGATACATAACCGGTTGAACCTTTGCAGCAGAGTTTGTCATCATGCAGCTCCAATGTGAGCTCTTGCATAACTGGTGGGAGACTGTCCAGGCACGTCGCTGTTCCAGCTGTGATGGTGTCACATATAAAAACGCACGTCCCAAAATGTTTCTGTCCCTCCCAGCTAATATGTTATTATTACTACTCATTTCTATGTGTGTATGTGTGTGTCTTAATCGATTCAAGCCTGCGCAGGCCATGTGCCTGTTTATTTTTAAATGTCTTTTCAGGAGCTGTGACTCTGCAGGCTAAAATCCTACCTTTGTCTCCCTAGGAAAATTATCATTATTTTTGGAAGCAGTTACTTGTCAAACAAAAACTCGACTGTACTCGGACACGGAGCATTAGAACCCACAACTAGAAAAAAAAAAAGTAATAGTAACCAAAAGGCAATATTTATTCAGTCTTTTGCCCAAAGTTGTTTTTATTTTGGCCAGAACTCGCCCATCGCTAACTTGCGTAGTTGATTGGATGCTACAACGTCAATCAAACACTTTGCGCAACCCGATTGGTTGAGTTGTCGGTTACGGCAAACAACATCACCCCTCCCAGAAGAAGAGGAAATTCCGAACGCGATGTAACTTTTACAATAAAACCCTTATTGCCAATTTGTCGTCCAAAACGAGCGTGCTCGTTATAAATCTGTTAAGTAGTTAATTTTTTTTGAACGACAAGCACGGAAACAATGGGGGCGGTACGTACCGTGAAGACCGGGCTCTTCGTTATTGTTATGTGGAGCAGCAGCAGTGGACATGTTGACTACCAGGTTCAGTATTCATCAACATGACACGCAGACAAGCGGCGCTGTGCGCACGCGCCGAGTCTGTCCAAAGTCCAGACAGTGAGGTCCAGTCTGTGGACTGGAGCTATCACTTATACACAGTCTATGGATTGTGTATGGGTCAGTGACAAATCATGGCTGGCAAGATGAGGAAGTCAGCATTTTTTATTTACATCTCTCAAAATGTAATGTTTGTATTTATGTTGTTTTTTTGTCATTCTAAGGTTCATTTGTATAATTTTATAAACCAAATTTACAATTTAGAGGGTTTTTTTTTTACATGAAATGTCAAATAGTGTAACTGAAAAAGAAAGATGAATTTTAAATATTAAATCCCCCTAGAATATAAGAGTAGTTAAAAGCATGTGGTTTTTTTTTTTTTTTTTTAAAAACCTTTTTAAGAGAGTTAAACTATCTGGTACCAAGTCAACCCGAAGACATGCTTTATCATTTATTTTTATTTTTTTTTTAAACTTTTCTATTAAATGTGTAATAACGATGTTAGTTAGGATTACTTACTGCACTATTTAAAATGGTTGCATGAAAAAACTACATATCTAAATAATGTGTTCAAGTTTGCCCGGTTTTTCCAACAGCATTTATATTGTGCACAACAGGTTTTGTGTTATTAGTTTATGTTTAGCTAATTCTCCTTGGGTGCAAGACCTAGGGGATGAGAGTAGATAAGATAAGATAAGACTTTATTGATCCCACAACGGGGAAATTTGTCTGTTACTGCAGTGTACAGAGTAAATAAAATAAAATAAAATAAAAGTTAAAGAAGACGGTATGCATTATGGACATAGAATGGAGAAGAAATACTAATAAATAGCAAGAAAGAAGAAAAACGTATGCATAAGCAGAGCATATATACATACATAAATGCATGTATATACCTACATACATACACATATTTACATATATATACGAACATACATATCCACGCACATACACACATGTACACATACATAGCTAATGCATACTTAAGGTGCAGGGTGTGTGTGTAGAGAAAAGTGACAAGTGGAGGAAAAGTGACTACAGGAGAAGTGACAGGAGTGACAACAGGTGCAGGGTTTGAGGACTGAGAATAGTAGTAATATTTCCATTCCCCTACAATCGCTCTCTTCAAATAACTTGTGGATCAGCAAGACAAAGTGGTACCTTCCATAAGAAGGATCATTTCAGTCTATTACAACAGATCGCTTTAGGATATTTAAAATCATGTGTCAATTTGCACCAGCAAATTCATATAATGTGTGCATACACATATGAATTTGTCTTTTATGAGGTAAAATGGTATGAGGTAAAATGGTTGACAGATCAAATTTAGGTGTTACTTTAAAGAGGAAAATTGTGGTAAAGGCACCCTCTGCTCTGCAGATTGTGCCATTAACCTCTCATGGCTGGGTGTTGGCCCTGAGCTGATTTAATTGTAAAACATCTTTGATAAATCACCATTGCCAGAGAATTCTGGAGATTGCAGCAAGAAGTTATTTCTCATGTTGCTGCTGGAAGCACTATTTGATAATTTAATTAAAACTGTGTGGTCAGTCACCACTGGGTTTAGCAATATTTTTTGTTTTGAGAGCAAATAAAAAAAAAAAAAAGCCCAGCAGTGAAGTACATCTGATTTAGGTGGAGGCTGTTGGGTTTCTTCACTGCACATTATAGTATTTCACCTCAAATAATAAATAAATCATTCAGAAGTCAGATTTGAAATTCTTTATTACTTTTCATCTAAATTGTACTCTATTCCATTTGACAAAGACAAACATAGCTGTACAATGAACCATTTGTAGTCCCCCCTCCCCAAACAGATCACCACAACTCTCCTACAATCTTTATTCAAGAGCCCCTCGGAAAAAACAAAAACAAAAAAAACATACAAATTAATGAATTTCACAAAAATAAAAGTGCATTTGTTTTAACTCCTGTGACACATTAGACATGTATATAATGCTGCTGTAATTGGAAAAACCTCATAACTCCAATGTGGACAGTTTCCAAGGGCTCATGAAACCGATTCAAAAGCCATTGTAGACATTTGAACATAAAGAGTGTGTGACAGACCTGTAAATAAGGAAGTTTTTAATATAGTACTGAAAAGCTGCCTTCTTGAAGGTACAAGGTTTTGATCACAGAGCAGCTGTAAATTCCCCTGAGCAGTCTCCTGTCTGACACACCAGAAGGTTCAAGAAACATACTTGATTATCTTATTTCTTCTTAATGATTTAAGAAAGGCAATAGGGTTCCTTTGAACATTTATTGTGGTTTGCACCATAGCCTTGAAAAGTAGCTATGAAGACACTATGAGGGGAAAGTAAAAAAAGTTTACTGGGCACTCATTTAGTTTTTGACTGTTTAAATGTCAGCGACTCATTTTTGATATTGTTCTGTTATCACATAATAGATGACCATCTCTTCTGTGGTTCATGTTTATGGTTTAGAAAGCCAATGTCACTATGATTTTTCCAAAAAAAAAAAAAATTACATTACTATTTTTATACAGATCCTTGCATTTTCTAACATTTCTCAGATCTTTCAACAGGTTGTTAGAAGTCTAATAGTTATTCTAAACAGTGAACTTCCTAAATTCTTCCTTTGGATGGATGACAGAACATGATTGACCTAAAGACAGATCTCATATTTTCCCAACAGACATCTCCCATGTTTGGTGACTAAAAGATGAAATCATGCTTGACAGTGGAATGGGACAAAGGTGCCACATTATGCAAGTTTATACTGTATTAATACATGTTCTTGCTCCAAGGAGAAGCTTTCTGAAAAGGTTGAAAAATAAAAAAAATATATATAAATAATTAAAAAAAAAAAAAGATTAGAAAAATGTCTCATAACTAGAGGACATTGCCCAGAGCCCTGAGGAAGTGACACTCAACAGTAGCTTCACGCTACCTTATGGAGATGGTTATTGTGGTGGTGTCCTAGCGATTCAAAATCAATTATCTAAGGACACATAATGTACATGAATATGGTCCTGTGGACCAGTAAGTTTCATGCCCTTATTCAATGGCTTTATCGGTTATTAAACAGTATTTTCAGAAATAAAAGAGGAGAAAAAAAACTGCACTATAAACCACCTGTTTATCTAGAAGACAAATGGCAGCGCCAGCGTGTGACTGAAGCATAGTGTAGCTGTATATAACAGTATATCTCATTTTTTGTAGTACTTTCCCGTGTTCAGTGCAGTCATTAATGACAGCATCCATACATCAATCATCTGTCGATCAAGTGCTCAACAAATTCTCCTTTACAAAATGTAAATTCAATAGGAGAGCTACCCCTGCATCAGGAATTTCATACAAAATTCAGAATCAGCAACCACCTAGTCAATTGACTTAACTAGCTTTAGAGAGGAGAACTCTATTAGACAGTTTTAGGATTGTTAATTTAATGTTTGACTAAAATGCCTTTCCCATTTAGGCCATCAAGGGCCTATACTTTCACAGCGAGCAAAATGATTCACAAAGAAAACCATGGCACAAAAACAGAACGTTATGAAACAAAATCAACTCAGAATCTAAATCTGAAGCTTCTAAATAAGTACTACATAAACATCAGATACAGTCAGCCAAATTAAAAAAATAAATTGTTATAGTGCTTATGACTACAGAGGTACTGACACCTGAAAATACTCGTCTTTGGACATCTCACATCAGAAACAATAAACTTCTTCGATGTCACAAAAAGTCTAGTTTTGAAACAAATACCTGCCAGAATGAACGACTTAATGCAACGTCATATGACAAAACAGGTCAACCGATCAGGCAACCTTCCATCTACAATCAGTCCGAGATAGACAGCTAAAGAAACTACAGTGATCAGACTGTAATCCTATTGCCTTAATTTATACAAAAATAAATCAGCTATAGTGATTATTCTTCTCTTTTATCAGGTACAGTACAAAACACCATAAAAAAAGCTACAAAACAAAAACTAAATCCAGAGAGAAAAGCGATCGATCAATCGGCAACAACACGATGGGCTTTGTGGGGAATATGGCAGCAGCACTCAACTTTGGTACCACAGACCATGAGAGAATTAGGCCACATCACATCCTTCCATGTATAGAAGCTTTTGTCCTGAGCGGTGGCCCATGCATGTGCAAGGGTCACTAATTTGACCAGGGACACTTCGTCTGCAAGACAGCTTTACAAGTTTGTGTGGAGGACCGTTTACTTTGGCATAGTTAGCCCCATTTAACTCCCAAAATCCACCATACCTGCCAAGTGTGTGTGCATGGTGTTCTTCTATCCATGTTAACCCTCATGCCCTCCTTGAATTTCGCACCATTTGACACCTTAGTGGCAAAATGTAAACACCCAAACCGCTATAAAATCATTATATATATATTTTTTTTATTTTACTGCCCCCCCAATTTTAACCCTTTAAATGCCAGTTTTATTTATTTCATTATTTTTTTCAGGCAACTTTAGTGTTGATTAGAGCCTTGGATATTTCAAAGCCTCTGTACACCGTAGTGGGCAAGATTTCTTTATAGACCTTCATTACAACCACATTTTTAATCTCACTACCATTACAGTATACAAGTAACCATTTACATTTTTACTGTATTTGACTTCATCACTCCTTTGTAAGTTGATGCATGAAATTCTTGCTTTTTATATTATGGCGCAACCAGACTGCCAGAGGATGTATGCATGTACATTCATCATTACAGGTTGCAAAAAAAGGTAGCATCTTTTGAGTAATGTGTTTAATGTGTCTCTCTACCACAGTTTCCCTGCTTTTGCGGTACTCAAAAACAAAATCCAGGATCATTTTGTTAGTAAGAGGGAGAAAAATCTGAACAGCTGAGCAAAAAGCCGTTTCAGTGCAGAAAAGGCTTTTAAAATGGTCAAACAGCTGCAGTGCTATTCTGAAGGAGATACAACCTTGAAGGTGAGTCTGACACAGAAGAGAGCTTTAACTTGCTGGTTCTCTTCTGTCCACCCACTGTTAGGATGGACAGGATCCTCAGTGTCCTTGCCACTTTCACAAGAAGAGACATTTTCAAAGCCACCTGTATCTACATGCATTTTTATTTGTGCTCTACTTTCTCTGGGTCTTTGTCCTTTTCTGCTCATAAATGGAATGACCCTCAGCCAAGATGCATGTTTATCTTTAGCTGTGAAAGCAGTCAGGTGCATGTGAACACACCGACACTTTTTTGAGTTTCTTTTTGAGTACAGCAAAAGCATGAGGCCAGGATTTACAAGCACATCTTTAAAGACAACACTTCGCTCAGAAGAATTTCCTTTTTTTTTATCCTCTTTCTGGTAGACAATTTTTTGCGTGTACATTTTTGCCACAAAGGGGTTTGAAATTATGTAAAAATTGTCTCTAAAAATGACTTGCAAAGAGTAAATAAATGGACTGCAAAAACTCAAAGAATATTTTTTGCAAAAATTCATGCCAAAAGCTGAAATGATCTCCAAATTCAAAATAAGTGTTGACAAACATTCCAGAGGAAGGCATGAGGGTTTAAAGGCCTACACATGTCTTTTTTGGTGTGTTTTTGCCCATACACTAGAAATTGCATATTCATTACTGCCAAACATTTTCCCCCAGAAATCGCTGTCTCCTATACAATATTAAAATCCACTTAAAGTGCTGAAACTTGTTTGCATCTGAGAGATGTAAAGGTCATGAAGAAAATGGAGAATGAAGAAAACATGATGCTAATGTAATCATGATGCAACAGCATCACAGCTTTGAAGCATTAACTCTCATTATTTCCTGGAGAATAAAATCGTTTGTTAGAATAGTGTCAGATGAAACACTTCCTTCTAGCAACCTTGCTACCACCACATAGTTACACTGACTAATACAAGAACACAATTATCAATGTGATTGGTTTCAAAACTCTGAAAGTTGATTTTCTTATTGTAAAGAAATTAATGTAAACCAGCGGCTGCCTTCATGGTAATAAAACAATATAATAAATATTTATAAGTTGTGGAAAATGATTGACAGTAATGTAAAATATACTTTTTTTATAATGAGCTAAATGTGAGAAAACACTAGAACGGCCCTTGATCAGCATAAACATTAGAGAAGTAGAGAAGGAGTGGCGAGTGAACTTGGCAACTTGACAAATACTTGGGGCAAATATGGAGTGTTGACAGCTTGTATTAGCAGTGCTTCAGGCCAGTACAAAAAGGAACTTTTGTGACAGAGATGTATAAACAGTAGAAAGAATTTCCTATTGAAACTAATAAAACATGGCAGCTACAAAAACTTATGAACAATTAGTAGCTATGACATACAAATGAATCCTGTCACAATGGCACAAAATAATAAAGAAACAAACTAGCCAAATATGTGTATTTAACATATTTTCCCTTTGGTTTGGGATGTAGTGGAGTTGCAGCCTAATGAATGGAGCACTCCTTTTGGAGGACTACAATGACAATAAATCCCAAAGCCTAGACTGAGATCTACAAACCCCGCTGATGACCTGCCGGGATGTACTGTGTGAGTAATGCTTGTCAAATTCAATATTAAAATTAAAAAAAAAAAAAAAAAAAATCAAGGGCAGATCTTTTCCAGACTTGAGGATTTAGCCAAAGACATATTGTTTTATGCATGGATCAGCAGTGGGGTTTAAACAGAAATTGGGATCTAAGCGGTTCATCAAATGCTAGTTCAGTTTTTCTTGGAAAATGTACAGATTGTTGGTGGTAGCCACAGCAATGATGTTGTCCAGTGGATGCCAGGCAGTGTGCAGTATCTTCTTATTAAAGTCCAGACTGTCTACACTGATCTCATCCTTTTTGCGCTTCCCACCTGTGCTTACTTTACGCGGTTTCAACACCGACCGTGGTTTGTTGTTCTCCCTCGATGCCTCTAAGGTCACATCCTGCCGGTAGCCTCTGTCAAACATTCTGAAGAAATTGTTGTAGGAACCCGTCATCACCACGCTGCAAAGAGGCAAGTTATAAGTGTCAACCTGGATGGTAAACCACATTTGCATAAAGATAAATAAAACAAATAATTGTTATTCTTTCACCATTAACTACAGACAGAACATGTGTTGTGTGCATCTCAATCCACCCAAAACAAATCATGTGTAGCCGTACACCCTGCACAGAGCAGATAACCACAGTTACTGATAAGGTGTGTCAGTGGCTACAAATGAGGTCAGCCCAAAAAATTTGCGTATGAGATGAATTCGGCATGTTCAGGGAATTCCTCTTGTATAATACAGACAAGAAAAAAATGCTTGCATAAACCATTATTACTTTAAACTTGAAAGAACATTTCTGAAAAAAAAAATACATAAATAAGCAATAGAAAGGGGGCCTACCTGTCATTCCCATTCCAGCAGCACTCAAACTTATCAAAGATGCAGTCATTCTCATACAGTGAACACAACTTACTTCTGAGATATTCATGCACCTGTTAGAAGAAAACAAAGAGGGAATGTTGTTTTAATATGCAGGGGAGAAAATAACATGAGTATGACCTTTTAATAAACACCACCCTCTTGTGGACAACCAGTAGATTGACATTGGGCTTATACACCTGCAAGAAATGAAGGTTGAAGGAACATGACCACCTTTGCCTAAGCACAGCAACAGTTACAGACCTGATACGTCTCTACGGGTCGGGTCTCCATGTTGAGGTCCCAGATTTTGACAGACAGGTAGTCACGGGTCATCATGTAACGTCCACTATGGCTGAACTTTACATCAGAGATGGATGAGATGATTTCAGAGAAGAACGAGCGATTGTTTGGATCTTCTGGCTCTTCAAACACTTTAAGAAAAAAATAAAAGGATGCATGTCATTGTTATTGTCAAAAAACTAAACTAAACAGGCTACTGGTCTTTTGATTTGTGTACAATGTCATGCAACACATAAGTCAGTTTTAGTTTTGCGATGTCATTGCGACACCAAATTCTCTGAGGCACACATCAGAATTCAACAGCACCTCTTTATGCACCAGACTTAATGAAATCTGCTTACATTTGGCATGATTGTCACACAGCGCTGACGCCCTCATGTCACACAGACGGATGGTGCCCTTGCTGCTACTGTACACAAAAGTGTTGCACTGGTTGGGGTGAAACTCCGCTGCTGTGATCACCTCTGTCAACTCCTCCATATTAGCCGGCTTAATGTCAACAATATCTGAAGAAGTGAGGTTAAGTTAAAAAGAATAAATTTAAAAAAGGAAATCATTCTGAGATAAACATTTATTTTAAAAAACACCATCAAAACATGGTCAATGCCCTTTTCCCAGTTACTTTTTTTCTTAGCTCCGGGTGGGAAGATATTTGTAGAAGGCAATGTTTGTAGTTATGTTTGTAGTTATGGGTATGCAAGTAGCATACAGTGATCAGCCATCAAAAGACAGGAATTTCAAATAATTAGTTGTCAAATATAAGCTGCCTTGTTTTCACAGTGACTCTGAGCTCGTGACGGGCACATGGTTCATTCCTTCTCTCATATATAAAATGACAACAACACGTTTTAGGGAGTTGTACTGTTTTCAAGGATTTGGCACCATCTAGTGGTAGTTCAATAAATGACTGATAGTTTAAAGCCCTTCACAGACCTGCCAACCCTGAAAGAGGAGTACTAATTTCTTTCCCCAATCACAGCACCCACCACCACCCCCCACCTGGCAGGCTAACACTGCGGTAAATCACAGGAGCAATTACAATTATATTGCTGTAGACATTTATAAAATATTTTTCAATCAAACCACACCTGGAGTAGTTAGGGAATTAGAGTGAGGATAGTTGACAGTAATATAGTATAATGATGCGGCTATATAATGCATTATTTATGTGGACAGTCTTGGTCTCTAAATAAAAAGCAGATAAAACCAAACGTCAAGCCAATATCAATATGAGCAATAATGAGACAACTACGCTACAATATTGCTGATCACCAACAGAAAGGTAAGAAATGTAGCAGGGTGGTTGTGGCTATTCAACAAACATCATACTCCTTATGTTTCAGTACACACATCGAACTTAAAATTTACAAGCATGCATTCATACATGATCATTGTCAACCCTGTTGTGTATATCAGTATAGGAATAACTAGCATAAATCATTAAAATATCATTGATGATAAAATTTTAAAACAGAAAGGATACTAAAGCTGCGGTCAGTGATCTCCAAATGCCACAGGTTAACACGGAGATCATCTGCAGATAGGTAGGTCTCACAATCACTGTTGACTGAGATGGAGTTGATATGGTAGGTGTGAGCATTTGCAAAAACTCTTCTGGGACTGGCCTCCACCATCAAATCCATGGGCCTGAATACTGGTACCTGAAGAGAGGGGCTGGATCAGTGTTGCTTTCATGTAGGGAAAAATATACATTTTGATTTTTAATAGGTTTGGTTTTTTGTTAAAACCAGACAGCTGGTCGAGTGAAGAAAAAAGGTTTCACAGATAGTGATGAAAAAACTGTTTCATAAAACAAAGAAGGGCTTAGTGTACACGATTATATTTAGGAACTAGAAAAACACCCCTAACACAGACCCCCAAAAAGCATGTGGCCAAGCTGTCCAGGTGCAAGATATCACCAATAGGTGACCCCAAATGATGGTGCCTGTTTAAAGGTCCATTTATATTAAGAAACCAGGATTTCTTCCTGATAATTACCAACATTTTATTATCTGTTCACGGTTCCAATGTAAAAATTTGTTTAAAGCCTGATGAAAGTTTGGGCCGAACGTTTAGAGTTTTCTTAAAAGACAGAGATGCTGGCGGTCACATTACCTCCTTGGCAGAGGTAACATTTAACCATTGTAGAAAATTAGCTTTATTTCTACTGTACTTCCTTCTATGCAGTAAAAGGCTAAAGAGTTGCTGTCCACACCAATACTCCTTAAAAGAGTTAGTGGCATTCAGAGCATCCAGTGAAACTAATTGGGCAGAAATGGTATAGAACAGACATAAATGTTTTATGTCAATGTATACAAACCCGTAGTGCTGTGACAGTATTTGGATCTCTGTATCGACCATCTTCTTCCTTCAAATTGTAGCCCTCAGGTCTCTTGTCACGCTCACTAATTTTCCACAGCTTTATGGTTTTGTCTACCAACAAATGAGAGCAGAAATAAGGGTGAACAGAAGAAACAAAATTGACTAACTCGACTAACCATCAGTGTTTTCCAAGAACTCATTGAAAAGATTTTAGTTGGTTTTAGCTTAAAAAAAAATTAAAATATCATTTATTAAATAAAAAATAATTATTAGAAAACCTGAACCAGATCACTTATTATTCAGTAGTTAACTGACCATTTGTGGACAAAAGAAACTGTGCCGCATTCTTCTGAGGAAGCCATCGAATCTTGTTGATCTTTTCCTCAATCTCAAGGCTTTTCAGGTAGTCGAACTCGGGCTCATGGCTCTGGAAGGTGCTGTAAACATTGTACTCTCCGCGGCACTGCGGTTGATTCTTACTCTAAAAGCAACAGAGCAAAGATCAGAGTTAATTTTATGATAGATTAGATCTACTTAGTATAAGGGGAAAAATTGTATGTATGATAAAAGAGCACAGAGGTATTTCAATTTATATGTGGAAAAACAACACTAATGCACATTTTAAACAGACTTATATTAAGGCATGACATTAGATGATAGGAATTACCTCTGGCTCCTGTTGAAAGATGACAACACGGCCCCCCTTGTCCCCAGTGGCGAGCAGCTCCCCGGAGTGGTTGAATTCAACAGTAGATATGATATCAGCTGTCAATAAAGAAGTGGATTTAGAATACCTTAAATTAAAACAAAAACATCGCCCTTGTTTTAAAGTTCCATTTGCCACTTGTTAATTTACTGCCATGGTATATGTGAGGTAGTGTCAATGTAAACACTTTTTGACTTAGATGAGCAATTAATCTCTTCACATTTATGAATTAAATTTTTCCAGTAGTGATTGAAGTACAGCACATTTTCTCTAGTTTTGGTCACCTGCGGGGGGCAAAAACAATGTCAGCCACTGATGACAAGCAGTGACGTACATGTGTGTATACACTACATTGTGCTAGTGCGATGTAACTGAAAGTCAACCAACACTCTTCGGAGAATAAAGGAGAGGGAAAAAAAAAAGTTGCCAGCCGCAGCTAGACAACACTTTTTAAAGGCAAGCATTCTCATCAAATCCCACAATACAACAATCAATCCCTGTTAACAGCTTGGCACTATTCTGAGCAACAGCTAGCCTTAATATAGGCGACAGACTTGTGTCTCTTTAAACACAGCGCACAAAGTGCCTGATACGACCTGACTCCGTACAAGCTCTCATAAAAAACAATGAGAGGAGAGTATGTCTGCAGAAGTCAAATAGAACTACAATACTATTATCGAGTCTTCACTCTGCTATGTCTTGACACAAGAAGCTCATATTTAATTTTCCAGAAAAGTTTACTGTCAACAACTATGTAGTCCTTTGCACACAAATAGGTCCATGGTGTACTGTAAACATAACTGTTTCGGGCCCTTGTGAAGTTACTCATTGGACAGTGGGACAAGGCCAGGTACCACCCACTATTTGAAATCCCCTTCATTTGGAGGTTAAAAGCTATATAAATCTTACATAAGTTTTCACTTGATTTGCATCCAGCATTGCAAAGTACTGTGTGAAAATTATCTATTGCACTGCAAATTACTGAAGGTTCAGCATAAACTACTGATGGTTCTGGTTGCTACAATAGACCAAAATCACTTGTTTTAATTATGGGCGCAATATTACTAAACTCTGAAGACAGCTGAAAAACATCAAAAGTAAAGGGTCCTTCCAGAAACCATGTCTTTGTTTCTAAGGATAATAACTTCAGAGTCAAGGGTTTTCATTGGGAACCATTTTTACCGTATAATATAGTAAATAACACCTGTCCATGAAGCTGTATGATCCTGTGAAAACCAACACACTGTTTACTAAAGCGAGGCTGGTTTTTCCAATGTTTTGAGCACCATGAAAAGGAATTCATCTCCATTGTTTCAGGTTTAGAAGTAGCAGTCTGAAAACCACGACAAAAAATAATGTGCAATTCCATGAGTAGTATGTGGGGGAAAGTACCATTTGTGACTTTGCTAAAGAGACCCTTGATTATGCTTCATCTGCTTATACATTCATGAAAACGCAAAATTAAACTGTTTAGAGAATTTTGCATCAGACGCCGAGCCATTTTTGAGAACATTTCGGACATGTAACAACTGTTTTTGCACTCTTTAATCCTCGACCAACTTATTGCAAAATCAAACGAATTCAATGCTTTGATAACTTCTTACTGGTTAAGGAAATGCACGACTCCTTCGTTAAAAAAGGAGTAAAAACTTCCAAAAAAGTGTGCACATGGTGGCAGTCAGAAAGTGCGGGTTACCGAACGTCCAGCGACCCGCACATGGACTCACCTTCAGCGACATCGTCGTCTATCGCTCCTTTGACTTGGGAGAAACACCACTGCACATCACTGGTCCCACCGCCGGCCCCTGCAGGAGACACGAACCCCATGTTTAACACACCACCTCAACTTCACAGTTAGCCCGGTGCTAACGATGCTAAAATCAGTTCAATAGGAACGAGACTAGGCATTGACTATACACCGGTTGCATACTTTAATGTGTAAAGTTAACAGTTGAACTTGTTCAGAAATCCACTTTCACACTGTCACTGACACACTAGCATCTGGAAGTAGCTAGCATGCTAGCTGGTTGTTCACAGCAGGAGAGGACAACAAACATCATCCGTGCTGAACACCGCCGTGATATGTTGGGTAAAACCGACCCCTCGGACACCCTGATAACTTTTTCTCTTGGGTTTTACCTGCCATGGTGAGTGGCTCGGACAGAGCGGGTCTGTAGCGGGCTCGGGCCCCGGACTGAAGGAGTGCTGACCCGGGTCGGCTGGCTGGTTCTGCCCGGGGAGGAGTGGAGGAATGACGGCTGGGAGCAGCTGGTTAGTCGGGAGGAAGTGCTCGGTCCAGTGAAAACAGACAGTACGGACCGGTTTCCAACCAGAGGAAGCGAACTACAATACTCGGCAATGTTTTTGTAGACTTTGCACTCTACTTTGAGGTTTCCCTCGCCTCAGCCTCTCCCTGCATACACGTTCAAAATGGCGCAACGCGGGCGGCGTTCAGCCGTTCAGCAGGCAACAAACCGACAGGGGAGCGCGCCGAAGCTGCACCGCGAAAAGCTCTTCTCGACCACTCCCGAGCAGTCAACTCTCATTTTCTCGTTCCCCCGACATGGCCTTATTAAATGATTCACAGCGCGTTTAATTTTCAACAAAAAGTCATTCGGACTTTCAAAGAAAGCTCTTTAATAGCTAAGCCCCGCCCGTGTCGATTGTTGCCGTGATTGAAATCGAACATTCAGGTTTTTGTTATTTAACTTTTTTCCCTTCCCTAATCAATTTCTATTTATATTTTATGTAAATTGATTACAATTACCTTCAACATTTACATATATCTAGCATTTAAAAATACATATTTAAACTAATTATCTTAATGTTTTCCACTTCCGGTCGCACCTGCCACAGCTTTTTAACAAATCACTTTTACTTTTCATTTGCATCCGCCAGCTTCAGGGACGGTGCATGGATGTTTTGAGCGACAGTGCCATGCAAACTGGGGTCCCCACACCACGGCTGTGGTTAGTCGAGATGGTGTCCCTGGACACAAATAAACCCAATCCAGGTTGGTGGTTCCACCTTGGCAGGCAGTCAGTATACCAGCATAATTAAGTTGAGACAGATCTACAGACAAACACACTCCAAATTATACCTTATTTACATAAATAATCAGTCAACCCCTTTTTTTATCTTCTGCCCAAGGAAAAAATATAGTTTTATAGCAATCAAGAATACACAACTATGTTTTTCAAGGCTACACAACAATACAAACATGTTTTACGGTTTCACTGTGGTCATTTTTAAATGCAGCAAATATGACACATGACAAACACAGTCACAAATAAATCTAAAAAGAAACTGGCTCACTGTAGCGTTTCTATCTCTGCCTGTGACACTGTTTAAATTATCTTTAAAAAACAAACAACATCTGCAGAGTTGTAGTAGTCGTGAGCTGTAAGGAAATGATTGCTCAGCTGAGTAATGTTGTGGAGACATTAATAATTTATAGGAGCATAGACCACAAATCGCATGGTCTGCATTATCAAAGCCATTAATGGCCTGGAAGTCCGTGAAGGGTATCATTCTGTCTGTGTCTTTTTACTTTCCCACCATGAAATAAGTGGTCCACCGTGCGAGAAGCAAAGCACCGAACAGCACAGTGTAGCTGAAGAGAACAAATTTGAGGACCTCCTTGAATGTCCGGAGGAAGCGTATTATGAAGGGATCCACATCCAGGGGCTCATGCTGTGTCTTCTGCCGGTGACCAGGTTGAGTCAGGTGTCCCATGTTCCCACCTCGACCCATTCTGCAAACACACACTTTTATCAGCTCTCAGGAGGAAAAACAACTTTATTGTCCAAGATGTTGTAAAAGTGTTTTTGACCCAACTGAAAATGAATAAAACACTCACACAGTGCACATAACAAGTTATACTTTAGTAATAAATGCAACAAACAGAAACAAAGCCAAAAAAGGAGTCTTTAAAATTTGATTCATTGGAATAAATTATATTTTATTTGTAGTTTTTGTTGCCCATGCTTTATTAATACATATAATAGGTCATTTCAGTAAGTAGCGGGTTCATTTTATTCGCTCCAGATATTAAATATGTACATTTGTTTTAAACCTTGTAGGAGCTGAAGAGGCTACATCATCACAAGCCTACTGTTAATAATTTATCTGTAAAGTGGGTTGAATATTGATCTGTTTTGCTCTCCAATTATCATTTTCTAAAAATGTTTCAGGTGTTTAGGAAGTCACAAGAATCTATAAAATATTCAACACAACACTAAATACATTCATGCAGGTTATTTTTAATATATGTTATTTTTGTTTGATAATATAGTAAAAGAAGTTATAACCAAGCTCAATTGAATGTTAGTACAATTGATTTTGTTTGTGTAGCCAACTATACTATCTGTGTGTGTGTGTGTGTGTGTGTGTATATATATATATATATATATATATATATTATATATAATTAACACGCTAAACTTAAATTGTAGTACAATTGTAACTTGTAACTGACAAACATGCAAAAGTCTACAAAGTGGCCTAAACGTACCTTGATGTTGTTGGAGCAGGGCAGGAGCAGATCAGAGGGGGGGCTTTTGTACGTCCAGCCCTGAAGTGTCCAAGTTGGTGTGTGCTGTCTCGAGTCGTCAGTTTCTTACAGCAGAGGAGGAGCCAAAAGCAAAAAAAAATAAACAGATCACAAGGATCTGAATCCACAGGGATTGATCAAATCGCAGTTGTCTTCTGTGCACCTGCTCCTCAAACAAAGAAATTCTAGTGTGAGATTTTGTCCACCAAAGAAAAAACACAGATTTGTCTTATGGCTATAATGGAAACAGTTACCTAATGAACATGGAGGAAATTAACAGATTTAGCAGAGTAGAGTACACCAAGACATCTGCTGTCAACTGGTCTCCCTATGTTCATAGTGTAAGGCACAGAGGCGGTATTGACTGAAACAGAGATCAAATGCCCTCCTGCAGCACACTTATCCTCTACCGGAACATGGAGCAAATGGCTTCCTAATTCAATCAGTGTCCTGCGCTGTCAAATCATGGGCTGCCGTTGGCTGAGCTCTCGAGACAGTACAGGACCATTATCGGCTGATCAGGAGGCCTGTTACCGCGTTAATTGCTCCTTCAGAGAGCCGGACCACCACTGATGGATACACTTCCATCCCTGCCTTTCATCTCCTCTCCCTGAGCAAAATCATCTTTTCCCTAAAAACATCCCCTAACAATAGACCCATTGGCCACCCACATTAGCAAATTACATAAAAAAAAAAAAAGAATTTCAGTTAGTTGAGACTTTATTTTCACCTGGAGACAAATTCAATGTTCAACAACGGACGACAAAAATCAAAGCAAAGTGCATCTTCACACATTCAATCATGTCATTCCAAAGTGTTTAATCATACATACATACAGTATATACAGTAGCTCCATAATAGGGAAATGACCTCAGTGATGGAAATATAACCAGAGGACATGAGGATAAACAATAAACAGTAGCAGTAAGTCAGCTTCATGTTGTGTTGTATGACTGCAAATCAAGGACTAGAAAACCAACTTAAAGAACCTGTTGCTGTCTTACCAGCACAGGCATCAATGACACACCTGCAGGACACCGATATAGACATAAAAACAGCAGCTTGAGTTTTTTCTGATCAATGGAGCGTTTGATGTGTCCAGGTGCACGTGCGAGGTGACTCAGGGCACCTGAGCTTCAGGTCTGTCCATGAGGGATTTGACCCAAGTTGTACCATTTATGAGTTTGGTTGTGGCTATGATATATTCCATCCCGCTGTCTTCCATTTGCGAGAGGAAGCGAAGAGCGGCTATCTCTGCGTACGTCACTCCTCCAAGGAAAAACACCAGCGTGGTCCGGTTCTCCCCTTGCTGGCCTATGGGACATAGACAGAGAGAAATATACAGTATGACACACAAACAATAAAAGGACAGAACTGACAACAAATTAACCACAAAAAAAGCTAATTTGCGATTGTGACCTAAGAAAGCATCAATTAGGATTTTTTTTTTTACTTTATTTTTAACAAATCTATAGAATTGTGCCATTGCTGAGCCACAACTAAATTTAAAAGAAGGCCAAGTCCCTTCTGATAAAGCACAGGATTTTGAAAGGTGAAAACATTAATTTAAGCGTCACCCTCCCCCCTGATAAGAGTCCTCTATTATCGCCTTTTAAAATTCAGCTTAACGCAGGCATGTAGAAACAAGTCAACAAGTCTAAGGCCCGAACTCACAGTTCTAATTAGCACATTTCAAATCGAGTGTATAATTAAATTCATTATTCACATCAGTGTAACACCTACCGCTGCCAGTATGACAGGACGGAGCGCAACTGAAGGAAAGCGCCGGTGGTCACCAGTGTGTTTTTATCTACTGTTCTCTTCACCAGACGCGTACAAGCACAAAGACAAATAAATGCTGGCGGTGGTTCTGTAGTATTGTCAGCTCAGTGCCGTCAATTTGCTGCCATTCCGCATTTGACATAACAGGAACAAAGCCAGTGTCTTATCTACGTGGAGCAGGCGGGACACTGTTTGTTAGCAGCGTGCAACAGGGCAAACAGCAGACCTGGTCTGTGGTGGTCCTTACGTTTCTTGTGGAGTCCGGCAGGCAGCTGTTGTCTTTCCTCAAAGTGCGGACCCGGGAGCATCTTCAGCACCTCCTCAATGCTCCGCCAGCCGGGCCTGGCCAGGACCTGGGTCAGTCTGATGCTTAGCGGAGCGTAGCCGCTGTACACATATGAGATGTCGTTGGGGTTCTGAGAAAAGGCCAAAAAATTAATAAATAAAAAATTCAACAGGGGGAAAAGTCCACCATATGTCCTTAAAGGTTCAAGCTTTAAATCCTTCAAGCACTTCTCTTCTTCTCGTTTTAAATCCCATACCTGTTCATTGGCATCCTCCATCCACAGTTTGAGGGTTTTCCTGATGGTGGGGTAGTTATTCCTCGAGCCTGTCTGTGGCTTCAAAAGACCCGCCTTCTCTAGGTTGTTGAGTGTTAATATGTGCTCATAACCATAGGTCTGCACACAAGACATAGAAAGGAGAGCGAGAAAGGCATCATAAAAAACACCTGCATGTTTTAGTAGTTTGTTCAATATATTGGGTGGGCATGGCCATATTCCATTTTTCTGATGCCAATAACATGACATTTTATCTGGAAAACAAGTTATTTATAGATTTGTTTTTTTTTATTGTTATTATTTTTACATGCTCTAAGTAGAAAACTTCAGTTCCTGCAAAACTGTTTTCATGGCAAGCCTTGAGTAGTATAAACAGGATGTTTTTTTCCTTTAAAAGACCCTTTTAATAATTCTTGGATAAACAAACAAAACTAAAAGGAAAAAATCTTTGTTAAAGTGGCAGGAATGGGCACAGAGAAGATATGATCTCCTGATATATTACATCATTATCACCTAAAACACAAAGTATTCCTCTCTACCTGGAGAATCTCCCTCTTGTAGTAATCAAACACCTTCTGCTTGAGGCCGTGGTTGCAGACAGACTGCATGCACACCAAACGCAAAATCTTGATCAGTGGGTCTTTTTGGGCGATGCAGTCTTCAATGTACGTGTTCACCTGGGTGAACAAAGAGCAGCGCTTAAGTGCATTGATACATACATCAATAATTAACGAGGCAAAGCCTGTAAAACAAATGCAATTACAGCTCCTCTGTGGCAAGGAGTCAGGGCGGAAGATGATGATGATAATAATGGTGGTGATGAAGAAAGAGATAGAAGAGAGATTGGTCATTTCTTTTTACAAAGATAAATTGCTCTGCAAGGATAAAACTGATTTTTCCTTTGACTGCATGAGTCATGTCTGCATGACACAGGATTTAAAATGCAGTTACATTTTTTTTCAATAATTTTTTTTCTTCACTTCATTTATTATACCACCCATCTTGCATCTATGTTATCTTTTTCCATTTCTTTTATAAACAGTGAAGATGATCTGATAACAAAAAAAATATTAAAATTAAAGATTCGATGAAAACAAATTGATTTTCGCATAGACTATTATTTCTTAAAGCATTCTTCATATCTGGGCATACATTATGATTTAAAGTTGCAAAGCCACAGCAAAATGCTTCAAAGTTTACAAATTTAAATAGTTCCTAGAGCACCCAATGGCCCCAAATTGTGGTGACATACTTTTGCATGAGACGAGATATATATGAACATTTATTTTCATTCACAGAGGTGTTTCTCAGGAAGAATAACAACAGCACATCTTGACCCTAATAAGACATTCCTTATTAAACAGTTTTAAAGAGTTCTAGAAGAGAATATTACAAGAGAAAGGATTTTAGGTACCTTGTCTGTGTCGACACCGGTCATAAACTCCTGCTCCACTGTTAGGTTATCAAAGAAGGCCTCAGATGCTGAAACGAGAGACACTTTTACTTTTAATCACAGAAAAGAGCCGGTTCAAAAAAAACAACAGACACAGTTAGATGCAATGTGGTTAACAGAAGGTACATAGGGGATTATTTTCGCACTTGTGATGTCCTTGATGAGTTCTGCTATAGAAGTGTGGTTAGCCAGTGAGCTCCGTGCTGCCTGCATGTGAGGCAGCTGAGACACAAACTGCTTTATTTCTCCCACTGTTTTGGCATTATGACGTTCCTGTGAGACAAGAAAAATAAATAAATAATGATTTGACAAGTCAAGCTGTTAATACACTTAATATTGCAGCTCAAAACACGTCTAAAGAGTGTAAACCAATTTAATTATCAGAAAAAAAACTCAATCGTATAAAAACAGGTCTGAACAGCACAGACAATTAAAAGCTGTGGATTCTTTGTGTGACTGTGTAGGAAACACAGTCTATTACAAGCTATCTTGGTCTGCAATCTTCCTACACAGATTTCCTCAACAGAAGCAATGACCACACAATCATCACAGCCAGGTAAGGCTCATTACTCTCCAGGGTTAGAAAACCTCTGCTGGTGCATCAATTTGCTTATCAACAACTTCTACTAATGTAATTTGTATTGCATCTGCATTCTGAGCTGATGACAGAAAGATAATATTGTGGTCTTGTTAAGCATTCCATTTACAGATTAGTATGCTATCTCATCTGCAGCAGCTTGCCATTAGATCCCTAACCTAATGAATATATGTTATGACCTTTGTGGCAAAATGCCACAGTGATTATTATAATCAGATCAGAATACTAGACCAACCTCAAAAGCAGCAGAAATGATTTTAGCTTTCTTGCTGAGTGCTGCTCCAACAGCATTGAAATTCTTGTCCCGGACTTCTGCGTACAGTTCCTCTGCTGAGTTGAGCTGTAACTTCTTGGCTTCTGTAGGTAAATCTTTACTTGCCTCACCTTGTTTCTTCTGCACAAACTTCTCAGGAGGCAACTTGACATAACCTGCAAGTAAAAACAAGCATTAAATCAAAGGAGGATATGCAAATGTCAGATAAATAAAACTGTGCATCTGTATAAGAATGAATTGAAAAATGTGGATCCTGACCATTATTGATTCCATAGATCTCATCAATGAGACCTTCATATGTGAGCTGCGTGGCCAGAGGGGTGAGCAGGTCAACATTTCGGTCCAGGAGGAGCAGAGTGTCAAACACTGGCAGGATCTGATTCTGGCTGCCAGCGAACTCCCTCTTCATCCTCAGCATCATGTTAGCGACGTGCTAAACAAGAAAAGAATTTTTATTCTCAAAAATAAACAAACAATTCATTCGTTCATTTTCATACAAAATGATTCCATCTTGCTCCACACTCACCCGTGCACATTCTCCTTTTCCATAAATCTGTGGAATGGTGCCGTATAGTGCCTGTAAGGTCATGAGGCCTTTGGCTGTGTGGTAAAGGCTTGTTTGGTCATTTTCCAAGTAGCACTCCTGCGTGCAAAAAAATAAATTGGAAAAAAACACCACATTGGTGAGATTCCAAAATAGCTCCAGAGGTTTATACAAATTTACCAAACAATGATTTGTTTTGGGTGTAGAGATTGAACACACCCTGAAGGCACTCTCATACTCCATAGAGAGCAGGTCACCATCATAGGGAATTAGGTCCAGGATATACTCATCAATGTTGATGAAAGAGCCCAACACGCCCTGCTCCTTCAGCCGCTGTTCACACAGCATGCTCCGCCGGGGCACAAACAGGATGTGGAAGTCGCGTGAGGAATGATTCTTATCCTCACTAAAGGGGGGAAAATGCCAACACATAACAATATAGGTAAAAACTGAATATATTTGTAAAGTGACAGGACCGACTTTTACTTGGAGAAAATTTGCATGGGGCTTGAAAATTGAGACGTGTCAACAAACCTGAATACATTCTCAGCGATGATATCCATTAGCTCCAGCCTGGGACGGACAAAGAAGATAATATTTTTAACATCAGCAGCCGGGAGCCGGCCACTTTTGAGGGTGAACATCTTTTCCACTTCATGTTCCTGAAAAATACAGAAATGAACATGAAATATGTGTATTAACACCGAAAAAAAATCTGTTAAATGTTAAATGATAGGTTACTGTGCATTTATCCACAACCTTGTTTATTGAGTTTCAATATGATACAAAAGCTGTGCACGGAAAGCAGTGTCAGACCAACCCACATCACAGAAAAACATGAAAACATCCCACATTTCCTACCACATATTAGTTTCCTTTAGGGTTTTGCCAGTTTCAATTGAACAAATGTTGTTGCAAAAGACTGACACACATCATCTTAACTTAAAGCTCCCATGTCTGCACTTCTCTGATTTCATTTGAAGTTGCAGATGTATAAGCCTTGTGGTTTATGAGGTTTCTACCACAGGGCTCACCTTTAGCAGAGAGTACTGTGCTATCAGTCCAAAAGGTCCCGTCAGGTATTCGTCCCAGACTATGGCCTGAAGACAAACAACACACACAACATCAGCACCAACAAATGTTTGCAAAAATTTCAGCTAATACAAAATTGATGCAGCCGCCCTAAAAGTAAACGACGCTTTACATGCAGACAGGAAATTCTTGCTATAATCTCTGGAGACTTAGCTTAATTTTCAGAATACCTGAAGGTTCAACACTCATCTATCCCGTAACGTGAGCTGTTTACCAGCTATAACGTTTAGGCTGAGGGGTCAGCTTCAGTGAGTTATTACCTTGCTTCCGGCACATTTGTCCAGAAACTCTCGAAGCTCTTTCCGTGCGGCTTCTCTCAGAATGTTTAAGTTGACTCTCCCGTACGACAGATGCGCAGCCATTTCTCTTCCGTTATAGTAGTAGAGCACAACACGTCAGGTGACTTCCGCGGTGGGCAGTCATGTGACCAAAGAAGACAAACTGTCAAGATAGTTCACAGTTTGTGACAGCTTAAAAAATACCGATATATGTGCATATTTGGAAACTCTCGGTCCGTTAGTGGTCATTGTATACACTTTGTAGTATTTATTTATTTATCACGTATTTAAACAGGCAATGGTCAGCACTCTTGAATAAATATCTAAATATTCATAAGAAGTGGTGACTACCTAGCGGCTCATTTCTATCACGCATGCGCACCGGGCGCACGCTAAATATCTTCTAAATCTAGTTTTGAGGACTGTCTGGGCACTGCTCACAGTACCACTACAAGTATGTTGAACGTGTCTCCAAATATTTCTGCCCAAGTCTACATCGGTCTTATTCAAACAGTCGATCATATAAACGTTCTATTTTTATGTCTTTCTGTGGCGTGTGACGAACCCGGAAGTACAAAAGCGTGTCTTCTCTTGTATGTGTGGGTGTGGTAAAACCGAAGGTTTTGACGGCTAAAACGCTGCACTTCTAATATCGCAAATGCAGATTATTCCCCCGCTGAGTGTATTTGCCTGTCGTTCGCAAACATTCATCTTTAGTCAAACCGAAACGTATTGTAATGAAGCAGAAGGGACGACGACTTTCGTTCTCGTATTCGGCGCAATAAATATTTATTCCAGTAGATGTCGCTATGTCTCCACGGTAGATTCAAAGATATAATTGAGTTCTAATTGCAACTGAGAGGATTTTAGGGTCTATTTCTTTGAGACTATTTTTTTTCTCTGACTGTTCACTAGCACATGTAATGATTATATTATATAATATATACAATATATAGTATAAGTATAGTATATTTCCAATAATTATACTTGTGTTCTTGTAAAAAAAGAAAATATGCATTTATGTAACACACACACACACACACACACACACACACACACACACACACAGACACACACACACACACACACACAAATATACTTAAGAAAACAAGATATTAGTATCATATTTATTTGTATAGATGCATTTAGATGCTTCACAAAAGCAAAACCCTATGATATATTGTTGTAAGATGATCTTAGAAAATCCCAAAGCACAGTTATTATAGGATCTTCTCCAGCTGACAGCGCTTTATCGATGATAGAGCACGAGGCAAATTTAGACACTGCGCTGAGAGAATTTGATCAGGTGATGACTGGTCCACATCAGTGTTATCACTTCACATCCAGGGGTTTCCTTCCCAGGGTACCAAGGGCTTTCCATCCTCCACGCAGGATAGAAGACGAGTTCCCACGCATTCGTGGAGATCCGCGCGGTGCCACTAAGCAACGGACTCTGAGAGAGAGAGAGAGAGAGAGAGAGAGAGAGAGAGAGAGAGAGAGAGAGAGAGAGAGGGAGGGGAGAAAAAATAGAAACACAGGGTTTTGGTGACAGGCACCATGCGCAATGACTGACTCTGTGGTCAGATCCGAGGGCTGCACAGAAATTTAGTCCGCATCATTCCCTGACAGCTCCCCGGGAGAGAGAGGAGAGAGGCTGGGCTGGACTCTCAGGTAGGTTTTTTTTTTCGCAGCCGCCTTCGAAGGATTCTCAAACATTGCATTCTCAACACGAAATCACTTCAGGATTATTGCGTTTGACCAGTGACTCAGTGGAATAGATTTTCTCATTTACAAGTTGAATGGATGCAGCATTTCATTCACAAGACAGAGAAAGAGAGAGAGAGAGGGGGGGCTGGAGAGATGATCTCTTACTTCATTGTGTATGTGTGTGTGTTTTAAATTTGATGCAATATATTTCCATTGTTCTGTGAGCCAGTTACTCACTCAGTCGTTTGCATGAAAAAATAATATTTGTGAATGTTCTGCAGGAAAAACGCGTCTTACAGGAAACATTGCTCTGCAGCAGTAATATTCATTCATGCAGGGATGTTTGAGGGAGCCGGTTGCCTCCTTATTTTGAATTGTTGTGTTGATTTACTACAGCATGCTTAGGTGTCCTGATTATGTACTCTGTTTATTTCATGAATGACTATGGTAAATTGAACTCTTGCTCAGCTAAGTGACGTTGCCCCCCCACCCCCCTCCCCCCAATCCCCCCACATCCCCAATATGAATTAAAACAAGACTCATAGGTGGTTCCTGCAACACAGGGGTGCTGCTGGTTGCAGACCTGATAGAAGAAAACAGACCCGGTGAGTAAGTCATGTGGAATATTGTGTGGTTGCAGTCCCTGGGCGTTGCTGCAGGATTTTTTTTAGGATGGATCACACACAGGGTCTTGATGTTCCTGCAGACTATAAGAAGGAAAAAAAACATAAGTGATGCCTTTAAATGCTGATGTGCACAGGGCAGCTCTGAACTCCAGCTGTGCCACAGGACAGGTGAATCTGTCGCCTGCTTGTTATCTCACCCTGCACCCCCAGGTCATTACAGAGCGGTGTGTGCTCGCCTCACACTGACTTGTTGGACCAAAGCAGGTAATTGCTGCTAGTGATAGTTATGGAAGGAGGACGGGAAGAAAAATGAAGTGTGAATCCTCCTTCCAGTTCCCCGGTCTCCGAACTCCTACAGACCTGAAGCATGGGGATTAAATGGGGGAGGGGAGGAAAAGACTGAATGAACAGTCTGAGACATCTGCAGCTGCCTCCTCTCACATGAGCAACTACACAGTAGTGATTGGACTACACCCATATGCTGGTACCTCTTTCTTTGTATTGCTCTGACAGCCCAGCACACACACACTATATATATAGTTATGTGGTATATATATATATATATATATATATATATATATATATATACCACATACCAACATGAGGCTAAGAGAGAAAACAGAGAGTGCATGGGTGTTTAGGGAAAAGGTGAAAAAAATGGTGGAATGAAGTAAGTGCTCTGCACGCTAACTGCATTATTTAAAGCTGAAGGATACAAGGCGACTGTGCCCAGAATCCCATGTCTTCGTTTCGTCTTCGTCTCATCTTCTCTCTTCACCTCCTCTCCAACAATGCTGTATTTTCAACTGTGGCTGTTGAGGTGCATCGTTTCAGTCAAATTGCAAACATGTCTTATGGTCCAAGACACTCTCACTAAAGCAGTGACCCATTCTGCACAAGCTTCAAAATTTGGCACAGGTAGTATGATCACGCAGAGTGGTGGACGCACACACGTACATACGCATACACACATGCACGGAGTGTTTAATCATTCTGATTCTCGTCTTCTGATCTTGCTGTTTCCATGGCCACAGTTAGTAAAGGTGCATGACTCTAATGTTCCTCTGTGTTCTTCACAATCCATATATGGACTTTAGATTCTAAATTATATGTTATAATCTGATCTTTGTAGGATTTTGTACCCTGTTTTTCTTCTTGTTTTTTTCCTTTTGGAGCAAAGCTTCACATCTATTGTATGGATTGTACGGTATGAGGAGAGCTTTTTCTTCCAATTTGCGGTAGAGCTTCAGAAGGGAGTGGCTTCGCCTTCAAATTGTCATCAGAGCAGAGGATGAGAATCAATTCGCCAGCCTCTCAGAAACTAGCGATTAGATCTCCCTGAACAATCCGGCATATCGGGAAAAGACGGATGTGATTAAATGTGGCCTTTAAACAAAGTTCCCCCGGGAGCGTGAGGAGTTAAAAATCCCAAAGTGACTTGCTGTTGTCTTGAAACAGGCTGATTGAATCTATAACTGCAGCCTATATCCAAGCATCATTTCTTGCTTGTAGATCATGATAAACTTTAATCATTATATGTCTCTGTGCATATGTTACAGCTGTGATTACCCTTATGCCCCTTTCAAGTCTTCCTGACAAAGTGAGTTTTTGTCTCAAAAAGTTGGGTAGGGATTATTTTTTCTGTAGTGTTTCCAGACGAGACAAGGCTCCTGTTTGCCCACAGAGATCTGGTAAAAACACCTAGTAGCATTGTAGCTGCTTGTTTGCTGCTGGGACAAGAGGAAGGGTCAGATATCCAACTGCTGAGCCATGCCAGATCTTCTAAAGCAGAGCCACAAAGAGTCAGGATCATGGCCCTCACACCGAGGGACCGATAACTGATCTGACATCCTTTTATATGTTCTGAGCCATGTAGATTATCTCAACAGACCACCAGCTGTACTTTAGGTTACTTCTGGTTAGTGGGAAATTGATGCATAGTGTTATTACAACAGACCTTTAGTGTGCTGATTTAATGGCCCTGTCTGGTCGTACTTGTTTCCCTGAGATAAGATGGGAGGAAATTGAAAGAGCATTACTGGCCAATGCATCAGCAGCCAGTTCGCAAAGTCCCACCTCTTACCTCTGGGGCATACAGGGATGAATCACCATCAGCCCCAGAAAATTTAAGACTTACCGCAAGCTTTCGCTGGAGTGCAATTAATTGAGTACTCGATGTCTGACCAATGTTTACTTCCCTAGTCCTAAAATAAGGCCCAGACAAGAGTAGTCACAGAACTGCAGCAAATTGTCTGGAAAAATATGTGTCAGCAGATGTTTTTCTGCTAGATTTGAGGGTGATTACTGGACACAAGACTCACTATAACGGATATAGACTATGCTGATTCAATGTGTGTTTGGTAGTTTAAGAATGAAAGTACACCCGGCTGTTTTTTTTTTCTTCTCCCAGTACCCAATCCGGTTAGGTTTGCTGGTTTGTTGGACAGGGCTGGCAGCGTGATAGCGGGATAACAGCACAGTAGCTTGTTGGTCACTAGAGGGTCTTTCCTGTTTGTTCTCCAGCGATGGAGGACTTGGAGACGTGCCTGCCGAGAGTGTGTGGACGGAAACGGGTGCAACACTCCCATGTTGGAGAGGTGAAGAGTCCTCACAGATGGTCTCACAGATGGTCCTGGTCAATGCCATTGTCTGAGCGCAAACATGGCATCATTTGGCCCAAAGGACCAATAGCCCAAACTCCCGTGCTGCTGCCCAAAATAGAGCTCAATTATTTCAATAATTTCCGTCTGACCAACTCTGATTGTTTTGTTCCCAAATTCACTTTGAGCAATATAGCGAAAAGTTAAAGTGGGGAGATACACAGAGTGAAAGCCACCGGGGGTGGGAGTTGTAAATAATTAAGAAATGCTGAGTGTTTTTTTTTTTTCTGCAGCGGAGGGCCTCTTGGTGCAGTGCTTTGCTTTACAATCTTGCCCAAGTCCAGGACTCAGTGTGTTGCTACAATACGTTGGCATCTCAAATCTTTCTGCGGAGGACGGATGGAGTTGTGCCATGTAACTGGGAAGAGGGGTTGTTTTTGGTCATTCCTACCCTTTGTCTCCACTTGACTGGTGTTGCAGGCATGGATACAAGTTGGCTGGTCGTCTGATTGTTAAACATGCAATTCAAACTCGAGATAACCTACCGTGATTCTGATATAATGATTTCTGATGATCAAATTGGAGAAATCTGATTGTGTTCAGTGTTCTTTAATCAATTCATCCTTCATTTGATTTAAAACGGGTGGTATTTGGCTGTGTGTCGCTGTGTGATGGCACCACTTATAAGACTGGACGTTTTACTGGCCTTCAATTCCTTTTTTGCTGTTAGTGCCACCGACCTTCAGCACTCGTGTGGCGTCGCAGAATGCGAGGGAGCAGCTGCTTGTGCTTCTTGATGACAGGGAGCCTGAAAAATGTGCGTGTCAAGGTATTGTCAGATAGTTCATGTCTTTAGTACATTTGAGTGAAGGCCCGTCAATGACTCATAACTCAGCCTTAACAGCCAATAATGGGGTTGCCCTTTTGCGCTTGGTTCAGTCGTTTGCCATGTCTTTTGGAATTAAATTCCTCATTTATTATCATCAGCATTGTTCTTGCAGTTGTGAAATAAGGTTTGAATTTTTTTGTTGAGATATGAGCCTAATTGTAAATGCTCTTTTTCGGTGCAGCAGGTCGAGTTAACCTAGGACAACTTGTGAGCAAAAGGAAAAGCTACATGGGCATATCCTTTTTGTTTTTCTTGCTTGTGTGAAATGTGTGACTAATGCCAAGGACATCGATGCTGCTGTAGTATTAGTTATTTATTTTATTATTTTTACAGCCATCCAATACTGTTTTAAATACATTTTACATAGTGGATAAAAATGACTTCTGGATTCATAGAGAGGGGAAAATATATATTTTTCTGTATTCTTAGCTCATGTGTGATGTTTAAGATCATGTTCATCATCATCCGAGTTAAGTCAACCAGTAGTTTCCTCTCCAAGGATTTCACACTTTGCTCTTTTTCATTATAAATATCTGAGAAACAGTTAGGCCAAGAAATATCATGACAAAAATGGTTACTTACCTTCTCCTCTATAACCCAGCTCCTTTTGTTTAGAACAATGTTTAACATCTTCTTCTTTTTCAAGAAACACTGTTACTTAAAAATTTATTTAGAAAGGGAACGACAGTGTCACCCTTTATTTTATACCAAACCTTTCAATAATGAGTATTTAATGCGAGATAATTGCTTTCCATGCAGCTATGGTGCTCATTTGATCCCAGCAACATAGTATAATAAATTATAAAGCAAAACATGGCAGTATGAGCCTTGTAACGGTTAAGCAAAAAGAATTATTATAGCTGAGCTGCTTTCTTGCAGCTTTTTAAAAGATGGCATATGTTTGCACAGTTATTGAGCCTGTAATGGAAAACAATGTTGTGTATTGTGGCTGCTGAAACATTAATGGTACTGGCAACCTGACAAAAAAGTGGTACTGTTACAGTTGGATTATTCAAGTGGACATGCTGTGCTGACATGAACATTTATCATTCTGACATCTACTTAGCACATTGGAAAATGGTTCGGGAGGGAATCGCCAATCAGAGCCTGCAGGGACTCCACGTCGGGCCAGCGGTGAGGTCTGTAAGTGGATGGCAGTTTAGAGGTCCGGTGACCTCCGATATACATAAGCATAATGTAGCCCCAGGCATCAAAATACCAATGTAGGCCTGATCAAAGATAGATGAAAGTGAAACCAATTGCAGGACATTGATCTCTGATCCTTATTAACCCATTTTATAAAAAAAAGTCCCTCTTGGAGGATGGAAAGATAATTCTTGCCCTGGAAATTATGTACAGTCCCTCATGGCGTAGGAATGTCATTATATCCAATACATTTACAAATAGGACACACAGCCGGGTGTAAAAGAAAATCTGATTAATTGCTGTTGTCCTGTTAAGTATGTTGTAGGGTGTAGATGGAGTAGACAAAGTCACTGCTCCCTTTTTATTATTGATTCCACAAAGTGAATGATTAATTGTTTAATCTATAAATAGAAACAAATAGCCGAGTCATAAAAAAAACAACAACAACACCTGACTGACCAACCGCCCTGAATCCAAAATGATTTATAATGCGATAAAGGAAAGTAACAAATCCTTCCATTTGTAATGTATGCTGAAAACCTCTAATGTTAGATTTTTTCTTCAATACATGACTTGGACATTTTATTTTAATTTTTTTTTTCAAATGAATGGTTTATGATGTCAGGAGTTAAACCTTGCTCCTGCACATATATATTTTTGCTGATATCCTACCTAAACACAAACACACACACTCATGCTCCGGTTGTTGCATCTTTAATGATACATATTGTATTAATCCATTAATGCCACTCTGCCTTGTTGATACTCTGCCTGCATTAACCAGTCCTTGATTTGCTTCAAACGCAAATACCAAGATCTTGAGAAAATAAAAGAAGAAGAGTCAACTTTCCAGTCCACTTCTTTCACAGCCTTTTATTCTGCAGTAATGAGTCACTCACCTGCTTTTGAAAGTCACATAACAACATTAAGCCACACAAGTGCCTGGTAAGACTTGGAGTGAGGTACCCACGCTGAGCATCCACTTCAAGTATCCAAGGAGAATACATGGCTGCGTTTCTAAAAATGGCCTACGCGAGCTTTGTGTGTTGGGTTGGCTATGGGAGTTGTGCATGTGCTGTACACATCCCTGGAGATGTAAAGATGCAGATTTGTATTGACTAACCATCGTAGGGAGAGAAACAGGTTTCTAAATTGGGCATATCTTCCCCCTTATGAAATTCCATACAGGAGGATCCTGCTGCATGGCTGACCAACGGCAATAAGGCCGGTGGCTCCCTGAGCTGTTGCTCTCCCTCAGGCCTTACCTCTTGTCATCTCGCACCGGGGCTGTTACTATTCATGCCCGGTGTGTTTGTAGACGCCGGCGTGTCATCGTTTGCTCGCACTGTTCCCAGGGCGTCGCTTTGCAAACATGTCACGTCTGAATCCAGCCTCACCAAAGCACAGAAGAATATCCGCTGCTCTCCGGAGGAGAACCCTCCACCACCTGACTGAGTCATGATGACTGTGGCACCAAGTTGGAGCTGCGGATGACGCAGATGAGTTGCATTTATAACCATGACAGCAAAGGGAATATAGTCTGACTGAGGGTCACAGTGAGGCATGACTGCAACAACAAGGCTCAATGTGATTTTTGAAACATGTACATGTCGAATGTTTTGAGGCGTAAAACCCCTGGATTTACGGTTACATGAAAGCAGACAGAAATATGTGTATATTATGCTTGGATTGTCACGTTCAGCAGAGATGCTCACTTTTCTACAGTTCACGCCTATGATGCATTAACGTCTGTATACCCCTCTGTGTGATGTGAGCGGTACAGTCACACAGTAATGTGTGAATTGTCAGACTGCTGCCAAAAAAGAAGAATAAGATGAGGGTCCCTGAGGACCTGCTTGCCGCTGTTGGCTGGATGCAGGAGCAGAATCATCAGAGAGAGAGAGAGAGAGAGAGAGAGAAAAAAGCCCACACCCAGAGTGCCTATTGATAGCACAGCAAATGAGTTGTTACTCTGTGAATCCTGCAACAACAGCGTCGACTTACCAAGCGGTCTGTAGCCTAACGTTACGCAGTGTAACACAAGGAGCTGAATGACAGAGTCACGCACCCTCCCTTTCAGTCCCTCTTTCACTTTTTATAACCTTCTAGGGGCGAGAAGCTGAAGACAAGAGAAGCCTATTGATTTGATGACCCTTGATGTTCCCTTTCAGCATCATCATTATGCATTCCTTATCCTCCCTGGCTGTCTCTGTCTTTTATAGAGACAGAACCTGCACCCTCCCCGTCCTGCACCACCTTGTTTCTCAACACTCCAGACACTTTTAGTTCTTCGGTTGCTTTTTTTTTCCCCGAGCCTGCTGGTTTTCTCTTTGGACATATTCTGCTGTGTTCTCTGGCCCGATGCTGCAACAGCTCCCTGTATTGTCTGCCAGACATTTGAAGCAATTGCAACAGGGCGTCCAGACACACACACAAACACTCACATTCACACACACTCAGCAGACTTGCCCAAAGGCACTTGCCTCGCTAATTTCCGTTGACACCTTTGTGTCACCTTTACCATATCTCTCTGAGATTAAATTGTGTAATCATTGGTGTATATCAAGTGTCAGAAATTCCCCCGACTTCCCACCGTTTCCCGCTGTAAACCTTCCTCTCAGCCAGTTTGTTTTTTGCTGTGTAGCCGACACAAATGAAAATCTTATCTCCTGTCATCATGTACTTAAAATATCCAGAGGATGACACAAGCATTGGGGGTCCAGGCTCTTTTCTTTTATTAACTGGGTTAGCATTGATTTATGCAGGGGTGGCATGAAGTACATACATGTATACACATGTATCAGAAGATCATTCATTTACCCACATATAATGAACATTAACTATGTCGCACAAGTTCCTGCATTCAACGTTTAATCTAAGAGATAAATATACCTACCGATCACAATACAACGCATGTGCATGTGTCCATTAAAATCAATATAAAGCTTCAATATTGTGTTATGACATAAGTGTTGTTCCTTGTTTAAATGGCTGTAATACAGTAAAGTGATGACTCTTCTAGATGCCTTCTCTCTCTTAGAATTTTTATATCCATTATATTCATTACTGTTTAAATCTTCTGTGAAAGCACCAGAAGTTATTTCTACAATATTCTCACATTATTGATGTCAAGGTATTTGGTCAAAAAAACATTGTGATATGTTATTGTACCCATATCATCCAGGCCGTCATTCTTGGACTTCTCTTCCTCAGCAAGAGTGAATCGCTTCTTGGCTGCAAAACATCCTATTTCGATTTCGCTCCATAAAAGTGACAATAAGTTTCCACAGCTTCAGAGGTCAAGGAAGAAAACAACATTACATGGGTCAAAACAGGAAAAAAAATCACCTCCTGCGTTTATCTTTTGAGCAAATTTATTTGCAATCAATAGGCGGACAAAGAGTATTTTATTTTGGTTCTTCAAATAGTATAAAAACTACACATCAACACCCTGACAATACAAAACATACAACATCTTTTTAAGGTAATTCTGCTATAACTTCTGGTACATAATTCCCTGAAACTATTTTAAGACAAGTTTCTATTCTGATTCAGGACATGAATAAACCTGAATTTGCCCACAAAGGGCACTTTTTTAGACCTTAGCCTCAACCAAATCAGCATCATGAACACTGCAAGTTCGAAACTTAAAAATCCTTGTCAGTACAAACTCACTTCTCCTCCCCCGCCTCCCCCTTTCGTCGAAGCATAATTGATCCACTCCTGCTATCAGGGACCATCTGTTTCTTTCATGTCTACAGAGTCACAAACTTAAACGCATTTTCTCACGGCTTCGCTTATAGCCGCTAAAATAGATGGTGTCGCCTCCCCTAATTTGCATGTCCCTGGTGTGGAAAGTGCTCAAATTTTAACCACCCAGACCACCCACTTCACAATCATCTCACCATGATCAGAAAAGTTTTGTTCCCTTCACCACAGGCATACACCTCTTCCCATGCATGTTGCTGTAGCTCATGCTCGTGTTTAACAGATCCATCGTGTTTATATTCTATCTTTTGCAATGTTTTCCCATGCCTGTGTATTGCCTCCAATATGTCTGTGAAAAGAAGAGATAAAATGAGCTTGGCAAGAGGAGACTGTTTTGGCATCAGGAAATGTGCTTGCATTGCAATTGGTGGCTAATATTTTTGTTGCTTTTCCAGGCTTGGTATGTAAATTCATAAGCAGCATGTAGATGAAGGAGGGGGTGATGATTACCTCTCTGGAAATTGATTTGCGTTCATACTGGAGTTCACCTTAATGACGGTCACCACCATCAGGTCACTATGTAGCCTTACATCGCTCTGCTGCGATTAAGTGTACCTGGTAGGTTGCCAATTTGAGCTCAGCACTGTCTGGGGCTCGCACATTCAGAACAAATGTCCTCTCTGATGAGAGAGCATCCCGCGGTGGCGGTTGAGTTAGTGCTGCATAAGCATGATACAGGGAATAGCTTAAATGTGTGGACTTGTGAGGATTTAAAGTCCGAATGAATCACAAATTTAATGACCTCCAGCTATACCTGTCAGAGCCATCCAAACCATTATTTCCCACCTGAAGTAGGAACTATAAATACAGGGGTTGAGGGGAATTATTGTTTGTCTACTTCATGATGCATCGACCAGTCTGTCTCTTTGTGTCCCCACCACGCAGACTGCGATAGTGCAGCCATGGCAGACACAGTGATGGGAAGCAGCTCGGAACGCTGGGGGTCCAACGAAAGGCAAAGGACCATGCACGCGAGGTAAGCAAGATCTGTTAGGAGCTTTTTTTGGTGCTGTCATCCATCGCTGTGGCTGCACCGGCACTAAACTGTAATCCTTTGTTTCACCTGCATCCCTCTGATGTGCGATCTGTGACACAGCGATAAAGAGCAGTAAGTAGATAAACTCCTGCACAATCTGCCTTACCCCACCCCCCCGTCTGCAGAGCGCGTGTTGATATTGTGGATGCATGTTCATTCACAGATAAGTGATGCGTATACGTGTTGTGCACAATCTGCTTTTGTCTGTTTTTTCTTTCTGTTTGTCCATGTGCAAAGACAAATGTGTGATTGTGATATGAAATCTGTGCAAATCAGGGAGTCATCAGCAGTGTCACTGTAGCATGTGTTTGGATGACAGGGGCAACTGGACCATGCAGCCAGGTCCTGGTTCCGGTCCAGACCTGACAGATGAAGAGAAAGAGATTATAAACGGTGTGATCGCCCGTGCTGAGAAAATGGAGGCCATGGAACAGGAAAGGATTGGGTGAGGCTTTGTTAAAATGTGGTTCACTGCAATAATATGTCCGTAAAACAATATGTCCGGTTGAGACTAATGAGATGCATACATTTGGGCCCGGGGGTAATTAACGGAGACGTTTTAAGCAAGATGTCAATCCGTGTGCTCCTGCAGGCGCTTGATAAACCGCCTGGATGACATGAAGAAGACCGTGTGCGGGGATGGAGTGTCCCGCTGTGTGCTGTGTGGGGAGCAGCTGGGCTCACCTGGGGTCAGCTCGGTGGTGTGTGAGGACTGCAAAAAGGTAGGTGATGAGACTGACAATAATTACTAAGAGGGAGAAACAACCCTTTCCTCTGCAGCAAGTCATGCCGACGATGAGGATAAAAAAAAAACAGCGGGTCATGGTCTGTGAGCTGTGCGTCTGTATTATCACCCTAAACAGCAGGCAGATGGTAGATCTTCATTTTTATTCCCTGTCATGTAGAACATGTGTACCAAGTGCGGTACGCAGTGTGGCAGTCGGCCACGCGCCGTTTGGCTATGCAAGATCTGCAGAGAACAGCGAGAAGTGAGTGTTTTAAACATATTAAGGGAATACACTAAATCGGGGGGGGGGGGACCCGAAACATATATTGAAGCTGTTTTCTCAGGTGTGGAAGAGGTCCGGCGCCTGGTTCTTTAAAGGTTTCCCTAAACATTTCCTACCATCGCCCATGCCGTTATCTAAACCAAAAGATGAGGAGGTCGAGCCCCAAGGACCACCAGCCTCCGAGCCCAGGGAGTCAGCGACCCAGCCGCCAGGTACACACAGCCAGATATTATGAACAAACATTTTTTTTCACTGCTTGGTCTGAAACTGTGAAATAAGACCACCCACTAAAGTCTGTTGGTGCTGCTCTTTAGTGTTGCTGAAACCTGAAATGGCTCCTGTTGTGATGTCATAACAGGAGCCATTTCTGTACTTGACTTCTACTTGTCTGACTGACTTCAGCTTCTGTGAGGGACGGGACATTTAAGAGGGTGTTTTGGTAGAAGGGCGGAGTGGATGTCTAGGAAAGCAGACTGCATTGCTGCTACAGATCTAATTAACTAGTTTTAGGCCATAAAACCATGCACATTTTTATAATAATAATTAATTAAATATTTAACTGGGGAAATGGCAAATATGGCCCCTTTAATCAGTCTTTTTTAGATATATTGATGTGCTTGCAGTATCCTCATTACCATTTGTTGACCCATTGTTAGTTTACATCCAGTGTTGCTTTAATCAAAGTCAAATTTGAGTATCTCAAAATCTACTTTCTAAAATAAAAAATCCGCCAAAGTAATACCAACTATTTGTGATATTTCCCATCAGATTTTTCGGTTGCTTTGTTATTTTCAAGAGACAAATTTTTGAAATCAAATGAAATTTTAATGCATAAGTAAGGATTTGGGACATATCTGTAGAAACAAAACTTCTACATGATGACATGTTAATATTTCCTGGGTAGGAAATGGTGGTGCGCTAATAGATAACACATGTGTAACACAAATACAGGCTGTATTTTTCCCACATTTGCTGAGTCACTGCACACACTAAAATTCAGTTTAAACAGTTTTTCGATGCACCACCCCTGCAGTCTTGTCACATCGGAATCTGTACCCCCAGTCTTCTTACAAACCGTGTCTGTCATTGCTCCTTTTCCTAACCATCACACCTTTTGTCTGCTTCCCAAGTTTGGCAGTGCCATCCACTGCTGCAACTGAGGGGAATGGATAAGCTCAATTAAGCTGTCGGAAGGTGCATGCTGGGTTATGGGATGTGTGGGCTCCAGGTGGTGCTGGCATCACTGCAAAAACTCAAATCTTAACAGGGAAAGCTATCTTGTTTTTGGTACAGTTAGTCCAATATTGAGTAGAATTATCCTTATTCTCATAATTATCTTAATTTAAGAACATTTCCTGATAAAGAATAAATTGACTAAAATCAAGGGGAAAAAATGAAATAAGCATAATTATATGGTAGTTGACTTAAATAATTCATTAACATTTTACTTCAATGGTAGTTCATGAGACATAAGAAGTCATAACACTGTCATAACACTGTCATAACACTGTCAAAATCATTAACATTAATGAATGCTTAAGACAGTGGTCGCTAAGTGTCATTCTGTAAATTATATCACTTTTAATGCAAAGTAGATGTCGTCTGACTGTCTGTCTGTTGTCTGTTATGACAACTTGACATAGACGAAGACAAAATAACCTGCCATTACCATAGCAGACCTTACTGGCAAACAAAACAAAAAAACAAAAAACAATTGAGCCTATATACTATGCTGATATTAAACTGTCATATATGGTTCATTTTGACATTAGCTGTAACGGGACCAATATGACTCTGTCCTAAATGTTGTGCTTTTCAATAGAGTTTTACAGTAAAGTCTGCAATGTTAGCTTATGATTCAAGTAAAATTTTACCCATATTTCTACTCAATATTGTACCAAAAAAAGACATTTTTGCCTGTTAAGAATTCAGTTTTTTCAGTGATGATGGGGTATGCCAAGCTTTCACATTTTCAGAGTGATTGCATTCCAATCTCTGCATCAAAGCGAGGGGCGGCTCGAGCAGCCTATAGTAGTTGGCTACTACAGCCTGTTGTATTGTATATAGGTCAATGCCTTCGCCATGAGAAAGCTGCAACATCAAAAGTATGTAGAGAGAATACAGGACTATTACATATTCCATTGCAGTAGGAGCCTGGAGTGGTGCGATTATGCACGTCTCCCTAATGTGCACTGCATTATGCTGTTCATGCTCATTTTAAGGGCCGGAGCCCCAGGGCCGAGCCGGTTACCCACCTGTGGCCCCTAAGCCGTCAGCTGTGCGCATGGCCACGGGCGGAACAGGCCCTGAGGAGGCGGGGCAGGGGAGCCCAGTGGTCATGAAGAAGATGGTGCCTGTGCAGAGCTCCAGGCCGCAGTCCGCCGGTACGGCCGCTTCTGCACCACGTGAATGTTGAATCCTCAATGGTGGATTTTTTTTTCCCTACTGTCGTGTAGTGTAGTCAGATGATTGAATGTGGTTGTAGGTTCGTTGGCAGGAGATGGAGGCGCCTACTCTTCCGGTGCGGCTCCTCCAGAGCAGAGAGCGGTACGGGAGGACAGGAGGCAGCCCGCCGCCTACAGCGCTCCCCCTGCCCGACAGCAACCTCCCCCAGCTGAGGAGGAGGAGGAAGTCAACGACTACGATTCTGACGAAGCCAGTAAGTACACCATCTGCTGTCTCTTTTCATGGAGTAAAGTGGCTGATGTGTCTAGTTTCATTTGTACCTCGTGTACAGTGTGACGCTGGTGATTTATTTCCACTCATTCCAGGTAAATATCACCAGATGGTGTGTTTTATATTTAAACAAAGCAAAGCCGCATTGCTGTGCAGCATACTGGTTTGTACTGTTGCTCTTCCCCTTCCTGACTCAGTCTGTGGTGACGCTTGATTACCACTTTTTATTCTGCTGGTAATATTTCATATCTATAATTTGCCCAGTAGTTCTCGCAAACAGTAGGTTTAATTCTGGCAGCATCTAAATATTGAGCCCCGGAGAAAATAACAAATGATGATATCGAGGCGTGGAAATCGATATGCAGGAACTACAGCAGACGACTCAGTACATCCAATGTGAACCAGTAAATCAATAGTGATACATAAGCCGTGTAACTGCGCTTTATTTTATTTCACATATCCCATTTTAATGATAAGAATGGTGCCATGCCATTCATGTTCCGTGCCTGCAGCGCCAAACGGCCCCTATTCCCTCTCAGGGGAATTGGGTGTTAATTTATTTCATTAAGGTCCAGGAATATGGGGCTGTGCAAATAATTTAAGATACAACAGGGCTAAGAGGATATTTGATTCCCCTTGTGTTTGATCCATTCCCTCGTGTTGAAAGTGAAAATGGTAGAAATAGCAGTGATTTCATGTGCCTGTTCCCTATAGAGTTTCTCTGAGGGGTGAGAACAGCAGGGTCTTGTCTTAACGGTTCAAATGATTATACTTTTAAACATTTCGATTTTGCCTTTCAGTCTAAATAACATACTGTATGTTACAATATAATTTGAAAGCATAGGGTTTAACAAAGTATGCTTTTTTTGTAATTTAAAGGCCCCATTATGTAGAAAGTGAGATTTTAATTGCATATTGATTATAAGGCCTCAGCGCTGTGTTCAGAAGCTGTGCCTAAAAATCACCCGTCAACATCTGTAAAGCTGTGATGTCACAACCACACCATCACCGCCCCCCCATTCACTGAAATTTTAAATCAGCCAATCACAGAAGAAGCTCATTAATATTAATGTGAGACAAAATGTTATTTATAGAAATCCAGAGAGAAACTTGAGAGAAGATGTAAAACTATATCCCCAAATATCAACGATTTCAAAACCTAAAGCAAGAACACATAAAATCATTTATTTAAATTTTACAGGTAGATGTTTTTTTTTATTATTCAGTGTATTACCAATCCAATGTATAAACACATCTGATTATTAAAAGGATGGAAGAGCTGCATTGTTACCAGATGATGCATCCTAAAAACTTTTGTTGATCTTCTAAAAAGCTTACATTTATAAATTCTGTAAAGTCTTTTTTTCAGCTTGTTGGAAGAGCATCTGTGGTTTTGGAGCAGTAAATTGCCCAAGCATCCCAGTATAATTAACACTTATAAAAGAAATTAAGAAATGACATTTGGATATTTCATTCCCCAACAGCAATAAAACTCCTCCAAAGAAGATCTGTGTGGGCAGCAGTTTTTTATTCACCCAGGATTTGGTTTTCTGAGTTTCTCCCTTTTGAGAGTTGGGTGTTTATTTGATTTCTCTTCACCCCGGCTTTGTAATGAAATTCTACAGATTTTTACTTAAATAAAATAAAAGCCTGTTAATATGTGGCAGAAGTGTGGGTCAAGACATATCTGTACACACTGCTTCAGTGCTGATTCTCACTACTATTCACAACATGAATGATGTTTAATTACTAAAGAATCTCCCCCCGATGCTCTTATTAAAAAGCAAAATTACCGTCTCCCTGTCTCTAATGGAAGGACTGGCTAAAGAATGCTCTGGCTCTCTTTCAGCCACTCTGGGCTCTCTGGAGTTCGGTCTGCTCTACGATCAGGAAAGCAACAGCCTCCACTGTAGCATCCTCAAAGCAAAGGTACCGCGACTCTCTTCCTACTCTCACAATAACAATCAAGTGGTTTATGAAAATAAAAAAAAAATAAATCCTGAATGGCACTTTAGCTTAATTGCCTTCCCCTTTTCATGATATGATGGCTGCTGTGGTCATTTCAACCTCAGGGATTGAAGCCCATGGATTCGAACGGTCTGGCGGATCCCTATGTCAAGCTTCATCTGCTGCCAGCTAGTAAGGTAAAACACACACCGGGTTCCTACATTAAGCATTTACTTCTTTTGAAAGATGCATACCCTTAAAATCCAGCGAGGGGAAAGAAAAAAGGAGAATAGTGATTCTTTTGTAGTTTGGTTCGAAGCCTTTGAGCAAGCTCAAGTCTGACACCTTGTGGTTTGAATGGATGAAATCATTTAATTGCCATAGGTATGATGGATATAGATGTTTTCGCAGTGGCAAATGGGGCAGGTGAGCCATGTAGATGCTCCGGTTGGTAAAGCCACAAACCGTAGACCAGTGAGGTCTTGTGTAGTGATAGCATGTCATTATACTTCTTTACCTCTGTCCTAATCCACGCTGTGTTTCACAGTCTACCAAGCTGCGCACGAAGACCTTGAGAAACACCCGCAACCCCGTGTGGAACGAGACGCTCACCTACCATGGCCTGACGGACGACGACATGCAGCGCAAGACCCTCAGGTGGACATTTTCTATCCAGCCACATCCCTTTGTGTGGAGTCTTTTATTTTCGATATTTAATCTGTCCTCCTTTGACTGCTGCAGGCTGTCTGTCTGTGACGAAGACAAGTTCGGGCACAATGAGTTTATCGGGGAAACCCGAGTGGCGCTGAAGAAGCTGAAGTTGAACCAGAAGAAAAACTTCAACGTGTGCCTCGAGAGAGTTATCCCTGTGAGTGGAATTAAATTACAGTCAAACAGCGCTTTGTTCCCCCTTGTCTGAATCGCTTATTGACCTGCCGTAATCTCGTTTCCCCCCCCCTCGAAAGACGAAGAAGACCGCGACGGCCGGCGGGGCTCGGGGCATCTCTCTCTACGAGGACGAGGCAAAAAAACACTTCCACAGTTTCCAAGCATGTCTAAGCATGACAGATTCCATGCAAACGTTGTCATTAATCTCCCTGAGTGATTTCACGCCCCTCTGCTCTGCGTTCGCAGTCGGTGAAAGACGGCGCGGAGGTGGAGGAGCGCGGCCGCGTTCTGATCTCCCTCATGTACAGCACCCAGCTCAGCCGCCTCATCGTGGGCGTCGTGCGCTGTGTTCACTTGGCCGCCATGGACGCCAACGGCTACTCTGACCCATATGTCAAAATGTAGGTGGAGCGGAGAGGGTGAGATGTGCATTTGTATTGTGAACACGTGCATGCAGGAATGGTGCAAATTAAATTGAATTTCATGCAATTCCATGCAGAGTTCTGAAACCCGACATGGGGAAAAAGGCCAAGTGCAAAACGCAGATCAAAAAGAGGACTTTGAACCCAGAGTTCAATGAGGTGTGTAAGTAAACCCAAGGTGAAAAAGCCCCAAAAAAATTCTAGTAAAACTGAAATGTAACTCATTTACAAAAATTCTCATTGAATGGCTTTGGAATTGATAAGTCTCGATTGCAATTTCAGGAATTCAGCTACGAAATCAAACACAGCGAATTGGCCAAGAAGACTTTAGATATCTCTGTGTGGGATTACGATCTCGGGAAGTCCAATGACTACATTGGTAAATATTTTTGATTTGTCTGTTGGGATAAAATAACACCTAAACCCAAGCCTAACGCATCACTTTTCGACCTCCTTTTTTTTTAACAGGTGGGTGTCAGCTGGGTATCACTGCCAAAGGAGAGAGGCTGAAGCACTGGTATGAGTGTTTGAAGAACAAGGACAAGAAGATTGAGCGCTGGCACACCTTGTTGAACGAGAACCACGTCGCTAGCGATTAACCACTTGCCCCCCCTTCCCCCCCTCCTCCCCCCCATACAGCATGAGCTACAACCTCTCCTACCCACTTGGTTTGCATTCATTCTCCTAATGCACTTTCCCATTTTATTCATTTTGAATCTTCTTTCGCTACCTGACGATCACACACATACACCTTCCCTACCTCCTTGCCCCTGATGTAGTTCTTTCCTGTCTTCTTATTAACAATTTCTCTGCCTGTGCTGATACTTAATCTGCCTCTGGGACAACTCGTGGCATAAATGAATTAGAGGTTTCATTAATGTAATCAGGACATCTGTGGATGAACAGTCGCACAATGACCGCCATGCCTGTCAGTGATGTTTTACAGCGTGCCGAACCTGACGCATTTGTTGCAAAATGAAAATGATTGCACCGGCGCAGAGCAAGAAAAGCAATATGTTATGGCATCAGAGATCGCAAAATGGTCACAAAAGCCCCTGGATTGAACTCGCAGCCTGAAACCCATCAGTGTGTCGGGCTATTATTTCTGATTTCTCGTGTGATTATGTCACGCCGTAGTGTAACACTTGAGCTGTATACGCATGCCAAGCCACAGACATAAGAGAACATGCCGCTGCACCTTCGAATAGTTCAACTGTGCCCACCGTCTTTGAACATGTTGTATATTTCCATGACGAAATGTTTACATACTGATACGTTGCTCAGGTTAGGATAGAAATACTAGGATTCTGACATACAGACAATTCATAAATAAGTGGACCAGGAGCTAGATGACTCTTTCATCAGTTGCTGTTAATTTGTGATTTAAAAATTATAGCACACCTAGTTAAACTTTAGGAGTTTTTATGTATGGTTATTCAAGCTGTGGAATTTTGAGTTTGTGTGGGAAGTATTAAGTGTGTGATTAGAAGAGCTGAAAAGTTAATTTTTCAGTGAATTTCTTAGTTGTGATGGAGAATTAGCAGGAAAAAAAACAAATTAAAGTAATTTCCTCCTGCTACCTCTGATCTTCTGAAGCTCGCGGTTCACTCTGAAACCTCAGAGTTTTTCTACGGCAGTTTTTACACAGAACGCACACGGTCAGGTTTCTTACAGATTTCCCCCCCCCACACACACTCTAAAAAAACAAATTTCACCCGCTGCACTTAACAAGGAGAGGAAGTGGAACAGGTCGTGTCATAAGTATGTGCAGCTTTAACCTGCATGCACTGTGCTCGTGACTTCTTCGTGTGCCTGGGGCAGCCGTGGTCCGCTTTTACCCTAACGCAACCTTTGCACAAAGCAGGGCCCCACTTTTCCCCAATCATTCAAGGCTTTAGCGTGTGTGTTCACTACTCACAGCAAACCAGGAAAGCACACCTTAAAAAGTGGAATGACCTCAATTTATAAAGCTGTTTGCAAGTTATTCCCAAAAAATAAAGACAAAGACAAAAAAATCCTATGCATGAAATGTCTTGTGGTTCAAGATATATATATATATATATATATATATATATATATATATATATATATATACTTTGTAAGAAATTAACGCTATTGTAAGTCTATTAATGTTTACACTTCTTTCCCATAACATTCCTGTTAATACTTTATATACAAGAGACCATATTCTGCATGATTATGGTGACTATGGTGTAATCTGAATAAACTGGTCTGATAGAGTCCACTGGACATAGGCTGATAATCTGGTATCAACTGAGCACATCAACAACACGTTTTCCAACTGTACAAGTAGCAGACGTTGAGATTAATTTTATTCTTCTATTCCACTTTATTTACATACACACTCTCTCTTGCTTTGTCTATATCTCTCTTATTTTCTCTGCACAGCCAGTCTGCCCCCTTGTGGCAGGGTTTTTTTTGGGAGGGGGGGTTCAGGGGTCAGCTGAGGGGGGGGGGGGGGGAACTGTGTTCTCAAATTAAATTAAGATACAGAAACAGATCTATATATGCCCCTTTGCTTATATAAGACAACAACAAAATATATGTATGCTTTGATATAGATATATTTTAAAACTTTTGTTCACTTATGTTTTTCATTCTGTATAGTGTTCATGTTTATGTATAAAAGTGTTCCAGTTTTTAATATGGACAGATATGGCATACAACAATAGCATAATGCATGTATATTAGTTTAATGAAATATCTATTACATAATGGTATGGGTTCGATGTTTTTTTTTGTTTAATTAAATTTAAACAATATTGTAGTTTATAATTCAAGGGCACAGTTTAAAAACCATATACACAGATTTTTCAATGTAATGATACAAATTTACACGTGTATCTTTTTTTTTTCTCAGCTGACCTTTCTTTCTGTTTAGCAGACGTGATACCCTGTTGAAAATTTGTCAGAGGCGAAAGAGATAGAAGAAGAAAAGATGTAAAAGGAGGAATTAAACACCTATTAGTAGCATTACACATTTATAATCTTTTTTTTATAACAGGCTTCTCTCTGAGCAAAACCCATAGCTGTCTTCTACTTGATTCTGCCAGTACAATGGAATGTTACTTGGTTTATCGCTGTATTTGTAAATAGATAGTGCATGCACTGGAAATATGTATGTTTGCAAATAACTTTGCATGTAAAGATTTTGCAGAGAGTTTACACAGATCAATAAAAAGTAAAGAAAACTGAAAAGCCTCATGTTTGACCAAGGACTTATTGGAGTCCAGTGATGCTTTTGTGGAGATTTTCTCAGAAGAAAAGTGATATGTTATGAAAAGTGTGTGTATGGTTATCATAGTCTTTTAAAATGCCATGTAGGCCATAATGACTCACCCATATGTTTTAATTCAAACAATAGCTTTGAATAAAACCCCTAAAAAGGTAAATAAAATGCACACACACACAGGAAACACAACAGACAAATTACAATAAACCATAAACGGATGAAAACTCAAATGCATCCAATACAATAATACATACATACAAAAAAATGAAGGAATCATTTAAAAGCTTAACCAAACCGGAACGTTATGAGCCTCCTTTAAAAAAAAACATCTATAGTCTCTTTTATTTTCTGTGTTAGAACAACCCTGGTTTACTGTTTAATCAGGGTTCATCTGCCTGAGAATTGAGGGCCTTAATTATGTTGTTTTAAGCAGGGATTATAACCTCCACAACATAGCTTTCTTGTGGTGGACTGGGACACACACACACACACACACACACACACACACACACACATTTTCAGGGATCCTATCCTTACCTTACTAATAACCACTGCTTGCTTAACCCTAGCCTTAACATAACTTTAAACTTAGCTAAACTTTGCCAAAGCTTCACCCTGACATGAATCATTCATGTTGAGGCATTTGCCCTATATTAACTATATTAACTATAATAAACATGTTTAAATCTATAAAACATGAGGAAATACCTGTTACACACAGGAAAAGAAGGAGGGTCATGTTTCTACAGACAAATAATAAAACTCTGGCACGCATGTTTCAGACAGACAGAGACAAGTTGATAGAGTCCTGCTCCAGCTCTGCTCCATTTATGACATTAATTTAAAAGTAGTGGTTGTAAATGGGATTATAACCTACAGCGAACTTGCATTGAGATGCAAAACAAACGTCTGGGCCTCCTCCGATTTGGCTGCGTCCTATCGTTGCTCATCAGGTCAGAAGCACGAAATGCGGTGGGGTCTGGTCACTTCTGTGTCAGATCCAGTCCCGCAGAGGACGGGCGCACGCGCGTCACGTTCCTGCGGGAGGACGCGGCCGGTGCGCTGCGCCTGTACCTCAGCCTGTGGTCCGGAGACGCGCGACCCGTCGCGTGCGAAGTGAACGTCGACCCGCTCGTCACGCGAAGCTACGGCGCCGCCTGCGACAGGAGCCGCCCAGATGATGTCTCCCGGGGTTCTATCAACGTCGACGCGCTGTTCGCTCCGGACGCGCCGTGCGCGCCAAGGCGCACGAGAGGAGACGCGAGACGCAGAAAACGCGCCTGGATATTCCCGGGAACGCTGTGGTGCGGCACTGGAAGCAAAGCTGCGGGATACGAACAGTTAGGTGAGGACCATCCCTTGTGTGCTTTCAAGTCTTAGTGGTCAGATCAGAGGAAAGTCTGTTCAACCTGGTTTAACTTCTGAATTACATAGTACTGAAATTCCAGTGGTCTTTGATGTGTTAGGAACAAAATCTCTGGAAAGTGTCTGTGGGGGCTTTCCAGCTGTTTGCCATCAGCCCTCACCTCACAAACAGCAACAATTTCAAGAAAGATGCAGAAAATAATATTATAGGCGCACATCACAGCCCTTATAAACATATTCCCTGGTGTTTTTTGATTGAGGGAGCCTGAAGAAAGTCAGTTTATGCTGATTATTTTGATGTAGAGCTGCATGCCAATGATTACATATGAGAGAAAATCAAAGAGTTATTTCTAAGGAACTGGTGGCTAGAAAACAAAGTTACTAAAATGATTATTTGATTATTTTAAAAGTAGTTGCTGATTATTCTTTGGCCCCTACAATGAATCGACTGATGGTTGCAGCTCTGCAGTGAACTGACAGGGTGTTAGGACAAAATCAAGATGAATTCAAATTGGATTTAACATCTAACCTTTTTGGAAGATAAATCAATACACACTATCAGGAGAAATCAGAATGAAGTTGAACTTGCACTGAGGGGAAAGTAAATCGAAAGTCTTCAGGATAATTTTACAAAGTAGTCACATCAAACCGACACAGGCCCCGTGGGTTTGCTATGCTGTACTTTTTACATTTCCCAGCAGCTGCCTTTGAAGTCGGCAGCTTTTACATTTTGTGTGTTTGAGTGATCTCTGCTTGCAGTATCAGCCCTTTGACACGTGAATAGAATTGTTTATTCTCTCGTCAGGCGTGTTTGAGGGCGCAGACAGATGCTGCCGTGAGCACGACCACTGCCCGCACATCATCCCGGCTTTTACAGCCAATTACGGCGTCTTCAACTTAAACTTCTTCACAGTCTCGCACTGCGACTGTGACCAAAGGTGAGTGTCCAAGACATTATTCTAATTATTTCTTTGCTTCCATGGAGGAACTTTTGAAAACCAGTAATTCACACAGCCTCCCTGTATTTGGGGAGTTGCTGTGGTCTATGGCTGTAACTAACCAGTATTTTGATCGTTGATTAAATGTTTATTTATTGAAGCAATTAATCAGTTAAACATTTGGTTCATTAAATGTTTTTTTTTCTAGCCCAACAATCCACAAAGATCATTGGTTTACTATTTTGGAAGATTAAAGAAAAAAGCAAATAATTAGATTTGAGGAGCTGGAGCCAGATTTTCTTCTTAAAAAATGACTCAAATCAATTAATCAATTGTCAAAATAGCTGTTGATTAAGTGATAACCCTGAATTCAGCCTTCTAGGGAAAAAACAGCATTTGATATTAAAAGTGAACATACTGGGTGGGAGCATTCCATTGCACTCCCTCATGATCTATTATTTAAACCTGCAGAGATGTCGGTTTTATTCCCACTTTACATCTACTGCTGGCAGGTGCATGTGTAATGGATTTATCCACTAACTCTTGGTGTTCATCCATTTAGTAACTGACAGATATACTTACCAGCCATTTATAAACAGACTCCCCCCTCAATGTGTGAACAATATGAGGCAGAATTCATCAGAATTGGCTGGGCCGTCTTGTGATTTTTGTTTGACCTCAGTTTCCCGTTTGGATCCGACCTTTCACCAGGTTTCGACAGTGCCTGCTAGGTGCGAATGATACCATTTCCAGGATCGTGATCTACAGCTTCTTCACCATCCTGCGTGCTCCCTGCTTTGAGCTTCAACAACGGAAGCGATGCACTGAGATGTACTGGTGGGGAACGTAAGGACATGCTGATACTGCCGCTTTTTCTAAGTGCACGTTATCAGACCGCCTATGTAGAACACAACAGTTAAGTGCTGCTCGACAGGACTTGTTCAGTGGAAAGCACGTTTATTATTATTATATGGCAAAGGAGCTGAAACAGCAGATGTGCCCCTGCAGTTCAACTGAAAGTCTGTCTTGTAAAAACACGCCTGCTCTCCCAAACCCAGTAGAATCATGAAGGGCACCATGCCACACTGCTGTTGTGTTTCCACAACTTTATAGGTTACCAACACATGCTGTAGCAAACAAGGAGTGATTACTGCCTAACTTTTTTCTTCTGGCATCAATAACACTGCATCGAAAAACAGATCTGCAATAATATATTTTTTTGTACAGAATACATCATTTCTACACACATTTAGCAAAACTCAATTTTAAATTTCAAGAACAGAAACAAAACAATGATGAAAAGAGAGACAATAACAACTATAATTTGAAATGTGTGTGCAAGTGAATGATTCTCGCTGCCCACAGACAATGGGTGGAAAATACCACTTTTGCTAAAACCTGGTACATACAAGCTCAAGTTAATGTTCCTTGTATATTGTCCCTGTGAAAATAATTCACCTCATTTCTTGTATTTATCCCTGCAATTATCTTCCAAAGGAAATTCCATATATGGTACTAGAAATTACAGAAAGTTTACTCTTCTTAATCCTTCTGCTGTTCAGTTTTAGGAAGGAAGGAAGGTAGAGAGGGAAGAAGGGAAGGAGTAACAATGAGGTCAATTTGACCCCGAGGACAGGAAGATTAAGTGAAAAAATAGTGGGAATGTGGCCAAAATGAGTAAAATCAAACGGCATAAACAAATATTGAATTTGTCTCTTTCCATGACTGGATTTTAATGCATTGTGTACTCTTTACAGGTGCAAAGTAGCCAAAGATGCTCCGTACGCTGTCTTCAAAAACTCTCTTTCTTACAACACCACTAACGTCACAAGCCAATATGCGGACAACACAAGCAGCAAAACATCAACAAATGTTGAAAGGCAAAATGTAACTGCAAGTCCTGAGATTATCCTGCACAGAAAGTCACCTAAATGTGAACATAGGTGTAGATCCAGAGACCCACTGAGGGGAGACGGTTTCCCTTCCTGTAGAAGATGCCAGAAGAGGTCTACAGTGTCCCAAAGGGCTTTAATGAAGCCAGGACTTAGAAATTCTTCTAAAAGTGGCACACCGACATCAAATATGAAAAGAGATAGAAGAAAGAAGAGAAAGGAACCGAGAGCCTACTCCAAAATCAGAGAGACCCCAAACTCCCATCCACAAACAACATCCACAGCAAAAAGCCCCCCAAAACTAGCTTTACAGACACCGATCACAGTAGCGAGCAAAACCATTAAAGTCACAAAAGAGTAAGAGTTCCCAAGTAACATTATTTGACCTCATTGTAAACAGCTACTTCTACAGCATCCGTCATGACAAAATTAAAGACAGCAGCAAATGTCTGCCGTGGAGTAATTCACACTGTGATCTTGTTACTGAAACCATGATCCAGAGCATCAATGAAGAGAGACGCATGAGAGGAAATAATATGACAGGTGAGTGCATGCAGCTGCTGACCCCTATTACGTCTGCACTCCAGCATAAATCACAAGTAATTATGATGATAACCATAGGACCTCAAGCATCGGGATCTGAGCATCTCCTAAAATATTCAGTAGCCAACAGTCAGTGAGCAGCACCTGTTAGCCTGGATGGGGACAGCTTGAGCTTGATAATGTTTGAATGATATTTATCATTTGAATTTGAAGGTTCAACATTCTATGTGTTTTAGTGAGTGAATGTAAAATTGATGATAGGCCTAAAGGTAAAGTGTATGTATTAAATCTATTTATTTTTATGTATTTATTGCATTTATTAAGTAATATGGACAAAGTGGCATGGTAAGGGCAAGCTTCTAAAAAGCCACAAATATACTAAAAAAGCTCAGGGCATAGTGCTGCCAATGAGCTCTAACTACTGAGCTGTGTAACTGTGCCCCCTGCAGGTGAGACAGACTGATAATGATGCCACTCATGAAAACTTAATGAAAGATTCAGAAATTATAGCCTAAAATAAACGTGTTTGGCTTTCTGCGGAGCGTAACGACATCACTGGCCAACTAAGACTCCCTCCTGCTGTGATTGCACTAGATTAAATTAGATTGTTTTTTTTTGTTTTATTTTACTGTATTTGTACATTCCCATGTTCATAAATAATCCTAAAGATGGAAAAATAAAAAGATATTAAATTACAATTCATGACAATAAAAATAACAATTTTTCCTCACTTTATTATAGTTCGAAACATATTCCAGTGATAAAAGCAGGATTGATGGATAACCGTGCTGGAACATGTCATATTACAGAACATGTTACAGATTGAAAGTGCTTTTAAGCCTTATTTAGTTAAGTTATACATAGTAGTTCAAATAGGCCCCTACCACTGCTGTATTTCCTGCAGTATAATAGGGGTGAATATCTATAATTTAAACAGACTATGGTATCAAAGGGTAATAAAGAAATAACTGATAAATTAAAACATTTAATAAAAAGTTGATAAATCATTGCTTCATGTTTTAGTATTAAACCCATTCCTGGAAACAGCTTTATTATCCGAACACCCTAAGTTGGAACAAGTAGTACACATCTTTCGAACCAACCTATTGCCCAAATAATCCATTGAGTCATTAGTGTGTTTTGCATTCCTGAGATACTTCCTGATTCCACTCTGCAGGTTGCAGTCAGATGTAGTAACCATGGCAACTCAGAGCTTGAGAAAATGAGAAGTCATGTAGGCCTAGATAGTTTAAATAAAACACAGGAATAGAGTTTCCAGGGTCACTACAACGGAGAGACTGTAGGTATGTTTGCTAAAAGTATTACAACAGAACCCTGGTTGTAGAACAACAGAATTCCTCCTTAATAAGATACTTTGGTGCCAGACAGGCAGACGTTTAGACATGCTATAGCAGGAACACTGCAATAGGAACTACTAATGTTAACAACATTCGAGGGTGTGATACTGTGCAACCTACAATATGTCTGGCTATCATATTGGGAATGATAGGCTATGCTGTGATGGTTTAAGTCGATTTATTTATTTTTAAGGTATGGTATATTTGCTCATTCCTTTCAATGCTATAACTATCCTCTTTCTGTTTCTTTGTTTGTGTCACACCCTACCCCAAATACATTGGAGACAAATATATTGTTTCATTTTATATATGTGTCTTGCCTTGTCTCCCACTTTTAGTGTGTGAGGTTGTTAATGACTCCTGTTTGTCTGTTTGTCACTTTTACAGCTTTGCTGCTCAGTTTGAAAGCTTCAAGCATTCACGTCGTCTCCCCCCTCTCTCCTGATGGATTTCATCTCTCAATATTGCTTTAAACTGCCAAAGGAGAGGAGAAATTCCACAGGAGAAAAAAAGGTTTTAAGCCGTGATAAGCTTATTAATGTTATTCTCAGACAACTTGTGGTTGCAGCGGTGCCAGTCTCCCACTGTCTAATGTGTTAAAACTCAGTTTTCCTTTATAACAGATAATTAGGTTGGGTTCTGTTACTGATTTGTAAAAATATTTTTTTTTCTTTTCGAGCTGCTCTGGAGGGTTCACTAAATCCTCTGATCTACTTCAAGCCCTAAAAAAGAAGCTGGAGTACGAAATCAGGCAAGAAGAGAAAAAGAGGGATTCCTGTTTGCCTATATAAGAGAGGCTGGAAATATTAAGACTAAGATTAAGATTTTGTTATTTCAAATAACATGATCATAAGCCCTGGTGATGCATTTCACAGACCTGGTGATATATATATATATATATATATATATATATATATATATATATATATATATATGAACAATTTACTGATTTGCTAAATTGATAAAGGGCATATGTGTGAATAATTTTCTACTTCTTCTTCTTTTATTATGATTGATAAGTAAATGCTAAACTTATTATTTTACAAATCAACCTGCAAGGTATTGCATGTTTAACACCCCATTCTCTGATCATTATTTCTAAAATAGTGTCTCATTCGGAAATAATAATCTTTCTTGCTTCATATTTTGTAATAAATTATAGTGCATTTTATGACATGTTAGACACATTTTTCTAAATTGTGTCTACACTGCAACCTGTTCAGTGTGAATTCTCTTGTTGCATTATTGTTTTTTAGACATTTCCTGTTTACAATATATATTAGATAACATCAGTTGTTTGTTAGTTCCAAATAAATCAATTCCTGTCGCATTAGACATTCATTTCTCCCATAAACTATCACAAAGGCCACACAGTTTACAGTGGATGCACAGAAATCTTATACTCTGATGTATAAATTCTTATTCTCTTTGATGAGAAATATTCAAATAAAGAAGGACAAAAACCTTTCCCTTTTTCTTGTCTGGTTTTGCTTTTACCTGTATGTACATTTTTTATATTATTCTGTATTCACAAATACAGACCACCACTGCCACATCTGGATTCTATAATCAGATATAGACACACCACACCCACTTTGCTCCATGCCACACCCGGTTTACTACACGATATGTCGGCTTTACTACACCACCCCCCTCCATGCTGTCATGCTACATAACACACCCTAGACCCCTAGTATGTCACTGGCGATGCCTAAACCTGACCAAAATGGTGTGTTATGTAGAAAAGTGGATGTGTCAAACTGTGAGCCTGCAGAGATGTTATGTTTTTTTTGCTGTTGTTTTCTTCCTTTTTATTTGATCACCATCAACCACAACCAACATAGTAGTTACTCTTCCTGGGGTCAAGACAAGTACACATAACACACAAAACAATAATGTAATTAATCCAAGGCAAACTAAAAGTATCACTAAATAAAAACAATAAATCAACTACAACAAAATTATTAATTTATGATAAATAAAAAAAAATGTACCCACAATATGTTTTAGGTAAATAAAACATTTGATAGAGCTCAAAACAGTACCACACAAAAGAGTTTATATTGTGACACACAAAAAAAATAAGATAATAATAATAAAAATTTTAAAATGTTCAAAAGGTTATCATTAATGGCCATGTAGTTGGGCATTATGCATGTCCTATTGAGAGAAATTGACTTAGAGAGAGGGCCTGGGAGGAGGACACGGTTGTGCCTTATTTTACGTCCATGGGTGTGGCATGCAATAAGGCATCCCCCAGAGCGCCTGTAATAAAGTATTTCATAAATGAATAACTAATTGTCCAATTAAAAAAGCATGAATTAATTTTTTTTTTGCAAATCAATGTATTAATGCATGAATAAATGCATTCCAAAGTTATTAATTATAGTCAATACAAGCTAGAATTGTAATAATAAATTACAAAAGAAATAATAATACGATAAAAACATTAATATTTAACAATCAATACAATACAAACAAAAAAATCTATCAAGTAAAATAGATGTTACCAGAATAAACGAAAAAAAATGTATGAATGTTTTTGACAGCTCTTTTTTTCTGGCCCCGCGGTGCATGCTGGGAGCAGCTCGTTGGCCTTGGAAACATGGCGTCGCTCTGACAGCTGGGACGCTCATTATCTTCTCCGGCCACTGACACAGCGGGCTGGGCCGCTAGCGGAGCTGCCCGCCGTCTCCTTTTAACTGCGAGTCGAGCTCACGACGTATGTAGCGTTTGTCCCGAAAAGACGGTCGTTTCAAAGGCGGTATTATTATTATATTTTAGTAGGAGTGTCACGCCCACTCTGCTCGGTAAGAACGACGCCGTACGGTAAGTTAGCCGCCGCCGTTAGCTTAACGGTAACCCGCCGTCCGTCCGTCCCTGCCTGCTCGCCGCCCGGGCTCCTGCGCCGGACCGTTAAACGGAGCTCGTCCCTGCAACACCTCCGCCCGCCCGGGGTCAGACACAGACACCACCGACGGATAAACGCGGCGTCGGTCGCTCCTATGATGCTATTGTAGCTCGCCGAGCAGCCGAGCCGGGGCGTTTCTGTCATTCTCGCCACTGAATTTTTAATGTTCGACCTCTTTGGCATCACTGCCGGAGGAGAGAGCGATGGGCTCCGGGGCTGTGGATTCCTCCCAGTGGCTCTCGGTGAAGGAGGAGACCATTTTCCTCCACGACGGACTCATTCGGGTCACGGATCTGGCCGAGCTGCCCAGTGAGATCGGAGTGTCGGAGCAGGGGGACACCGAGCAGGAGGTGGGTGAAATCTCACACACAAAGGGCTGTTATATATGTGTATATAAATACACACACATGACAGTGTTATAGAGAAACACGCACACGCGCGCACATTGTAATGACCCGGGTTTCTTTTTGTTTCCGTCTAAAAATGTGTTTGTCACTGACAGCTGCAACACACCCTCAGTGATAGCGATACATAGCGCTAACGTTTGCAAGTTTCCCTGCCCTGCTTGTTGTTGACCCTCTGTCAAACCACACAAATGAAAGCGTTGTTCCCCTGCTGTCTCTTCCACAATAGCTGTAATCTTTGCAATAAACTATAGGAATGTGTAACACTGTAGAACTGTAAACTATCTAGCTGTATGTGTGCTCGTTGTTTGTCAGACATGTCATAAGATATTACAAAAGAAATACTCTTCCATCTCCTCTTTCCCCCCACCTTGACCTAATTTAAATCCTTAAAATGATGTATCTTCCTTTTCCCAAATTAACAAATCCAGAATCTATGAATATGGATATCCTATTTTAAAAGTTTGACTGCTTGAATGTTATGTGTCCTAAATCCCTGTAAAGTTTATTCTCATTCTATGTGCACAAGAGGCTTCAAGTTTTGACATAGCTCTTTATGTGTACTACACACTCGACCATGCTGGGTACGTTGTGATGTCATAAATCATGCTCACAAGCCCACCACTTAAGTGTACCACTTTCATGATATGAATAGGAAAACAGCCTTCCTGCATCAAACTCTGCCCATACATCATTCATCATTTTGGAGCGGAAGGAGACTTTAAAGAAGCTGCATAGAAGGTGACACAAAATGCATTTTGCTCCTATACCTCAGGTTTCAGGTTGCACACCTTCAACTTTATTATTAGTGTCAGCTTTTCTATGCAGAGAGCTCCTCAAATTGAAAATGTGTTTTTCCTCTTGTTCCTTCAGTTGAATGTTTGCGCTTCACTGTGCAGAATGTTGTATGTTCAGAGATCCGCTAAAAGTGGAGAGATCCTCTGAGCTCTTTGAAAATCCTCTTTTAAGCAGTGGGTTTGTGACATCACAAACACTTCCAGATTAAAATGTCTATAAATTAATAACCTATGATACATAGCCTATTTTGTTGAGCTGTAAATAAATGTTGGAGATGGGCCTATGATTCCTCAGATATTTAATAGGGGAAAACTGACATAGCTGTTGTGGTATTTCAATAGTTTAAAAGTGTTGTTTTTCCTTGATACACACTTGATAGTAATTGTTAAACAAAACCACACAATCATCCATGCAACAGTTTTCTAAATACTATTGAGCTAATGTTCTACAATGTCAGATATATGACTTGAATTGTTATATACTGTCAATAGCCAGAATGTTGTGATAATTTTAGTCTCTCCTTCCAAACAAAAAGGATAGTCGATGACGTCATTATTAGCGTGGGATTGTTCTTCGCTTTGTAATCATCCTCATCCTGTTCGGATTCCCCCAGTGTTCATCGTTCAGGAGGTTTCCAGCAGGAGCCAAATTATCCTCAGACACCTCTCTCTCTCCAAAACAAACAGACCTGGTGATTAAAACCAGTAAAAGCATTGAATTTAGTAGTTTGTGTGTTGTTGTTATTCTGAGGCTGTTCAGCATGCAAGCTGAGCAAATGCTCATTTGCTTAGTTTGTTGTTTGCTCTTGATATCTTACAGTCCAAATGTTTGATGACTAAAATCCTTGATCTGGGTAAAATAGTTATTAGTAGTATATTAATAAAATGTGGCTTAGACTGGATAGAAAGTAAACTTCTGACAGCTTTGGCAGACCATAAGAACAGTGATGCATGAGCACAGGGACCTGTCAAACAGGGCATTGACAGGCAGTCATATATCTCCCTTGATTAGTTCAAATAAAAAAATGAATTAATCAATATGGTTTTCTCTAGGTTTGCAACATTTACAGTAATGAAAGTATACATCCACGAAATAATCAACATAGGTTTTGTCTTTTTTTTTTGACATTATGGAAAAGGTACATATGGATTTGAAACTTTGTGGTAACAATATATATTTGGACCCTTGATATCATGTATTAAAGCTAGAGTTTGGTATCCTATACATTATGATTACCACATTTTCATTTGTCATTAGGCAAATGTATGAATGTTGGTATGAGATGTGTATTACACAGTGGTTGACTGCATAAAGATAGACACCTTATGTTAGCCATTGTATGGTTGCCATTGTTGCATGTTTATTAAGTTTATTCCAAACAGTGTAAAGGTTTCGACTTGATGACAATTTTAACAAAAGGTGATGCATTCCCATTCCTAGTTCATGCACATAAATGTCTTTTCAGGCTAACTATTTCAAATATATTTTTGTTTGGTCAATATCTAGCAAGCTAAGGAAAATGTGTAAGTCCTTTGTAAGTGACTTACTGTACACTGTTGAAATTTGTATTGTCTGAATAAAATGACTCAAGGTTTATTTAAAATCAATGGATTAACTTTAAAATGAGTAGTGCAGTTCATATTGTAGGTCTATTATCAGAGAAGTCTTATGTTCTGCAGTTCATACTGAGGGACATTTTTTCACACAGGCAGGATACTGAGATTAGTGTGAGGTGTGTGCTCATCACACACTGTCTGCTTGATGTACAATTCACTGTGTGGTGCATTCAGCTGTACTCCTTTACTGTGTTTTATTGCTAAAGTATAACCTTTGTGCTTATCCCTCGATAAAGTGCTTCACTGATGCTATAAGTGATCAGTTTGCTCTGCTATGTACCACATTATATTCAGTATTAATATTAGTACCATAACCATCAATCTGGTATGTTACTCATACAAGGAGGAGTCATATCAATGACTCTTGTATTTTAACTAGCAGCCGTCAGCCATGGGCTGTTTTACCGGCAGCACTGACAGATGACAAACCAATAGATAATTAATGAATGTGAATCAGCAGGTTTGGATTTGACCACTCACCCTTTGATTCTGCATTTTGGTCAGGCTCAACATCAGACATGGAGTGGCCAAAACAACCTCTGAAATCATGCCTCCTCTTTAAGCTGCTCTATTACAATTGAGAACATGGTGGAAGTGACAGTGAAGGGACCATTTACTGACAGCTGGATGAAATGCGTAGGATGTTGCTAAATGTAATGCTTGGTGATGCTGCTTACAAGAATTGAGAACTACTATGTTATTACAGTGAGATATAGTTTGTAGGCAGCTTTTTCATTTTATAGGTAACAATAACCAAGATTAAAAAGGTACAAAATGATATGAAATTGGACATTTCCGCATGTTATATTCTTTTATTTCCACATTTAGCATAAATTTGTTGCCTACGGTGTTGAATCCAAAGCGTGGTTACAGCTGGGACAATGTCCCTTAGTTCCCTAGGATAAATTAACATGAGCAAAAATGGCAACATGTATGTGGGTGAGACTCATTTAGGTTGATCGTTGAATTAGAGTTGTGTGGATTTGTACATATATAGAAGATCTTGTACAAAAAAACAGACTTTAATATTATGTTGATGAATTTAGATATTTATGAAACAGTAGCTCTGTTTGTTATTGTTAACTTCCTAGTAGCTCATAGCAAATAAAAGGCATTCTTGCATTGTTTTTTTATCAGGTCTAGGCCTGTCTTTTTAGATTAAGTAATATTCTGATTCTCTACATTTCTGTCGTTCTCTGTGTCTAGCTGTACAACTGGCTGGGTCATTTCAGCACTGTTTTGTAGGTGTTGTGATGCTGACTATTTTTATCCACTTGCAGCAGTGTTTTGCAGAGCGAGGTGCAGAAGGCCCAGCATCCAGTTAAGGAGTGTTACTGTAACATTAGTAGCATTCCTGAATTTGAATCAATAGGAATTGTGCCTGCTAAATGGTATCATAGATTTTTTTCAAGTCCATGATTCGTGGCCCACAGTGTAATCAATATCTGAAATGCTGCCTAAGTGCACATGAAGCACATTGTTTCACTCCTGATAAGGTATCCTAAATGTCCCCTGCTATATTTGACTGTTATTTCATAGTCCAAAGAACTGTAGGCAGAGGGTTTATGCTGTTGAAAGGATTCATAGTTGTACTGTAGAAATGCTGTAATAAGTCCTACTAATAAATAATAGGCATAATTTAATTTGCGCCTAGCCATACCAGGCCAAGAAAAAATAAATTGTCATTATTGCCTGCCTTCTCTAAGGTTTTTTTTCTTAAAGTTGCAGACAAGTTCTCAAAATTATGACCATTGTTGATGTGAACATTATGTTTTAATCACCTTTTTCTTATCTCTCTTGTCCTTCACCATTGACCTTCATCCCAGATCCTAACATTTGAGACCAAGAATCCAGTAGAGCTGGCTGAGCGTCTGCGTGCGGTCTGTGGTAATCAGAGCAACGCATATGCACGCCTGCTGGAGTACCGACTCAATGCTCTGCGAGGCCTGTGGGGGGCACAGCGGCAGCTGGCCCTGGAGGAGCAGCAGGAGCGAGAAGGGACTGGAGGGGCTGATGAGGAGACCTTGGCTTTGCTCAAAAGACAAGGTCTGCTCCAGCAACCTGAGCAGGCGCCCTTCACCTCCCGTGTTGGTCTGCTGCTGGTCTTCCCCCTTCTGCAGTCCCAGACTCGCAGTGACCCGGCGCTCTGCGGCGTTACAGCAGAAGTACTGCTAGCCTGCCTCAGGGACTGCCAGCCGCTCAGCCTCAGCAAAGAGCCTGCCGACTGCCTGAACGGCCTTGAGGGGCTGCTCTGCTCGTGGCTGGAAGATGGTGCCCAGGAGTCAGGCCAAACGCAAGGGATACAGATCCTCCACACACCCAGACAGAGGGAAAATGCTGCTGCTGCACTTGTGGCACTCGCCTGTGCCAGGTGAGCCCATACACCTATTAGACTTAACGACATAATGGAAAAATTTCCTTTAAAAAAAAAAAGGATGCCATAATTCTCTGCTGTCTTACATTCTGTTGTCTTTCGAGTTGAAGAATACTTTGTATAGACATTGACAGTATAAACCACCAATATTATATAAAGGGTTATTAGAATTGACAATCCCTGTACAAAAGGATCTGCAAAGAACAGAATAAACCAACTACTCTTTGTCAGTTCATTGTCACCACAATGCTCTGGTGTATTGCCCTCCACCCAGCACCACTCACAACCTGAGCAGTGTAATTTGTTCTCATGCTTTACCAAATACCATAATTCTGCAACCAGTGGAATGCATGGGACAACAGCAGGGGGCTTTGGGAGATGCGAGGCCCTACTCTATGCACAATGCACCATATGGGGATTTTCTTCCTAAACACAACAAAAGAAAGTGTACTCATGAAGGTAATTTAAAGGGTTCCTATTATATTAATGTATTTTGTTTTTTTCACCTAGCCAACAAAGCAATAGAATGAGCTTGCTTTTATGTGTTTGAGCCTGACCTCTGGCTTCTGCTGGTGACAACTGATCTTGACTTGTCAAAACCAGAACTCTCCATTCTTTGTTCAGCCTCTGTTGAGGTTGAGAGCCCTTTGTTGTAGAGAACCATCCAGCCCTGGTGCCCTTTTTCATACAGCGGGAGCTAATTAAAGAGCTATCAGGTGTACTCCAAACCACCATGTAGTCTGTTAGTAAGTTCACTGCATTTAGGGTAAGCAGCAAGTAAGTAGCCATATACTTTGATAACTGATGATGACAAGGTGTTCACTTACTGTGGCCGATAGGTGGATGCCAATCAATGACTCATTTTTGTTGTCTATCACTTTTAGAACATGTAAACAGTGAACTAAACATTGCTGTACAGCACAGGCAGAATCTTCCTGCATTGTACCCATCTAACACACATTCAGTGCCATGTGATATGTTTGGTTTAAAAACTCAACAGTACTCTGTGGCACGTTGTTATCTGTCCTTCCATTTTCTTTTTATGTCCAATTGATGATTTTTTCCAAAGTAGCAGTGACGAGCCTTTATTTGCATGAGGAAATGGCAGACTAGCATTTCAAGAGATCCCTCTTTGCAGCTTTGGATCTCTGTAAAGATGGATTTGCCTCAATGTGCTGTCTTAATAGTATTCTGGATTGGAAATGCAAAAATTGAACTCTGCATAAACCTTGTAAGGAAAAATTGCTCATTGCATCCGGCAGAGAGTGGCATTGTAAAATAATTTCTCATTTCAATGGAAAATAACCTTTTATTCAGATAAAAAAAAATAATTCACATCACCTTACCCAATTCAAGATAAGATAAGATAAAACTTTATTGATCCCACAAGGGGGAAATTTGTCTGTTATGGTTGCATTTATAATCCAGCAAAGGCATAGTTATGAGGCTTTTCTTTCTGTTTCATGCTGAGGCCTTCTCACTAACCTGCCAAACTATTTCCCAGGGGATCTCTGAAGACTTTTATCCACACAGTTCACCTGCTGCAGAAACAAACTGATTTAGGCCAGCTCCCTGTATCAGATGTCCTGTACAGGTGAGGGCATGACTTTGGTACACCTGACTCATTAGAGTTTAAATATTTGTGACTTTTTAGATGTATAACCCAACCTAAATCTCTCTTGTGTTAGACTTCTACTCTTGGAAGGAGGCCCTGGCTCTCCATCCTGTCTCTTGGGGGGGAAACACAGTGTTTCCTGGGGTTTTGAGGATATGCTACCTACACCTGATAACTCTGCTGGAGGAGGGGAGAGTAAAGGTAAGAACCCTTTGAATGTATTTTCTGATATCCTGTATCTATGGGTATATAGTAGATCATGGCTCTGCTATCACCAACACTTTTTGTTTTTTCTTTGTAAATCATTTTATCTCAAGCCATTGAAGTGTCTGAAATTCCAACAAAGATGGAGGGGGGAGAATGCAGTACCTTGTACAAAACTTCATTGGCCTCATTTCCCTGTGAAATATATATATATATATATATATATATATATATATATATATATAAAGAGAGTTTAAGAAATATAATGCTGTTTGTGTTTGTGAGATAGAAGTTGTGATGGTGAGAGGTTCAGGGGATTAAGCAAAGGGGGAGCTGTAGATGACTCACTTCAGTAGTCATCGATTAGCTGACCTTGTAGAGTGATGGAAGCAGATCAAGGCCATGAAGCAAAAATGCATATTTAAATTTAAAGCTGACCTCAGTCTAGATTAGTCCCTGAGTCTGTTTGCCTTGATATCTGCACACAACACAATCCACAAATTGGGGAAAAAAAAGAAATAAACAGATCCCTTTGCTTTGTTTAGCATCCCTATTCTCTCCACTGATTTTGCCAACTCATCTCTCAATATCTCTATTTTCATCCTAATTGTTGTTTCTTATGCCTGTAATTATCATCCTTTTTAATCTTTTTTGCCCCCCTACCTCACAGACACTGACTTGGGGCGCTGTCTAGCCACAGACGGACTCTATTTGTATACCACTAACTCCTCTGGGAGAGGACTCAGCAAGCTGGGCTCTGGCTTACATGGAACACTGAGGTAATATGACACTCCTTCTCGTCTGCCTTTCTTTATCTGCAGCGTTTATTGAATAGCGAAAGAGAAAGGCAGAAAGAGGGCATGAAAGACTAAAAATATCCCTCATCACTTACTCATTCCAAAGAAACCAAAATCTGAAAATTACATCTTCCCTCTTCGTCTTTGATTGACTTGATTTTTAAAAGGCACAAAAGGGCACTGTGTGCTCTGCATCTTAATTCCCCACTGTTGTAGAAAACTACCCAATTTGCAAGCAAAGGGACAGCTTTTTTCCTTAATGTGTTTTTAGAATTCAGAGAACTAATTTCTTTTATGTGTAGAATTTAGTCAGTTTTAGGCTTCTGATTATCTTGAGTATCCAACATGAAATGTCCTACAGCTACTTAAAAAATCTTAGCAATGATCTACAAATGGGATATACAGTACTGTGAATTGGCACTGTCAGCACTGAATAGGATAAACAGGATGCTTAATTCTGTGGAAAGAAGTGGCTTTTAAATGACTGCAGAATATTTTAACACAATCAATGTGTAGATAATGCTGCATGTAATATGATGTGATTCCTACTACTCAACTCATGTAGGTTATTTTACATTTTAAGTACCTTAACTGGGTCTGCAATTAAAACAGAGAGTATTAAAATTGTTAGAAAATTAAGACTTGAATACAGTGTGTTTGTGTTTGTGCAGGGGTTTTGTGTACTGCCGAAATGAAGAGTTGGAGCCCGGGTGGGTGGTGTTTAGCAGTGGTCGCCTCCTCCATCGTCCCTCCTCCTTTGATGCCAAGCCTCATCAGCTGTGCCAGGTCATTGACCCCTTCACCCTGCAGGTACTGTTTCATTATGCCACTATGAGTTATAAGTTATACAAATACAAAATTAAAATGAAGGTTTATAGGTGTAAAAAAAAAAAAAAAAAAAAAAGTGTTCAGATTAAATGTGACCAGGCAGTGTGACCATATAGAGATGTTTTATTAAACCCACCTGTAGTCATAGCCCATGTAAATGTTCATTGTGCCAATTTTAGGTGTGCCAGATTGTGCCCATGCCAGCCCATCACTTCCCAGTGGGCAGCAGCATGACCACGCTGCACCTCTGCTCTGATGGAACCTACTTGTATTGGGTTTGGTCCCCAGCCAGTCTCAACGAAAAGACACAGAAAGGTCACTCTGTCTTCATGGATGTCTTTCACCTGTCGGTGAGTCCTACGTAGATTAGATTCGTAGTTATTGAATTTGTGCATGTCCATATTTCCATATTTGATGTTTTTTCTTTTGCTGTCCATGGTGCAGACACAGACAGGGTTGTGCGTCGCAGACATCTTGCAGGAGAGAGTTATTCTTACTCGCAAGGAAGGCGAGTCTTCCAAGTGCTTGAATGAACTTCTCTTGAGTCGAATGTCACGCTTCCGGGCCTCCCATTCTGCCACGTTGGCTGCTCTCACAGGCTCTGCCATCACCAATACTGTTAAAGAAGAACAGTCAGGTAAATTATCAGCACAACTTCAAAACTATCTATGTGTTATGGTAAAATCAATGTGACTCTTATTGGTTATTTTTTCTTATCTCACTTTCCTCTTTGACCCTTTCATAGCCGTCAACACTAGTTGTGGTCTCCCTCTGAAAACTCTGAGAAAGACTCCAATGTATGTATGTGGAACCTATTTAGTGATGCTTGTCTCGCCTCCTGGTGTATCTGGGAGCTCTGCCACACGCTCCCTGTTTGGAGGTACCAGCAGCCTGTCCTCACTGAAAAGTAAGAGTTATAGTGCATTACATAGTTACATGTACTGTAACAAAGATAATATTTTTGTATAGATCCTTAAAAGCATTGGTAAGAGACAATAAATTAGATAACTCATTATTTAAAAGGTTGATTTTGAAAACTAAAGGAACCTCAAAGTGTTGTGCTATATTGTTGATGAGTAAATTAGATTTTTCCTTTTTGTCCAGTTTTAGCCTCCAGCCTGGTCTTTAACTTGGCTGACGGCCAGTTCAGCAGCCGCGCCGACCTCATTGATGCTCCTGGTAGTTCTCTAGGCAGGGGAGCCCAGGTGGCAGGATTAGGTGAGCTCAACTTTTGTCACATGAGGCTGCTATATGTAAAATGAATAGCTGATAGATACTCTTATGTTTTCTACTCAACTGGCATTTATTTTTTGGACATGCTGCATTGCAGGATCGTGTTATGATGCACTGAACAACTTGATCTGGACCTGCTCCAGTGATTACATAGATCAGTGGTGCAACTCTGGGAACCAAGCCTTTCATCATGTGTGCCATAGGCTCGGAGTGAGCCATGTCATCAAAGAACCCAAAGGTACACGAGAACTACCCTGAAAACCAGCAGAGAGTCTTTGTATGAGGTTAAATAAAATATGTAGTCAACTATTTTACTTCCTTTCACAGAGGAAACCGTGGCCACTGGTGAGGTGATCAACCAGCTACTTCATCATGTAGGTGCTATGTGTATCCACCAGCTAAATCTGCTGGCGGCCAGCAGCAACAGCCTGCCCCTCGGAGCCCTACTGGGCAAACAACATCCCATAGAGGCTCGTCACTTCAGCAGCATCTGTGACATTATGGAGAAGGCCATGGTCAATGGAGATACATGTATCATCCGCTGTATCTTAGTGGTGTTCCAGGTCAGTTTCAGGTGCAGCTGGTGACTGCTTTTGTGCAACAAAAATTTCTCAAAATTCCATTGTCTTTGATTTTTTTTTTTGTTAATTTATTTTATCGTCCTCTATGTCTCCTCCAGGTTGTGTTTAGATTTTTTAACCCTCAGTCAGAGCAGAATAGGGAGAGTGTGCGTCGGTCAGGCCTACTCCTGTGGCAGCTACTCATGGCTCCAGTCGATCAAATAGGAGAAGAGATCCAGAGAGAGGTGTGCCTGGCAATCAGGTAGGTTAATTTCAAATTCCAGTTGAAATAGTGTTTTACATAATCAATGATAAAAAATTATTTTAAAATCTCTTTTTCCTCTCTCTGTAGCTCAGGCCTTAATACTTTGTATCAGGGGGAGACTGAACTCAACAAACTGCTGAAACTAGTTCTGACTGAAGGTGACTATCAAAGATACTGTAATTAATAATTGACCAGCAAATTTTGAACTTTTGTTAATATATTGTGTATGTGTGTGTGTGATATTCAGGTGAAAGGAACAGTGGTCTGTCTCAACTTCGTGATGTGATCCTTACCAACTTGGCAGACCAACTGCAGAAGAATAGATTTGGAAGTGAAGAAGATGACCACTATAGGTGAGCAGCCAAACTGTAACTTTAAGGTTCATTATATTTTTTATTTTCATTATGGTTTTGATTGACTTTGCACAGAAGAATATCGTGTATTAGCGTTAGGTTAGGTCCATATAATTATCTAATTACTTAAGGTGTTTCTCTTTGTCTTTTACAGACTGAGTGATGAGCTGTTGCATTGTATCCTCAAAACAGTAGTTCGGGAATCGTGTCTCATCATTACTAAATGTCAAACTGTCGCCCGGGACGACTTCCAGAAGCTGCTCTCCACTGTGCCAGTATGCATATCTGTTCAACAGCATGAGACTTAATACAGAAATGTATTCAGATAAGCTATGTTGCAGCCATGGTTGGTTCATGCACTAATACCACTTGGCTTTCCACTCTGTAGGTGGTCTCACCTTGTCTGCGCTACCTCATGGCTGTTCAGAACCACCTTCTCAGTAACACCATTCTTATCCGTCCAGATGATAATGACGACAGTGACAGCTCCCTACAAGGGGAAACAATGAAGGTACAGGTAAACATCCCCTTTAAATACCCCTACCTCTGTTCTCGTGGAGTCTGCCTGCCTGTCTGCCGGTGAGAGAGCAACTCGCAAAACGGAGACATGAATATTCTTTTTTTTGCATATAGCAATTTTATTGATCAATTTGTAGCTCTATACTAACCAAGGTTGGGTTATTTTTAAGTATTGCTTATCATGGTTGCTGATAAAAGCAGTATATATTTTAGTTTCTTTTTAATTAACGGACATTAAAAATAAAACGGTGATATGTGTGTGTGTACATATTCAATATTGCATCCTGTATGATCATTGAATATCTTGGAAGCAGTGTTACCGAAGTGTGGGCATATTTTGTGTGTGGTCCTCAGGAGCTGCAAAGCAGCATCCTGTCCCTAGCAACCAAAATCCTTGTGGGATGTGATGAGGTGCTGGAGACACTGCAGCAGGTGACCACAGCTCTTATTAACAGCGACATCCCTGACAGGGAAACCAGGTGACCACATTTTAATTTTTAAATAACATTTGCACGGCAGGAAAATGAAATTTTAGGTCAAGCAGTCTTAGCTTATACCAGGCATTTAGTAAACCTCTAACGGTAATCTGTACTATACTGTCAACTCTATTAAACCATAATGTTACTGACACAATGAATAACCAGGCATGTTTGTTTATGTGGCTCTAATGTACATGTTTACAGTAAAACAAGATTAAAATAAACCAGAGTAATGCTGCAGCCTCCTATATGGCATAGTATTTCTTTTAATATTAATTGATTTGCTGGTGATAATTTTTCATCCTGCTTTTATGTTAATGCATCAACCTACCTAATGTCTTTTCTATTCAGAATCATCAACTATTGTTTTTATCCTCAGGTTGAAAGGCCTTGAACAGGTAACTAAAGCCACCATGCTGGGGCACCTGCTGCCGGTGTTGCTCACCTCTCTGATGCACCCCAACCTACAGACCCTGACACTCGCTGACGCCCTCATGCCTCAGTTGGTCCAGCTAGTCCTCTACACCAGCCAGGTTGGAGTCTCGCCTGTCCTAAAGACAAAAACGTTTTTTCTATAATAGGAAAAAGAGTCATCATTAAGGTATCTTTCTTTCCTCTTTTTTCCAGACTGCCCTGTTACTAAAGACTCAGTCTGCACTTTTCACTGAAGAGCTTCCACTCATTGGTGGTTCTCTAGGGCAGGGGGCAAAGGCATATGCTGCTGATGACAAGTAAGTTCTACATCCCGAAAAGAGATGGTCTGAGATCTGATTATACATTGAAGCCCTTTCTGTATCATTTTGTATTTTAATGAGCAAGGTCTAATTTTATGCCAATTAATAGCAGGGCCTTTATAGAATTGTATTAGTAGTAAACTATTTGTGTCCTATTCCTAATATTTAGAATTCTTGATGAACGTGAAGAGCCAGGTTTCCTGACTGGACTAAAGATCCCTGCCCCATGGGCTGCTGGCAAGACAGTAGAGACAGTGCATCCTGTGCGAGACAATTATAAGTTCAAAGAGACTGTACATATCCCAGGAGCCCGCTGTCTGTACCTTCGCTTCGATTCCCGTTGCTCTTCACAGTATGACTATGACAAGGTATTGACTCTCATGATATACTGCAGGCAAAATAGGAATTATCTTTTTCTAGCAGTTATATGCATTTTGTGCCACTCTTGACATAATCTGTGATATTTTAGTTGGTTATCTACGCTGGTCCCAACACCAACAGTCGTAAAGTAACGGAGTATGGAGGAAACACACTGGGATATGGCAGTCGCAGTGTCTTGGGGACAGGATGGCCCAAAGACCTTGTCAAGGTAAAAGAAGCTTTATAGCACATAGAGAGACTGACAGAAACACACAGTGTTGCACAGTTAAAGACCTACATTTATTTTGCTGTCCTGCTGTAGGTCGAAGGTGACACTGTGACCTTTTCCTTTGAGATGAGAAGCGGGCGTGAACACAACACCCCTGATAAAGCCATGTGGGGGTTCTCCTGCACTGTCAGAGCACAGGTGAAGCATGGCAGTTTACAAACAACCTAGTTTGGAACATGATGCCCAACAGATTTTTCTAAAAATGTTATTTTTGTTTTGTTTACAGGAGTCATCCGAGGATGTCTCTGGAGGGCTCCCCTTCCTGGCAGATCTCGCGCTCGGCCTGTCAGTGCTGGCCTGCTCAATGCTCCGCATTCTCTATAACGGGCCAGAGGTGACAAGAGAGGAGGATGCCTGTCATGATTTGCTCTGTTCAAAGCTGTTGCAAAGGTGACACTGCTCAATAAAATTAGCCTAACTTCACGGACGTATTGATTGAAATGTAATAAATATATAATAATATGATAATTGAGATATTCATCGCAGATTGGTGACCTCTCTCTTTTCCCCAGGTGTCAGTGGCAGGTGGAAGCAAATGGTGCAATCTCTCCTGCCCTCACACCTAGTCCCTCACCTCTACCCCTGACCATCGAGGAGGACCGGGAGTTCACCTACCCCTCTGATGTGCTCATTCCGCCCCCAGGCCTTATGCCAGGGACCTACTTTGACTTGCCCCGTATACGCCTGCCCCCTGGCATCATGGGTAGGCTACGAGAAGTGTCTGGAAGGGCTCGACCACAGTTTCGTCCTAGCATCAAGTAAGAGGGTCATAGTGTCGCAGTATAAAGAGTGCATGTAACATGAAATCTGCCAATAATGCAATCACATTAAAAACGCTAAGCTATAGGCTTCTGTGTAACTTTAACTAACCTCAGTTGTCTTAATAAATGATCTAAGATCAGAACAATCAAACAAATGTTCAAAGTTGCTAATAATTTTTTTTTCTTGAAGGGAAGTGATCAGGCCAGATGTTATGGAGGAGGTTATTGTATCATGTGTCATAAAACATCTCAGTCTGGTGGATGCTCTTCAGTCACTTGTTAACTACCAGTATCGTGAGGATCATGCAGAGGAGTATGACCTTGTCTGTAAGATCATGGCTGAGACCTTTAAGAAGATCAATGCAATGGAGCGTCAGCTGCAGGTGAGCTACTGTTGTAACAATTTGAGAGTATTATTAGAAATCTCAGAATGGGTTATGCCTGTTATTGAGGTTGAGGTTGTCCAGAGCACAGTTTAGTTAACAAGAACTATTTAAAGCCACCAACATGAACAGTACCATATAGTGTCTTACTGTGTCTAATTATCTTCTGTGTTGCTTTCAGAGTGTAGCAGAACTGGAGCAGAAGTGGCAGAATGAGGTAGAGGAGGCCCAGCAGGGAAAACTGGAGAACAACACTCCTTTCTTTCACGACTACCACTTTTTTGAGGTACCATGCCCCATACACACTTTCTAGCTATTTCTCAAGAGACTAAAGTGTTACCATTACAATTTCTTTAGATATTCATAATTTGTTTTTTTCTTTTTTGCCAGAATAAAATTAAAGAGCTGGAACTACTTTGCTCCCTGAAGGAGATCCCACTTGATTTTAGTGATTTGGAGAATGTCGTTCTCACCTTGAGGTAAGTAATTTCTAATAAACTAGTACAGCATCAGCTGGGTTGTCATGGGTCAGGTCATGCTAACCATACATATCTGAACAAACAGGGAGAAATTCTTCCAAGAGGTAAACACCTTGCACCTCAGAAGTAGCACCCCACTGGCTAAAACTAAAGCACTGGTGAAGAGTCTGATGAATCGCACTGAGCTGCTGCTACATGTTACCATCGCTCCACATTGCAGAAGCCTGACCACCACACCTGCTGGTACACCAGGGCCAGGTACACATTATCTTTTTATCGGTTTCTATTCTATTCTTTACAATTTCGTATGTTTTTCCTCCAAGATAAGACAATAGTCATTATAAGCTGGGACTCTGATTATGGCAGAGGGCATGGTCGACACAGACGAGTCACAGACCTCCTGATGCCTTTTATATGATGTTATATGATGTGCATTTGAGTTAAACACATTGCACATTTCAACCACTTTATACATTTAACAATAACCGGTCCCATCTAGTTATTGTTTTTCCATGTGGTATGTCTGCATATTTGTCATAAAAGTCAGGAAGTAAAGGAGTAATGTACATAGGATTTCGATTTTCAGTAGATACTGTGAGTGTTCGCATGAGAGGTTGTACAGCATTATACGAGCAAACTCAAGCAGATCAGAAAACAAGGAGGTTGAATACTAATGATTAAATATACTCATCAAACATGAGGCATTAGAAATGAAAGCCTCTGTCTAACATAAACCTACTTTGTGTGTATAAATGCTTCCATGACTTGTGTTCATCAATGACTTCAATTTATTTTTAATTTTTTGTGTCAGCATCTAAATCAGTGTCAGATGCCAAGACTGTTATCCCTATGGTGAAGCAGCCAGTCTTCCTCCGCAGCATGTCTGCCCCATCTGACTTGGAGATGATTGCTAACCAGGACTTGGAGTTTACACATGCTCCACAAAGGTATTTTTCTATTTTTGTTTGGAAGCAAGACTTATTGGAATAAGTATATTTAGATAAATATATTCCTTGTATTCTTTTGTACCTGTAGGAGGCGACACCACCCTACCAGTCATCGCAGCAGCTCATTTACCCTGCTGCAATCTCTGGCCATCGAGGACAACCGTGACAAACCAACATACAGTGTGCTGCTGGGACAGCTGTTTGCTTTTATTGGGACTACACCTGACCAGTCTGTGAGTCTGTTACTCATCACTCACTCCTCATTTAACTGATTTGTCTGTTGCCATAGCTGCATGAGAATCAATAGCTAAATTCTGGTGTGAAATTGATCTTTTATACTCTCTGTAGGTGTCAAGCAGCAGTTTCCTGTCTGCTGCTCAGACGCGTTGGAGGCGTGGCAGCACACGGAAACAGGCACTTGTTCATATGAGGGAGTTGCTCACTGCTGCCGTCAGAGTGGGTGGGGTCACCCACCTGGTAGGCCCTGTCACTATGGTATTACAAGGAGGCCCAAGGTAAGGGAAACGACCAAAAAACAACCCCACACACAAAAACATTATGATAAAAATGTTTGGTTGTGACTGGTTACTCTTCACATCTGTGTTTCATTTGTGCAGAATTGAAGAGCTAACCTGTGGTGGAATGGTAGAGCAGGTGCAGGAGGCTTTTGGGGAGACCATGACATCTGTAGTGTCACTGTGTGCTCGCTACCCCATTGCATGTGCCAACAGTATTGGCTTGCTTTGCACAATCCCCTACACAAGGCAAGAGACTCCATCTTGTATTATTCCTCTTTTTATTTTCTCCTGTATTACTGGTCACTCGGTTTACCCTCATTTGTTATCTGTTACCGTAGGAGTGAAGAGCAATGTTTGGTACGGAGTGGGCTGGTTCAACTCATGGATAGTTTATGTAGCTTGAGTGGTCAGAGAGAATGCAGTTCAAATGAGAAGCAGACCAAAAAACAGAAGGTGGCCACTATGGCCTGGGCTGCTTTCCAGGTGCTGGCCAACCGCTGCATTGAGTGGGAGAAGGTCGAAGGTATGATGAATACTGACTCTTAAGTGCAGGAATATATTTGTGTTGGAAAAAGTCTTATATATCCAGTGCATACAAGGCAAGCCTAGTATATTTTAATGATAAAGCAGTAATCATTGTTCTTTCTCTTCACAGGTGGGTCTACAGATGCTGTGCACTCTGGTCTGGCACGGCAGGTGTCAAGCCTGCTAACCAATCACCTGGCCAGAGCCACTGAGTGCTGTGGGAATCAGGCAGCTGGCAATGATGCCTTACAAGATGTCCTCAGTTTGCTCAATGACCTTTCCAGGTAAATTGTTTTCTCATGTGCCTATATTATGTGTTATCTATTATCATCTATATTTATATTTAAATATATTTGGTATATGTATTTGTTATTGTCTTCCAGGAGCCACATAGGAAAAGCTATCCTGAGCCAACCAGCTTGTGTTTCTAAGCTCTTGTCCCTGCTGCTTGACCAAAGACCCTCCCCAAAGCTGGTACTGATCATCCTGCAGCTGTGCCGAGCTGCCCTGCCTCTCATGAGTGTCGAGGACTGTGGAAACGTGGCTCTGCCCTCATGGAGCTACTCTATTAACACATTAGATGCTGAGCAACAAGATGCTAGTGACCCTGCTTCACGTATTGCTGCTTTGCTGCTAGCCAAGCTGGCAGACTATGTTGTACCAGGTTAGTCTCTCTTAAGATGAAGTGCTGAATAAATGTTTCTGAGTTTGAAAAAACAAGTTTTTTAAAAATGAATGCAAAAATATGTTAAACTAGAATATCATAACCATTAGGATACTATTTCTTGCTAATATTTTTATTTACATGGTTGTGTCCTCTCCAGGCTGCCAGACCCTGCTTTCCCCCAGCTCCTCTGAGCCAGACACCAGTCTGTCCCGAGCCAGCTCCAAAGGAGCTCTGAAGTCTGAGGATGTTGGGGAAGAGGGAGAAGCAGTCGATGGCAAGCTATCAATCTTCATCCACAAGAGAGAGGACCAGTCATCTCATGAGGTTTTGCAACCACTTCTCAGGTAAAATTGGCCCAGAAAATATTGTCTCTGCTCAACATTAGTGAGTTTACTCTGGGTTTCTCCAACGTGTTTTTTCAAATTATTTAAAATGTAGCAGCTCAGAGGGACGTCCCTTCCGGCTTGGCACTGGAGCAAACATGGAAAAGGTGGTCAAGATGGACAGAGACATGACTAAAGTAAAGTTTTTGAAATGTTGAAAAAAAATGTTTAATTTAATAGTGTGAACTTCCAATATGAAAAGTAGATTTTATGTAGCTTTATTCTAAACTCCATCTTAAGCTCAGCTGTCCTGTTTAATCCTCCTCTAGAGTGGAAGCTGTGAGGTTATCACAGAGGAGGCAGCTGCTGCTCTGAGGAAGGCCAACAAGTGGGCGCAGTCTGGTCTGATAGTGAGTGTTGGTCCACCTGTGGAGACGCTGGCCCAAGAGACTGCTGGAGGCATCACAACTGGTGACAAGAAGAAAACTGCTCAGACTGCTGTGTGTAGGGACAGGAATGCTGACCTTGCCAGGTAAGTGAAGTATCCACTATTTAATCACTTTGCCACTGACTGTGTGAATTTGTCTGTCTGTGTAGGTAAATCAGTGCACCATATTTGGGTTAAAATGTATCTTGATCTTGATTGTGATATCTGACTTCAAAACTTGCCTTCAATAGGTCGGACCCTGTGAGGCCATTTATCAGTGGCCATGTCGCCAATAGTATGGCTGCTGAGGTTATTGCTCTGCTGCATAGTCTGCTCACTGCCCCCGAGTCAAACACTGCTCAAATCTGGACGACCACTGCTGAAAAAGTAAAGTATAATCATGTTTCTACCTTCATAGAATTTTTTTTCTAAGTAATAGTAAAGTCATACTGTTGAGATTACAGCTGCTTAATCAATTTCAGATAAACATTTTAAATTGGCTGATGTGTACTTGAATCTATAAACTAATGCTTTCTCACTTGGGATTTATGTAGGTCCTCTCCCGGGCACTGATGTTCATTCCTCAGTTGGGGAAGTACGCTGAGAGTATCTTGGAAAATGGGAGCAGCAGTGGCAGGAAACTGGCTAAGCTTCAGGCCATTGGCAGGCAGGCGGTTGCTGCACTCTGCGCCCTTGGTGGCTTCAAAGAAACCATTAAGATTGGTTCAGAGGTCCAGGTTGGTAACAACTGTACTCAAGTATGAACTTGCATGTGCATAATTTGCATTCTAGATAAAAATGTATTGATGTTGAAATTGAAATGTCTTCCCTCTGCTCTGCAGGTGGTGGGTAAAGGAGTGCTGGGGAGTGTAGGCATAGTAATGTCCATCAATGAGCAGGAGGGCATTGCAACAGTCAAATTCCCCTCTTGCGAGTATAGGAGAGCTTGCAAAGCCTCAGATATTCTGACTATACCTATATCACGCCTCTGTACACCCAGATCTGAGGTGAGCATTCCCACATCAAAACAAATGCAGACCTTCTTTTAATTGGAAAGACTTTCCTGACTTCCTTTTCTCTTTTTTTGATCTCAACCAATCAGGCGCTTCCCCTGTACAAGCTGTCGATCACTGAAAAGGTGGTACAAGCGGTGCAGTCGATGCTTCTACCACAAGAGGGCAGTCTCTCCATTCACACATCTCTACCAGCTACAGGAGATGGCTCCAGCCCAGTAATGGCTGCAGTTCGCTTGCTGGCTGAAATAAGAACCAGGTTAGTAACCACCGACATGAAGCCATTTAACAGTGTAACTCTTATGATGTGATACAAGGATGTAGAAATATTTATGGTTGTTTGACACCAAACAATAGGAGGAAAAAAATTCACAAGAATCTTTTTTATATTTTCAGGGCATGCTTGGTAATGGCACAGCTCCTGGAGGACAGCTCCTTCTGCGAGGAGTTCATCCAGCAGTGTCCAGCTGCTGTCGAGGTGCTCAACCTGGTTGCCCAAGAATGTAGCCCTGGTGAGAATGCCTACTTGTGGACCATAAGCCTCTCCAGTACCAGATGTTGTGGTGATAAACTGTATTGCATCATACACTGTTGACAGCTGTGTGTCTGACATCTTGTGCAGGGGAGCGCCTCGGCATGGTTGAGGCTCAAAGTGAAAGAGTGAGAATGCTGTACCGGGACTGTGCTCGGCCACCACCTCCACCACTGCAGACCGACAGACGCCAGGTGGGAGTTTAAATTGATAGTATAGTTTTTGTTTTCATTAACATCACCTTTTCAATGACTGACAACAAGCACAAGTAAGAAAACGTAAGTATCTTTTATCTGACTAGTAAAGGGTGCAAGCAAAAAAGTGTGACTGTATTTCCAAATATCTGGAAAGGTAATACCCGAAAAAAATGTTTCACTAAGAGAATCCCAAAACTTCACTGGCAATAAAGACATATTAATGACACATACATGTGCCTGTTTGATTTAAAATAAAGGAGCTGTGATAAATAATAAATCATTGAAGTGCAGCTTCAGAGCCGAGTTAACATAACAGTCAGTGTGACAACTAGTCCGCATTTCAGCATTGTTGGGCCAATAATGAAAAAGAAAAAAGAAAAAAAGAAATCTAGAGTGTGTGATGTCATCTCATGGAGTTTCAGTCAGTGCTGTTATTATGACAACTGTGCAGGTAAATGGGACTCAATCATTTTGTAAATTTTGTGAGTGAGTTCTGCCTGAAAATCTATTGGGGTTGCACTTAGACAGTTCTACTCCTCAACACGTTTTGTGAAAATCAACCCTGTAGTTTTTCCCATAATCCTGTTTACAGAGAGGACAAATGGCACCAAAAACAATGCTAACCCATTTAGTTATCCGTTGTAAAGTCACATCTGTTTGTCACAATTATTTTATACCTGTGATGTGCTTTTCTCACAAGCCCAAAGAGATCACCTGGTGTCCATGCAGAGTCTTTCCCCCAGTCCGTGCCTGCATGTTCTCTTCCCATCTGACCTCGGTCACCTTCTTGGCTGATCCCAGTGCTGGAGGAGGGTTGCCCAGGGGCACCTTCATCTACGCCACCTCCCCTGTACCAATTCAGGTGGGTATATCACTGTGGAATTGACCTGCATTAATCTTTTCTATGTTTGAAGTGACTGTTTAAACATGTTACTGAGATAAATACAGTCTTTGATTTGATTCCCTTTGTCCCTGCAGGCCCCGTCTTTTTATTGGGAGATAGAAATTGTCTCCTATGGAGACTCTGAGGAGGACAGTGGGCCAATCGTGTCCTTTGGTTTCGCTACAGAGGCAGAGAAGAGAGATGGAGCATGGACCAACCCTGTTGGCACATGTCTCTTTCACAAGTATGTTCACATTCATACATATTAACACAAAGACATTCTTTTTTCATGATATTTTCCTACTGCTCTGTCCTTGACTGGAATGCTAACTGATCTCCTTCTCTTACATGCTGTCCTCTTTTTGTCATGTCTGTACCATCAGTAATGGTAGGGCTGTGCATTATAATGGCTCCAGTCTACTCCAGTGGAAAAGTGTCAGGCTAGATGTGGCTCTACTTCCTGGTGAGAGTGAAGACATTTTTTTTATATCAAATATACAGTATTTCTTTTGTTTGATTTTGTCAGTCTGGAAATCGTATGCTATAAATTTTAACTGCAGTGAATAGTATAGAATCTCATCTGGCCTTTATAACACATCTTGCTTCCTTAATATGAGCAATTGACATTTGAATTTGCATAAACACAGGTGATGTGGCCGGAATAGGCTGGGAACGTTCTGAGGGTACTCCTCCACCTCCTGGTCAGGCTCCTAAAGGGAGGGTGTACTTTACCTACTGTGGCCAGCGGCTCAGCCCCATCCTTGAAGATGTAGCTGGCGGGATGTGGCCCCTGGTACACATTCAAAAGAAGGTGGGTTTGTTCTGGCTAAAATGAACTTGAAATCTCTATGTTTTAACTACAATCAGGTTCTTTCAATTTGTTTCAGCACTTTTATTTTTGTGTAGCTTTAGTGGCATAATTTTCGTTCAGAATGAATGCTCTTAAATTTTTTTTCCTCCACTATTTTGTAGAACTCAAAGATCCGTGCCAACTTTGGAAGCCGTCCATTTGCGTATGCAGAAGGCCAAGCTCACAGGAATGCTGCTGACCTGTGTGTAGATCTTGCAGAGGAAATTAGTGCAAATTTTGAAGCTCTCCCCTTTGCCATGGCCTCAGACAGTGATAATGATGCAGGTGCAAGTGTTACCTCTGACTCTGGCTCTCATGGACCACCCTGTCGGATCGCAGCAGTGGCAGTCACCCAACAACGTATATCTAATGCCTTGATTACTGCATTATCCTAAATTATACATAAATTTATTTTAACTCATTAATTTGAACCTACATTAAGCACATATTTGCCCTCTCCTGCTGGAACAGAGTACAACAGCGATCTGTCGTGCCATTACAAGGTGGAGCTGAGCTATGAGAACCTGGTCACGTCTGGGCCAGATCCACATCCTCCGCCCATCGCAGATGATGAGAGTGATGATGAGGATGATGATGATGTCCCAAGGGTTAGTGGGCTTTTCATTTCCTTCTCAATGTCAAACATTTTTTTCTTCTTGTATATTTCATTGATTATTTCACCTTAGGAGGACCACTATGCCTTGCTGGTAAAGGCCTGGGAGACCAAAGTGTTCCCTACCATTCGTAGGAGGTTCCGTAATGAGGCTGAGAGGAAGTCTGGCTTGGACCAAATCAAAGGAGCCCTGCAACTGGGTAAAAAAAAATAATCAATATGCTTCAAACATAGCCTAATAGTAGTGTATTACACATAGTGTGGAACACATAGCTAATACTGAATCAATAAATGTTTTAACATAAAACAAACACTGTAAGCCATTTTTCCAAAATCATTTGATCAAGACACAGAAAAAAAATCATCAAAGCAGCTCCAAGATCTTCAGGGAGTGTTAAAAGATTTTAAAAGAAAATTGTGAATCCTTTAAACTTTTTTGTATATACTGTATTTTGTTAAGAATAACTTTGATGTTGTATCTGGTGTGTTTCAATCGCAACAGGCATGGTTGACATTGCACGACAGACAGTGGAGTTTCTGTATGAAGAGAATGGCGGGATTCCTCGAGATCTCTACCTCCCTACAATTGAGGATATCAAGGATGAGGCCAACAAATTCACCATTGATAAAGTTCGCAAAGGTATCTTTCACCCACATCACTATATCTCCACACTTTAAAGGCACAATGTGTAGTAGTACTTTCCAGTGACTCTCCTGTAATCACAATACTGAGATGAAGTTGTTGCTCAATCTTTCAAAAGCCCTTCCCCTAATCAGTGAAATATAATGTTTACAAGTGGTAACAATATGGAGAACTGATTACCTGTAGATCCTTATCATTAGTGGATCAATACAGTCTAAATTTGCAGTCAGTCACAGTAGTGAAAACAGCCACTACAAACCACATCAATGCCATTTAGAGCGTATTAAGCTATGTGTTAGTTACTTAGATGCGCTAAATATTGTTTTGCTAAATAGCTAAATTAGTCTGAAAGAAATGTTAGTCAGCAGATTTCAGCCAGCAGATGTGAGTCCGGCATCGAACCTCAACTCTCAGTTTCCAGCGAAGGAAAGCAATGATAAAGTTAATGCCTGATCCCCCACCCCCCTACATCACTTGTCACACTTTCTTTTTTGAGGCCAGAAGTAAAATACCAGCACATTTACTGGTTCACCTGCAATTCCAAACATGTGTTTTGGAGCAACATTTAGACATTCCTGCAGCATGAGTGAGGGCAGATAGGTTGCTACAGCATCTGCAACTGTTTGGTGTTAAAACAGGGCAGGACAGGGCTGAAACACAATAGATAGTGTTTGACATAACATTAACAATTTTATTTATTCATATCACGGGATTTGTAGCTCATTTACGGATGTTGTGAATTTAAATTATGGTGAAATCTTGTCACGTTACACCTTGTTAAAGTACTGTATTAAAACCGTGTTACTATGGCACATGGTTCTCAGCTCTTTTGAATGTGTTTTTTTGACCATGAATCTGCTTACTTAACACAGGCTTGACGGTAGTCATCCGCTGCCCAGACAGCAACAATACCAACAGCACTACAGGGGGAACAGCCCTGCCCAAGTTCGCCATCCGTGGCATGTTGAAGACGTTTGGTTTGCATGGAGTTGTACTTGATGTAGATTCTGTAAGTACAATACTTGTTACTGCAAAGTGTTGTACCATCAGCAGAAACCCATAGATAAAGCCTCCCTGGTTTTGGTGTGTGTCTTTGTCTAGGCGAATGAGCTCGTACAGGTGGAGACCTACCTGCGCAGTGAGGGCGTGCTGGTGAGGTACTGGTATCCTATTGAGATGCTGGAGCGCCCTCCCGCTGGATCTCGACGAACTGCTGCTAATGGCTTAGTCTCACTAGATAGTAGCAACATTCAAATTCATAGGTAATATTCCACACACGTGCATCCTGCACCTTTGGAAAAAAACGTAAATCTGAAAAACTGTTTCACATTTTTTTTTTGCTTTGCTTTAGGGAGCTGCTTCGCTGTGAGAGTGCACTGGCTCGGTTATACTGCCGGATGGCCTTGCTCAACATCTTTGCACCCAAGAATCCCCACACCTTCACCCGTCTCTTCCACATACCTGCTATCCGTGATATCACCTTGGAACACCTGCAGCTTCTCTCAAATCAGTTGCTGGCTCCACCTCTGCCTAGTGAGTGTAAATATGTCTGGATTTCTCACCAAAAAAAATGTTTACTTCTTTTGCTGATTTTTTTTTTTCTTCCCGCAGATGGCACTATCAGTTCTAGTTCTATCCTCCTGGCCCAATCATTGCTTCACAACCTTCAGGGCCAAAGCTGCTCTCCCACAGATCTGTTCTACCAGGGCAACACTCAGCCCATCCGGGAGTGGCTGACGGTGGCCATCACCCGTGCCTTACATCAAGGAGAGGAAAGCCTGCTGGACCTCACCAAGCAGATCTGCTGCTTCCTACAGGTCCGCTCTGCCAGTCCGTGGTTCATTAAATAAACGCTTCCAAACCGTAAAGTCGCTAATATTCTCTTAAAATTGTTTTCTCTCTGACAGAACGCACCAGAGCAGTTCACATCTGAGGAGTTTCCTGTGACTGAGTCGAAGGTTAGCATGGATGTCAGCTTTCCAGGTGCAGCATTTGTGATCGTGTCCTGCAAGGAGAGCCAACTCGGCTGCCGCAAAGAGTGAGTCCCTCGCCAATGTTCAATTTTAACTATTCATGATGAACCCAGATTTTTTTACCCCTCCATTTCCTGCAAAAATGTTTACTTCTCTTGTCATTTCCACTCTATTAGCTCAAGCCTTTACAAGGCTCCCTGGGCACGTGTCATGGTGTATGGCCTTGGTCACAAAGTGCGTAGAAATGGCCAGCTAAATCTGATGGAGGCAGTGTGCTATCCTCTGGATGCCTCACCCACCAACACCGGCCTTATTCCCCCTCCCACAACCAACCAGTACCCCTCTGTTATTATCCCTACTGATAAGGTCCACATCAAACTGGGTGAGTATCTAATCCCCAAATTGATTTTTATTTTACCAATGAAAAATACAATGTCGCTGCTCAAAATAGAATTAAATATTCTGTTGTCCTGATTCTAGGAGTGTCGCCCCCTCCTGGCGCTGTACTAGTGCTGCACTCCTTGCCACTAGAGTTCCCTCTGGCCATGGCATTCGCTGAGCAGCTGTTGACATGGAAGCTGGGGGAGAGCAGTGAGCGATCAGAGGATGAGCTGGACACTGTACCCTCGTCTGTGCTGCTGCAGGTGGTAGAGCTGCTTGGTAGGTTGGAGTCCAGTAATTATAACACATTTATTAAACTGTTTGTTAATACATGTAGTGATGTAGTGATTAATATAACGCAACACTTGAAAAATTGTACTGCACAACCAGTTCCTATATTGTTTATTTTAGTTTCTCTGATTTCTGTTATCTATAGATATAGATTTAATCACATTTTGGATTCAATTTTAAGAAACAGGATTGTTACTCACTAACAAAACCATACATCCCAGGAAAAGTTTCAATGCTTTTAATATGAATCCTGTTGCTTATCTTTTTTTTTTTTTTAAAGGTGGTTTGCTATGGACCACTGATCTGGCTCCTTCCATCAAAGAACTCGTCTTTCACTTGCTGGCTGAGCTCTTGCGGAAGATCCACCACTTGGAACAGCGCAAGAGTCCTGCTGGCCTGTCCAGCTCGATTGCTCTGCTGCTTAACCCCTGCCTAGCGGTACTTATGGCCCTGCAGACAGAACTCCGAAAGCTCTATGACCGGGAGACTCAGGGATGGACGGCCGGAGGAGCTGGAGCAGGGGGGTCTTCATCCGGGGGCATTGCCTTGGCTCTGGGTGCCGAGCAGAGCCGTTTCTCCACCTACTTTCACGCTCTGATGGAGGTGTGTCTGGCTGTGGCAGAGGTTACGCTTCCCCTCAATGTTGGAGGCTCCTCGGTTGGAGCTCTGTCTTCTACCAGTGCCCCTAACCTCAGTGATTCCTCCTCGTCTTCGTCATCGTCCCCAGGCCAAACCCCTCAGAGCCCCAGCCTTCTATCCAAACGTAAAAAGGTAAAGATGAAGCGTGAGCGGGCTGCAGCTGCGGTAGCAGCGGCGGTCTCTGGGAAAAGGGGAAGCGGAGGTGCTCGTCTGTCAGAGAGCGACAGTGCTCTGCTGAACATGGCAGGCAGTAAGCCTGAAGACATGCTGTGGTTCCACCGTGGCCTCACTCTCCTGATGATCCTGAGACATCTTGCCAATAAGGATCCACAGGGCCTGAGCGTGACCAGCGATGCAGTGACAGATGCCTGTCAGGCCCTGGTGGGTCCCACAGCCCACAGCCGCCTATTGGTGCTCTCAGGTATCCCCACGCACCTTGAGGAGGCAGTGGTTCGGAACGCTATCCGCAGAGCTTGCAACGCTCATGGAGGGCTCTTCAAAGATGAGGTCTTCATCCCTCTGCAAGAAGAGGATCCCAAGAAGCCTAAAGCAGGAGCAGTTTCTAGCCCTCAGGATGGAAAAGCAGGCCCTGAACCTGAACGTCCCTTCCCCAGCAGTGGAGGTCCTGAGAGCCCTGATAGTTCCAGTAGCGTCACTCCTGCCATGAGTGTCAGCGCCTCAGCTTCGACCAGCCAGACCTCCATCTGCAGCTCTTCTCAGGGAGTCTCCCGCACTGCCAGTGAACTTTCTGTCGATCAGGAGCTGCCAGCTGTTCCTCCTCTCACCCCCGCTGCTGCAGCGTCTGCTGTTACGTACCCCCAGCACGGCCCTCAAGACCCTCAGACTGTTTCTAGCCAGGAGAGTTTAGATACCTCCCTGTGTAGTACAGGAAGTCTGGGGAGCCTGGGCAGCTTGGGGGAACCTCTCGACAGTGCAGATACGCCGTCGGCGTCAGATGGGGGTTCTATGCACACAGTCACCTCGCTGGAGAGCAATGTAGTCATGGCCAGACCTATTAAGGGCTATGCTGTCATTGAGGTGGGTTAATCAAGACCATCATTTTGGTTTGAATCAATTTGATTATTTTATTCATTTATTTATTGTTTGTACTTTTTTGCAAAGATAAATGAAAGCCTAAGGAGAAGCTTGTCTTTTTTTCTTTACATAATAGGTTCGTTCTCGAGCCAAGGTAGAAAAAATCCGTGCCAGTCTTTTTAACAGCAGCGACCTGATCGGCTTGTCCAGCCTGGAAGGAGAAGAAGAACTAATGGAGTTGACCAATGAGGAGATCCTCACTGCCTCCAGTGTTAACCAAAGCCTGTTTGACACACAGGGCAGCTCCGCCCTTGAAGATTACTTCCTGGACAAGTCAGTCAGAGGTTGGTGTTTAACTCTGATTTAGACATCTTCTGCTTTCACATAGTCACACAGTTCTGCCAGTGTAAAATCTTAAACCATCTGTCTCCATGTGTCAAGGTGACAAACTTGTTCCCGGAGCACGAGATGTCCTGACGGACATTTTTAAGAGCTGTGTGCACTCGGAGCAGATGCTCAGCCTCACGCCGGCCAAGCCAGTTAAAGTGTCTGACATTTACCTCAGCAAAGAGCAGATCAACTCTCAGACTCCTGGCAACCTACTGCATACTTTCTTTACTAATGTTCGGCCTCCCAAGAAAGTCCTGGAGGACCAGCTTACTCAGGTAATCCAAGTAGTGTTCAGCAATGCTCATAGGCCCTACAATATATTATATTGGTGGTCCAAATGAACTTTTAACACTTATAATTATATTATGTTTTTAACCAGATTCTAAGGAAGTACGGCACTCCCAAGCCCAATAAAAACAAGTACAGCAAGGCAGGTAAAGAACAGCACCAAGGCAAGGTTGTGAGTACCAAGAGGCCCATCACCAAGCCTCCCTCCAAGGAAAAGTCTGTCCTCAACAGTGTCAGGTATTTTTATTGCACTACAGTTTGAGTTTACCCATTTGATTCCGTAAATCATCTAACCCTCCAACTACTTGCATCTACTAGGACTGCACTGAGTGAGAAGAAGACAGTCCTGAAGCCTAAATCTCCAGAGAAATCCAAACCTGATGAGAAAGATGTGGAAAAATCTCCTGCTAAGAAACCTGAAGGTTTGCAGTAATCATGTCTTTCCTTAAATTTGACTTTGAAAGGCTTTTTTTTTCTCTGAAACAAGTAACTTATACGGTAACTACCTGCTGTTGTTTTAATGTAGTACAGAAACAATTTAGAGATTTGTTTAATGACTAATGTGACAGATGTCTGTCAGATAACAATACTTACTCGTTTAGGTGCTTCTACCAGCCAACCACAACGTAACTGTAAACATATTCCTAAGATAAGGTTAGTTTGTTTGAGTCTAGTTTTAGTTTAGCCTGCCATGTGTGAGTACAGGTGGAAGCTAATCTGCAGTTCAGCATCTTTTTGCACAGCGCGTTCCCTTATTACCATCTGTCCACCAACAACCTTTCTTCACCAGCCCATTGTGCAGGATGGCTGCAGAAGCAGTTGCAAGGTGGCAAAACAAGCGACATAAAACACGATCCACTGGGAATTGTGGTCATGGGTAAACTGTCACAAAAGTAACTAGTAAAGCCTGTGTTTTCTCAGCAGGCTTCAAAAGCTGCTCGGCTATGACCATGAAGCTCTTGGTCATAGTCAGGAGCTCAAACAAATAGCTAAATAATCCTTCCAAGATGCAGCTCGCATCTGTTTTTTCACTCAGTGGCACATAGGATCTCCTTTCCTCCAGAAGTGTTTTTTCCAGGACCTCTAACCGCAAACTAAACAGACACCAGTGCTCAAACAGTGACAGACAAGTCAACCTGACAGATCCAAAAGTAACACTGGTCAATCATTAATTGTCATTGATAAGATACAAAATACTAAATGTATGGATATTCTGCTCACTTTGGTCTCTAGCATCTTTACATTAAGTTTAGAAATTTGATTGAATTAGTTTATTACTTGAAAATTTAAATAAGTAATGCTGTGCTATGATGCTGAAACTTTATTCCAGGAAACGAGATATGCCTCACATACAGTTTGTTTTCTTTAGTCCCAGAGGAGAAATACCTGACACTGGAAGGGTTCCATAAATTTGCAGTTGACCGAGCCAAGCAGGACATCCGCAGCGTCTGGAGGGCAATTTTGGCTTGTGGTTATGATCTCCACTTTGAAAGGTGAGAATGAGAACACAACTACAATAAGCAGTCTGTCCGAACTCAAATATACACACACTAGTATGAGCATACACTAGCTAAAACAAGACTCTACAAATCCTAAATTTAATTTACATGAAATTATGAATCACTTCTGATTCATCAAATTTTGCATGCACAGACTATTTCTTAACATTCTTGACTTATCTGACTTTTTATTGAACAAAGATTTTAGATCACAGTGTTTTGTCCTGCAGTAGTCTGGTATTTAGGTGATCACTGAATATTGCATTTATGCTTTATATATATATTAGATAGATATTATTGTGAAATTTATACACATTTAAATATAAAAGTAGGCACTCTGACATTAGAACATTAACTGTGTATGTCTGTATTAGGTGCACATGTATAGATACACGTCATGCCCAGAAGGCCTGTCGGAAGTGGAGTTTGGAAATGGACATAGCATTGGTCCAGTACATCAACCGGCTTTGCCGTCACCTGGCCATCACACCTGCTAGACTGCATCCCCATGAAGTCTATCTGGACCCCAGTGATGCTGCCGATCCACGGGTGGCCTGCCTGCTCAGTAAGTAAAGCGTTTTTTGTTTTTTTTTATAAAGACGTAATACGCTTTGCCGTCATATTTAATTTTTTGTGTGTATGTGTGTGTCTTTTTTTTTAAGCTGTGCCTGTGGAGAGCCTGCGCTTGCGCTTTGCTCTGTTGCAGTCCCTCAACAACACCCTGGAGAGTTTCTTCCTGCCTCTGGTGGAGCTGAGACAGACCCATACCTATCAGAACAGTATTGCAGCGCTGTTATGTGAGGCCAAAGGTGAGGAAAGATCTCAGCACAGATCCAGCAGGTCAACTGGGCAACTATGGGCCGCGCACATCTGTCTGTCTGAACTGGACTAAAACAAAGTCAATCTGACCCTTTCCCCTCTCAACACTTCTTCTATCTTCACTGGGTGCAGGTTTAAACTTCTATGACACCAAGGTCACCATAATGAACAGAGTACTGAATGCTACAGTGCAGCGGACAGCTGACCATGCAGCTCCAGAGATTACACTGGACCCTCTGGAGATTGTGGGGGGTAGCTGATCCTTTTACCTTTTCACATCTTCATTATCACTTGTACTGGATCTTTGCAAACATTCTCTCTGTATGCCATGTGTCCCTCAGGTGAGATCAGATCATCAGAGAACACCTACTTCTGCCAGGCAGCACGCCAGCTGTCCTGCATGCCATCATCCCAGCTTTGTGTGAAACTGGCCAGTGGGGGCGACCCAACCTATGCCTTCAACATTCGCTTCACTGGAGAGGAAGTTCATGGCACAAGTTAGAATTTCTCATTTACATTTTTTTTCCTGTGCTGCCTTGAAGTCTTTATATTGACATTGTGGTGTATTTCCTGACCTGATTCTAGCTTTGATGAAACTATCTCTCTAGGTGGCTCCTTCAGACACTTCCTATGGCAGGTGTGTAAGGAGTTACAGAGTTCTGCTCTTTCCCTGCTGCTTCCCTGCCCCAGTTCTGCAGCCAACCGTAATAAGGTAAGAGTTGTTAGTGTCTGATTACATTGACTGTTTTTAACTGAATGACCTGATACTACTTACTACTACTACTACGAGTCAATATTTTCCTCAGTTTTGACAATATTTATAGTAAACTGAGAGGACATTTAGAACTGTCATAACAAAAAGACAGTGTTCGCTTCCAGTCTTTATCTATAGGATCATACCTAGCAGACAGTGAATCATAGCAGTTGTTTAGAATATGAATTATGGTTGTATTTCTCTTTTCTCAGGGGAAGTACATTTTAACGCCCTGCCCTATCAGCTATGCAGAGGAACAGTTGCTGCACTTCTTTGGTCAGCTACTGGGCATAGCCATTCGTGCAGATGTGCCGCTACCGTTGGACCTACTGGGCTCTTTTTGGAAGGGTCTGGTGGGCGAGTCCTTGGACCCAGAGCAGGACCTGCAGGAGGCTGACGTGCTCACCTACAACTTTGTCAAAAAGTTTGAAAATGTAAGGGAACTGTAACTTGGTTCACATTTAATGTAATGTTTGCCCCCAGATTTTTTATTAAATATCAGTTACACAATACACAAAGATAATGCAGTTGATTTGTCTTTTTAACCTCAGCCCCGGGCATCCTGCTGATGAGACCCAAAACTAAAATCTACAGAGATTGACACTGACACTAAAAATGCCTAAACTTATCCTGTGTTCTTTGACCCTGCAGGTGAGTGATGAGACAGACCTGGAGACCCTGTGTGCTGAAATCTCCTCCCAGCACCATTCAGGAGAAAGCCCCGATTCCCCCAGCCGGCCCTGCTGCACCTTCACCTACGTTACTATGACAGGCGAGGAAGTGGAGCTTTGTCAGGGAGGTCGCAACCTCACTGTCAGGTACAGGGAACTGTAGACGCCCACCCCTATGTGTTTTTTACAGAATACATTGACATACCTATAGTTTAGTGTCTTCATCCGGGATGTTTGTGTGTGTGCGTGTGTGTGTGTGTGTGTGTGTTCAGCTGGGAAAATAAGGATGTGTATGCACGGGCCGTGCGGAGCCTCCGTCTGAGGGAGCTGCAGAACGTGGAGTGTATGACAGCGGTGCGTGCAGGGCTGGCCTCCATCATTCCCCTGCAGCTGCTCACCATGCTCAGCCCCCTTGAGATGGAGCTGCGCACCTGCGGCTTGCCTTACATCAACCTGGAGTTCCTCAAGGTAACACACACTTGTGTAAAAATGATGACTGAAATCAAAATCTGTTTTAGTACATTGCAAAGTGCAAACATTTTCCCACACGTTATGTGAACTTGCTCTGGGCCGATTACAAATGAGTATGTTACCCTAAGCTGTGGCACATTTTTGCCATTTGATAGTTTCAGAATTGTAAAGTTTACATGAGAATTGTGTCAATTATATAATTATCTATCTATCTTATCTATTTGTAGTATTCATCAACTTTTTGGTTTCTTCTCCACTGCAGGCTCACACCATGTATCAAGTGGGTCTGATGGAGACTGACCAGCACATCGAGTTCTTCTGGACTGCTTTGGAGATGTTCACTCAGGAGGAGCTCTGCAAGTTCATAAAATTTGCCTGCAACCAGGAGCGCATCCCCTTCACTTGCCCCTGCAAGGACGGGGGTCCCGACACGGCCCACGTTCCCCCGTACCCCATGAAGATCGCCCCTCCTGATGGAGCAGCAGGTAAAAGGCTATAAAGTTCTGTTCTCAGTTCTGTTGGTGCTGTAACAGCTGATAGTGGTTATCATAGCAGCTCATCTTGTCTTGCAAACTTGGACATGCAGTAAATTAATGTTTGTGTACTCATGTAGAATAACATATCAGTAATGTGTCTCAAAAGTAGAACTAAACCAGCTTGTATTAGTTTCCTCACTGTCTGTTTTGAAGTCCTAGGCTAAAACAGTTTACTCAGGTTTGCAGATAAAAGAAGTCACTCACTGTTATCTCCAAAACAAGAGTGTTATTGTCAACACTTGCTCTACAGTAGCTCATGCATAACAAGACACATGGCAGGTGATTCTGTATGTGATACATCTTCCTGTGTTTTTTCTCTCCAGGTCAGCCAGACTCACGCTACATTCGCGTGGAGACCTGCATGTTCATGGTGAAGCTGCCCCAGTACACCTCTCTGGATGTGATGCTGGAGAAACTGCGTTACGCCATCCACTACCGCGAGGACCCACTCAGCGGTTAGGAAGACTTGACAACCCAATCCTTTCCCATGTGTGTATACACCCCCCAACCTCCCCACTTACCACTCTTACTTTGTTCCATCACACTCCTGGGCCACATGCTGTTCTGCTCCAACAAAACCACAGCATTTATTTTATATAAGTTTTGGTAGCTATTCAATGCTTTGCATGTTTACCCCTTCTCTTTTATCGCAATTTACACAAACTCCATGTTAGATACTTTTGAGTAATTCAGGGAAGACTTCGCTGACATGTGTCTGTTCTGGTTGCACTGAGTTTGAGGATGGTATTGAAGTTAAACTGTGACATGTTTTTTTTTTTTTTTTTTTTTTAAATCACTTTTTCCTTTCCACTTACCTTAACAGAGGGTTTAACAGATTTCCAAGGTTCTGTGAATACAACACCTTATTGGGATGGCATCAGATCTGCACTTTACAGCCGCAAGTTCAATTCATGTGCGCTGAAGTCTATATCTCCAAATGCTTAACCGCGCTGCCTCCCTCTGTCTCCCCTCTGTGGGGTGGATTTTCTGAAACTTGCCTTTGCTGTAAGAAAGGGTGACACTGGCTGTGTGTGAAAAAAGGAAACCCAAATAATTTTCATAGAATTTTCTGATGCTCAAGACTGAGGTACGACTACGTTAAGAAAATAAGAAACATTGTGATGCTGCCTATTTTTAGCCACATCAGCTACAAGCAGGCAGGAGATGTGAATGAGTGCTGTATAGGATAATATGTAGTTTAATGCCTGTTTAAAAAAAAAAAAACTGCAAATGGACAAGCTAACATACGCCTATATAAACTGAAGACATTTTATGCGTATCTCTGAAAAGAGGATATTTAATTCATGTAAAAAGTCATATTAACCTATTAGTTTATGAGATCGCAATATATTTCTTTTTTTTTTTTTTTTATATCATCGATACCTGTGTAGCTGCGGCAGCATGGTAGATCAGGTAGACTGGACGGTAAAGAGAAGCCTGCTGGTTGCTGGTTCTGACATGTTTGCATTTCAGGTTCGTGAAACCTGTGTTGCTTTGTGAAATGGGAATGAGATGATGCTCTCCCACATTTATTTGTGTGCTACTGCTACTGAATGTGCAACAAACGCCCCCCCTTACTCTCTACAAACATACACAATCTACATACAGAGGGAGGGGGGGCGGATTATCTTTGAGTTCTGCCTTTTCATAGTTTTCTTTATTGAAAAATGAACAAGATTCTGCTGTTTTTTAATTTTCTTTTTGTTTATTGCATCCATAACCAAATGTTTAGCTGTGTAAAAATTAAATAGGAAAAGAAATGTAAATAGTCTGAAGTTATGTTTGATGGCAGTTTTTATTAACTGCTGCTTCACTTCACCTTATAATTCTTGTTTTTGGTTTGCACTACTCTTCCAAGAAAAAAAAGATTCTAAAATGAGCAAACTAGGTGATGTCTGTTGGATATCCAGTTTGTTGTGTTGTTATTTTTTATGAATTTTTTGGAAATACCAGTAATCTATCACCTTTGTCTTGTACTCAGATGGATTCAATTTCTTCTACTCATGGTGAACCATGTTTTCTTGTGTGAGTAAAATCGCCATTTTACTTGGATTGAAAAAACACAACAGAATTGATATTTGACGCATATTGGATTGTTGAACTGCTTGCGACTTTGGTTTATGGTTCTGTTCTTTTTTGAAGGCTAATATACCGCTGCTAACAGGGACATTCTCTTCTATTTCCTCCTCTGGGGGGGGAAGCGGACAAGGTTATAAAAAGGACATATCCATACAAAGAGGTGTTGCGATAAAATGTGTGCTGTACATTTACTTGATATTTATTACAATTATTTATGGTTGCATTAACTTAACTTTTACTGTCTTACCTCTGCACATCAGAAACTTAACATATCTAAAGTGGATTATACAGATGTAAAGAATCAGATGGCATTTGAGATTTCTGTGTCACAATAAAGAAAGTTCATGTACAAATACTGTTTTGTGTCTTTTACACTTTGACATGGACGTTCTGTTCTGATATTGTTCAGAAAAAACATCTGGTGTGTTTAAATACACATTTAAATAGAAAAACAAGATAACTACATTAACAAGGCAACCAGGTGTGAAAACAATCAAATTCTCTGTATGCTTTTTTGTTTCTTTTTTTTTTATAAATACATTTTTCGCTTAGTTTTTCTGGAAGACATCTAGCTCTACCAGAGCAGCATGAGATTACTACAAGAAGGAAACATCCCTCCAGCATCTCACTCTTCTGTCAGTCTCTGTGCTCGGGAGAGTTTCGCAGTCTGGAATGTTTCTGTCTGAGGAGCACATGAATTACAGGTTTTGGGACTGAGGCGCGGTGTAGCCCGTCACGCTAGATAATACCGAGCTGTTTTTTCAGCTTCCGTAGCTGCTCCATGCTGATGTTGTTGCCGCCGCACACCACGATGACCACGGGGCCCAGGCGGCGCGCCAGCCTGCCCTCGTCCTGCAGCTTCTTGATGATGCCGCTGTACACGGCTGCCAGGGCCGCGCCACAGGCGGGCTCCACCAGGACCTTCTCATCATCTGCACATAGAGGAAACACCAGAGGGAGATCAGTCTCATGGTTCCTTTTTTTTTTTTTGCCCATTTTATAGTTTGCATCTGTTCAGGCTCTGATCATACTCACCTACGAAGTTTTCCACAGCTTTCACAGCCTCCCGGTCTGTGACGACTTCTGAGAGAACTGTATGTTCCTGCACCAGCTTCAGAGTCTGTGCAGAGACCCTTGTGAGACCCAGAGTGGTGGCAATGCTGCAGAGCAAAATAGAGTCTTTAGCTACAGGAAGTGGAAATATGTGAAATATATGTAATTTTTTAAAACCCTTTTTAAGAGAGTAAAAGTAACCGGTACCAAGTTTTTAGGGTTAGGGTTTTAGGGTTATACCATCATCCTGTGTATCTTTGGCTACCTGGTAATTGCCGGTAAAGTGACCAGCTGTCCGGCCTTCACTGCTGCATTGAGGCTATGCGCGCCCATGGTTTCCATGGCTACGACGGGCACGTCCGCCCAGCCAGCGCGCCTCAGTCCCTCCACCACACCGTTCAGCAGCCCGCCGCCCCCCACCGACAGCACGACGGCTCCGGGCTTCTCCATCAGGTCCTGCTCCAGCTCCTTCACCAGAGACGTGTGGCCCTCCCTGCAGCACACAAACACAACCCTGCCCGTCACTTTACTGGAAAACTCTCACCAATTCAGCACAAGAGGGTTATGACATATCTCTCTATCTTCTGAGAAAGAGGGCAGGACAGACAGGACATATGGGACAGACGGACTGTGGCTGTCTCACCAGATGAGGGGATCATCAAAGGGGGAGATGAATATCCAGCCGGGGTTGTTGGCCACAAGCTGCTGTCCATATTCAATACTTTCATTGAGAGCCTGGAAGAGACGAGACACAAACCTAATTAATCGAATGCTATGAGATAAATAATGTTTTACTAGCAATAACCATTTAAACTGAATGAATGAAATCCTGCACAGTGCATCTGATGCTCTCCTTAGCTTCATGGATCATATACATGTTTCTGTTAGTTTACTGATGGTTGGTAATTTAGTTTCTTTGTTTTGCCATTTATGCATGTCTGGTCATCTTTGAAAATTTGATTTAGGATATATTGTCCTCATTCTGTGAAAAATAAATTAATAAATAAATAAAGGAGGTGGATGGAAGGTTTGTGAGAAAGATTTTGTCACTGTATTTATGTTGTATTTTATTGTTTGTTTATTACTTTGTACATTCCTCGCAAAAAAAAAACAAGAAGTGATCCCTTATATTTTCTACTTGTGCTTTTGTATTTTCAACATGACCTGAATGTCTAACTTGTGTAAATGATGTGCTGCACATGTTAAAAGTTAGGCACCTTGCCATAGATGACCACAGTGGCCCCCTCGTCCTTCAGTCTCTCCACTGTGGCGTTGGGCGTGACACTCGGGACCACGATGGTCGCAGGAACCCCGAGCTGACGGGCGGAATACGCCGCCGCCATACCAGCATTTCCCCCTGTGGTGAAAAGAAGCAATCAAACATGTATAGGTAAACAGAGGCAAACACACCTGTTGAATTGTCATTTTTTTAAAAAGCTTCTCACCTGAACAGCAGACAAAACGCTCGCATCCTCGCTCTGCCCACTGGAGAGAACCGAGAAATAATAATAATCATCATTTTCAAATGGTTGTCACAGGACCAGGGTTGTCATTTAGGTATAGTACTGACCATACATATGTTAGGGTTAGTAGATACATTTTCAATTATAATTAGGGCTAGTAACGTTATATAAAACAGTTTTTGAGCATTTTAAAAGCAAAACTGAGGCTTGACAGTATTGGGACTATTTCTCATTGTTCTGATGATTATTAACAGACACATGCCTGAAGCATGTTTGTCGACCCACATGTTAGGAGCACCCCCTTAAGGATAGAACAGATAAAAATGTACTCATGTCATTCATTTATAGTGTTTATTGATAATCTACAGCTTCTTGGTTTTGCTCTCAGATTGCACTAGGATGGTTGCAGTCACATTTTTCTAATTGTAACCCCTGGACCCCAGGGGATGGTGTATTCCTTGCTATAATTTGCCTTAAACCGGAAAGACACTACTGCACAGGACGGGAGCCGCTCACCGTGCTGCAGAGGTGGCCGATGCCTCTTATCTTGAAGGATCCTGTGGGCTGAGACGAGTCCAGCTTCAGGTAGACAGACGTTCCCGCCACTTTGGTCAGAGCCAGGCTCTGCCTGACCGGAGTGGCCACGTGAAGAGGCTGCTGGGTCTTCATTACACTAGTGGAACCAAGAAGCTGTAATGTGGAGAAAAAATAAAAATCCAAAACCATCAATTCATTAGGTGCAAGATCATTGATTAGAAGAAAACAAACAAAAAAATGCATGCATATGTTTGCTTACATGAGCCAGGTGGATGACAGGATGTTACTCTGTGTTGAGCCTCTTGCAGCATGTGTGCAAATCGCATCTTTTATATCCACTTGTCCTCTGGGCTCGGCAGTTTCTGACCAATCAGCGTCCTTCTGTCGCCAGGACGATGAAGTGATCTGTAACAATAAATCCTGTTCTTCCGCTGGCTCTGCTGGATCTAGCCTACAGACAGGTGTACAAAAAAAGAAGATGCATTTCTTCTCCTTTCTGTCATAATTAAGACTCGGATCGCCCTTACATACAAGCAGCCCCCCACCCCCACACCCCCGGTGTCCCGGCCGTCCTCTCCCCTCTAAAGGAAGTGGCGGACGCCGCTGTCATTACCAAAAGAGTCGCTACTATTTATACGGCTCCGGTTCCCCCACCGTAACTACCAAAAGCGGGGTTCGCAAACTTTAATGAGCTGCTGCTGTCCCTGGGCGAGAGGAACACGGAGTTTTATTCTGTCCTTATGAGGGGTTTGGAAGTATAGTACATTTACCTGCTTTGCATGGCCGGTGTGTGTATGGCTTTATTTGATAGGGACACGTGGGCAAAATCATTGGTGGCATTCCCTTAAACTAAAGAAAGAAGAACCCACAATGGTCAGTGAAATAACTTGAAACTGTCAAAAGCAATAATGAATTTAAAAAAATGACTGAAAATGAACAAATGGAAATTGGATAGTGCTTTTAGATTGAATGAATTGTTTAAAAAATAATAATTTGATCACCATATTAAACCAAGGTGATTAGATTAAACCATAATAGGGTGCTATTATGGTGGGTACCACACTAAATATGGACCACAGGAGTTGAGAACATTACAGAGAAAGAACATTAAAGGTGAAAACAACTATAAAACTGTCTCCAAGCAGCTTGATGTTGGTGTGACTACAGTTTTACATATTATTCAGAAGCTTCGACTGTAGCCAGCCTTATGTGGCCACAAGAGGAAAACTGATGACAAATTGAAGAGTCGGATCATAGGAATGGTAAGCGAAGAGCTCCCAACAACTTCCAAAGAGATTAGAGGTGAACTTCATTGACCCAAAATACACAACTAAAAATGCCAATAACAGCAAAGAATAAAACCTCAGACTATTCTGAGGTGAACCCTGAGCTGAATCCTGTGCAGATCTCACTGACAGTTCAATAACTGCAATTAAGTGCCTCAGAAAGGCTGTTCAACAATAAGCCAGATTTATTAGTTGTATTTTTATGATACTGTTAAAGCACAACTCAACTTGATGAATCTAATTTTCATTTGTTCATTTTCAGTATGGTCTTTTATTACTTTGGCACCTTCAAGTTATTTTAGTGACCATTGTGGGTGGTTCTCAGTGAATGCCAAGTCCCTAGACAGGCTTTTATAAAAATAAGATATTAAAACAGTGAGGATTAAAATTAAGGAAAGTGAACAGTAAGATACAATTAAAAAAATGATCATTTATAATCAATTTAGTAATAGAAAATTAGAAAATTGCTACAGTTTCCAGGTTAGTATTCAGCTAATATTACAGAAAACAAAATCTCTGGGCAAAAGATGTTTTGCAAAATGAAACCTTAAACATATCACTTGAAGCTGCACTGGTGGATCTGTTGTAGCTCTGTATCTGTGCTTTATACACAAGCTTTATATAGTGGAAATCAATGAAGTTTGCACAATCTAAATTATAGAATTTACTTAAAAAGCAGCAATGATTGCACCTTATTTGCTGTTTGTCCAAGATTTTCAAGGCTCAAGTGTAAAGACATTCTGTGGATTACGTCTCAGGATTTGTTTTGTATCAGGATCAGAGTGCTCTGATCCAATGGTACTTAAAAACAACATAAAATTAAGATGGATCACCTGGTCCAGGACAGCTTGGGTTTTATATTACTGCCTTTTAGTAAGATTGGGCCAAGGCGATTGTTGCCATTTGGCAATTATGGAATAGTAAAAAGATGTGTCAGGAGATTCAGGATTTAACAGTCACTACACATCTACACAGTGTCCTCAAAGGCCCCAGGTTAACCAAATACCCTTTGGTGAGTTTACAAGACTCAGCACACTTAAAAAAAAAGATGTACAGTAATTGCACAGCCTTGACAGAATTAACCAAACAGGACATTCAGATATTGTTAATCAAGCTTGATCCGTACACGTCCACACAGTCCCACTCCCATTAAAAATATGATGCTGTTTCATTTATTTATTTATTTTATCAGACTGGAAGGAAGATCTGCACAATCAGGCTGTTCCATGATTCATCATGATAGAATCATTTGTTCATATGAGAGGAGAATGTCTTCATTAGCATCAACAACTTTTTTTGGAACCTTGTGCTTTTTTCTTCTTCAACTCCACAGTCCTGAGTCCTGACGTGTTTTGTCCTGCTGTATACAGCTTTAAATTTTATTCAAGGATGCAGTCTTTTAATTTGACAGTATAATGCAAAGCCCATTAAAACCACAGATATGTTTCAAAATTACCCTAAACTAAATTCAAGCACTTTGAATTCACAGAAACGGAGCGGATGTCCTTCCAGCTTCCAGATTTATTTAGAATGTTTGGTAATGCAACATATGACTCATGGTTCTTTCTGATAAAATCCTTGGAAGTGGAAGTGTACTTCTGCAAATCACAGCTGACAGTCAGCAGTTTGACCTCAGAGCCACCGTTTCTTTGTAATCTGATTGAAAATATAACAATATGTTCTCATATCTTACTGGCAAAACCCCAGACGGCAGCACAAAGAAACACAAAAAGCACTCAAAGAAAATTATATTGTTAACTTTCTTCATTTAATTACAGGATTAATTTAAAAGGAAAATTGTATTATTTTTTATTGCTTACAGATAACCTGATGTATGATGACTATGACATTTACAAATCGCCAAAACCATTGAAACGTGTGTATTAAATTAGCTTGCAGGTCAGTGTTTATGTTGAAGCTTTGCAAAGACTGCATAGATAGGCAGTAGTTAACCAATAAGAAGCTGCTATTAGAACCTGAAAGTCAAATAGCCAATATCACTGAGAACACAGTCCGATCTGTAAATTTCTTCATACTGACAGGTTTAAGGATAGATTTCCAGGTTGGTTGGAGGACACTTTTGGACATGGAGAAAACCTACCATGAAGTGGTAGATGACATGCTGAGTTGTGTTATATTAACCCTTTCAATTGGACAATATATCAGCATTGCTCAAATGAAAACATGTTTTCATTTGTGTTTTTTGTCATTGTTTTATATTTCTGTTCCCTTCACTCCACAATGAAAGGAACAGAGTGGCTGCTTGACAATGAGTTAATTGTTTGTCTTTCCTCTGGTTCATGATATAAATACATTGGAAGAACCAAAAAGAGAGAAAAAAGAGCTAAGTAGTACTGCAAACAGTGGATAACATTATTATAGTTGTTTTAGATTAAAAATGTAAATACTATTGTCATTTTTGCTAGTCACACAATTCAAAGCAATCATGTAGTTAAAGCAAAAGCAACATCAAATTAGATGGTGTTTTTTTTTACAATCTTTTAATCAGCAAATGTAACTTCTGCCTGCAAACACTTTATTTCAACCTCTGCAAACCGCTACGGTCTTTCATCCTCCACTTACAATGTTCCCTATCCACTTTCATCTCTTGCATCCGCCTGCAAACCAAACATCCACCTTAAACCTCTGCCTGACAGATGACAAAATCCCTTTAAACCTACAGTACAACCACCACCACCAACAAGCGACCAGCTGCACTTAGTAGCTGTAGCTGGCGCCATCTGCTGCCCAGGCCTTCACCTGCAGAACCGTGATCCACATAAAACCCCCTTTCCAACCACACTTCACATACCACATTTACTACCCGTATCAGCTGAAAAACCCTCTGAAACCTCTGTGAACCTCCACTTAGAGGCAGTTGCAGCATGAGCTTGTACAGCTCCTGCCAACAACCTGCAGCCTCCACCTGCAGATTCCTGCAGACATCTGTAGCCTGAGCCTCTGTCTGCAGACAACCTGCAACCGCTGCTGCCACGTGCAGAATCTGGCGGACAGCTGTTTCTTGAGTCTCCGCCTGTGGCTTCGCCAGAATCTTCTGTTTGTCTTCTACTTGTCTAACTATTCTGGATCTATCGCTCTAATGATCTAAAATGATCTCAAATGAGTGTTGGGTGGAATGTAGAAAAAATTTGTATATTGATCTTGCTTTGTTTAAGGTGATGTATCTGTCAGTTGATTGGCAAAACTGTATTGTGCACAACTAATCTTAATTACTGCCTATTATATGCTTGTGGACACATGGTTAATCCATGAATCTCATCCATGTCACCAACACATAGTGTAACTGGAATGAGGTTGCATTAATATGCTTTATTACCTGGTTTTATAAGACATGATGTGTATTTCTGCTAGATCACAGTCTCAGTATTCAAGGCTACAAATAGGCACGTAATAATATCTTAAGTTACCATAAAGGCTGCAGATAATTTTGGAAAAGGCTGTAGACATTCTGAACAAACAAAATACTTGAGATGCCTTCAGGGTACACCTTATGTAAATTATTCTGCATAAACACTGGGGACACAAGTCTTTTTAGTGTGACAGAGCAGAACATTTCTCCTAAATTTCAAACAGCACAAAGAGACAAAATGTTGATTTAAATAAAAGGACAGCAGCAAAAGACACAAATTACAACAAAGGTGCTGCCTTTTTCAACTTACAAAAATAACCTGAAGCAAGAGGAAGAACAATAAATGCATGTTGCGTGCATCTGTACTTCCCTTGTTAAAGTTGACATCAAATCATTGACTTGTAAATCTGAACTTATTGTTAATAAAATCATATAAGCCTAATAAAGTGGACCTATGATGAATTATAAAGTGTATTGGACACCAGTGCAGTATTTTTATTTGCAACAAAAAGGACTTATACTCCAACTTGAATCAAAACCACTATAGTACTATTTCCATTGAGGGTTGACTACCAACTCCTGCTGTTCATGTAAATGTATTTATTATTAAACTTTACCACTTTCTACATAATGAAAAGTCAAGCATTGATTTAATATAAAGTGGAGGACATGAATGGTAATTGGACTGCATTTGTAAAGCAAGTTTACAGCCTTCCAACCTCTGGAAGTGCTTTACAATACAATTATACCAAGTATACATTCACTCACTCTTTTTTGCCCATTCACACACTTATTGCAGCAGCTGCTATACAAGGTGTCAAAGTGTGTGTGTGTGTATGTGTGTGTTTGGGGGGGGGGGGGCATCTCATTTCATTAGTATGATTAGTAACACCTGTATACACCTACTATTTCATTTCCATTAATTTTGGATGTAAAATACTAATAGAACTGAACCTTAATGAGCATCCCCCAGGTGTTACTAATTAAGTAACCCTTACCTAATTAGTGACACCTGGGTTTACCCTTTTCATTGTCATGTTGGCCTCCATGAAAAATAAAGGTTATTTGCATGGATTGTGGCTGCGAACGACGCAGGCTCTCAGGTAATTTCGACTTTTTGCATATTGGTATTCTTCATATGTAGTTATTTTCTGCTGGCTAGCTATAACTTGGTGGGTCTGCCACAGGGGGGCCCCTCTCAGCCCTGCCCCGCACACACAGCCTATACACGCCAATGGCAGGAAGAAGGTGAGCTAAAGTTTGCTTTGGATAAATAAAAATGATAAAATAAACAAGAAAAGGAAAAAAATATAAGCTAACGAGAAACAGCCTGACTTAGTAGTTTTCCTGCTGTGACTCAGACCTCCATAGACCTCCATAGACCTCCATAGACCTCTATGCCTGAGCTCAGTCCGCTATGGCAACAGTGGGGAAAAAAGACGTGAAAAAAAGGAAAAGATTTGACAACATGGCGCACTTTCCCTGAGAAAAAGTTCCTCCTGAACGCCACACAGCCTCCGTCTCTGTGGGTTTTTTTTTTTCCCGGGGCAGTTTTTTGTCGACACTCTCGCTTTGCGAACGTGGACTTCTCGTTTCAACATTTTGTTTTTCCGAACAAACCTCTCGACGCGCAAAACAGGCGAATTAAAAAAAAAGAAAGAAAGAAGGGTCAACGAGGAGTGTGATGGGATGAGAGCGATAACCCGTCCGAAGCAACGCAGGCACACAGGATGGAGAAGCAAGCGACTCTGAAAGAGAAGGTAAACGCACACAACACCAACTAACTCGTGTTACGGTGTCACGTCGAGCCGCCACTTTTATGCAGGAACAACATGTTTTTTTTTACCTCGCGTCCAGGACAGGAAATACCAAAATGACCATTCCTGCAAAAAAAAAATCGTAAAAGGAAAAAAAAAGACGTCTATCGATTTTCCAGTCATGCATACTGAGCTGCGCTGCACGCAGGCTGTGTGGGCTCTTCTGGCGCAGACAATAGCCAACATAAATGGGAAATCTTACACATTGCAAAATAGTCTGTGAACCCAAACCACTCGCCCCCCCCTCCTTTCTTTCTCACTGCAATGAACAGAACTTGCCATTCTAAGATCCTACAGTGGCATAAGGTTTGTGTGTGTGTGTGTGTGTGTGTTGACATATAGCCACATCCACTTAATTTCCCAGCAGCACAGAAAAAGTGAATGCATGCACATTGGAGAGTAATCCGTCTATCCGTCTGCTCATGATTAAGTTGGGGTGTCCTCTCCATTTGTCCAGGCTGTCATTATCGCTCGCTCCCTCCACCCTTCCTGCCCACTGCTGCACACATGCAGGACAGTAGGCTGCAGCCCCCAAAACGCTGCAGCAGCAGATGAGACAAGCACACAGCAACTTCCTGTCTAACCACTGTTGATCAGTTCTTCTTCTCTGTGAAATCAACAGAGTAGTCTGCATGCTGCATGCTTCTTTTGGCCCTTGCAAAGACAAATCCATAATAGATGCCTCTCCTGGCATTTGTTTGGTGAATGCCTTTGAAGGTCAGCATGCGTGACAGTGCTCTCAGCTACGGCATGGATGTCACTCCCTCAGCCTGTTCGCATATTTTCCTGACAAGGTAAGTTGGATTTACGGCAGCACGATTCTGCACACGTCCCCACCATTTTATCTGTGTGCAGCTTAGTATGAGCTTTTAACAGTATGTACAGGAGTTGCAGTGTCCATTCTAGGTCCAGCATAGCACTTTAAAAAGGGTTCAAAGTTAGGCCACAGTGATGCAGGAGAGCGAATCTGACGTAGCCATGTGGTAATGAGATTGTTAATGGTTGTCACACAGAGGGGAACAAGTACGTGGTGTGAAGATGAAGGTCAGAGCTTGTGGGAAAGTGGCTGATTGGTGCTCCCTGCATTGTAACTTGATGTTGAATCTACGTGATACCCAAAAGCCTGCATGTCTGCTTTTTTCTACTCCCTGGGCCTCTGGAAGTAATTACCAAGCCTGCCCTATCCCAGAATTCAGTCCGAGAGAGGAGGTGTGGTGAGAAAGGGGTATAATGGAAGCTTGCCCCAAACAACATGCAACCGGAGATGAATTTCATGATTCAGTAACACTCGGCAAACTGTTCCTGTTAAACGGATACAGCACTCGTCTCCTTAATCAATCAGACTTTATTGGTTGGATGCAGTTAAGACTTAAGTCGATATGATAATTGGTCTTGCGTTCAAATGTTTTGCCTGCCAGCCAGTTTAAAAATTCTGACAAGTGGAATATAAAGGGGAACAATAATGGATTAAATCCCAAATGATTGCTTTTGACCTTGCTGCGGGGTATCATCATGTTATGGGAGGAGAAATATCAGTTTAAGGAAGATGTGCAGGTCTTTCAGTGGTCAAAAGGCAGTATCAGCTGGGTCATCTTTCCTTTTTTAAATCTTTTATTTAGGACTAAAAGTTAACTAAAAGACTAAAAGTGTTATTTAAAAAAAAATATTACTTTTAGTTGATAGAAATATATACTTCAAAATATAAATCTATTTGGTCTTGCAGAATGTTTTGTAATATTACAGAATTTGTAGGATCTTTATTTTGATGTTTTAGTGCTACTGATATAAACTTACATGCAGCTACAAGTGTCCAAATGTTTAACTGGTACAGTTTGGCTCATATCGTCATAGTTTTTTTTTTTTTTTTATGTAGCTTTCTCTCTCACAGCAGCCACTGAAATTGACTTTGTCAAAACAGGAAAACACATAGGTGGAACAGTCGGACTGATTATAGCTCTCACACTCCTCTTTGTCTGTTTCTCCAGTTTTCAATCTTTGGTGGCCGGGCAGCAGGCAGACCTATCCGCTGTGTTTCTGGAAGTGACGGGGTCAGGTATGGTCTCAGCAAAGCTGAGTTCATGGAGAAAGTGCAGCAGAGCAATGACGCGTGTCAGCGGGGCGACTTTCAGGCGGCGATCCATTTATACGGCGAGGCCCTGCAAGCTGACCCACAGAACTGCATCCTGTATAGTAACCGTTCAGCGGCCCTCCTCAAACTGGGACAGTACCAGGCGGCTCTGGTGGATGCAGAGAAAGCTTGTGAGCTTAATCCTAAATGGCCCAAGGTAAGTCTGCAGCAAAAAGCTTAAACTGGGTACATTAGATTTGTAGAGCATATTTTGCAATAGTGAAAAACATGAGGACTCTTGAGTTTTTTCACACAGTGTATAATTTAAAATAGGGCTTGATTGAATATGTAGGAGGCTTTTTGTAAATATTGCTGACAAAAGTGGGATTTTAGCAACATGTCTTAGTAGTACTAATTATTATGTATGTGTAGGTACTTTGTCCCCCTCACCAGCTGTAGGTCATTACTAGAGTTGTAATGTATATCTATTACAAATTCCTCTAATTTATACACTCCTAGGTGGCTTTTTTGTGGCTGCTGATCAATACAAAGTTTTCTGAGGGCTTGTCTTTGATCTTGTCGAGGCCATGTGGACTAACCTGCGATAGATTTCACATTATTCAGCCACAGAGATCACTGGGAAACCAATTCTTCTCAGTGATAGAAATGCATTGATTTCACGATTTAGCGCAGAGAGACACTTTTGTCTTTCGAGAGAGATATTGATGATCATGTGGTAGCACTCTATTGATGATAATTTGTCACTACTGTCATTGCGTCAGAGGCCACTTCTTCTTTGGTCTGAGGTCGTGCATCTTCGGATGCTCAGGTAGGTGTCTTCCTCTGTGACAAAATGTATCATTGCAGTGAGAAATAAGATTTTCACCTTCTATTACAGTATAATTAAGCTTTTTTATTGCAAGGACAATGTTTGAGTGCCAGTGAATAAAGATATAGTAAGGTATATATCCTTCAAATGTAAATTGTGAAGTATGATTACATGAATGAATGAAGATCAGCCACATGTGCAGTCATTGCTGCAACTATTTTTTTTACTGCAATCCTTTGTTTTTTTGTCTTGGTATGAATGTGGGTGTAGTTTTTATTTTTGTCTGTATGCTTTTGCTTCTGTCATTTGATAGTTTGTGTCACTTTCTTTGTCATCTGAGCTTTACCATGGAGTATCCTGGTCATTTGAGAGATTTCACAACTGAAGCCAATGAGGCCAAACTATAATTGAAAATCACTGCAAAATCATTTTCCTTTCTCTTCTTTTTATGCTACCCAAGTACAATGAACTCTTTGTGGTCTGACTGGGGGAAGGTTGGTTTAATCTAGGCCGTGTAGCTGTGCTTATTCTTAGATTTATTGCCCGACAGCTTCAACGCTTATGCTGAAGCTTATGTTAGCAGCCTCTCTTAGTGGATGATGCAGACATATAGCCCAACCCTTGTGTGTTTACTTCTGTGAAGCAAAGCAAAGGTCTGTGGTGTTGACAATTAAAACAGAGGGTTCAGACTTGTGTTTTAAAATAGATTTCTTGAGTCACCACTAGGGGCCAGTCTTGTCAAACAGGAAGGCTACTGTCCAGCTTTTTTTGTCTATGCAGGACAGAAAAGAGGCATTCAAGCAATTTAAATTCCACGATCCTTCTTCAACCTCCAGTGGTTTCAATGAAAGATAAATATTCATTATGTCAGATTCACACAAATCTATTAGCACATCCACCTTGTGAAGTTCAGTTGGTATTGTTTCTCTTACTGGATGATTGTCCAGGTAAAGCCAAAGGTCGCAGCTAATCCATCCACCAATTTTCTTCTGATATGTCAAAAAAAATTATATTGGTCTTAAATTTCAAGCTTGCAATCTATTTGTGTGCTACAGCATGTAAGAGTATGCATATACATGATAGTGAACAGTGGCATTGTATTTAATTGGAGCTCCTTTTTAAGGAACTGATTAGTAACGGTGACCTTGATACCCAGAGCAGTGGCCTTGAAGAATGAGAGGCTTGGTGCTGTACAATCCATGTGCTACAGCTGGATGTTTGATGAAAGAACAGGGATTAAATCACATGACTGTGCTGGCATTTAGATCCTGTGTGAGTACATAATATCATCAATCATACCTCCCTATGGCCGCACTTCTGGATTGGCCCGTCAAACAGTGACAGGCCTGGTTTTGGTGCCCCAAGCACCAGTGAGCAGCCCACCCTCCTGAAGCCCACAGCCAGCCTGTGAAGGAACCCCCTGTCTAATCTGTCAACTTTCCCCGCTGTAAGTGCCAGAAAACACATTCTGAAAGAAGAAAGAAAATGTGTGGTTTAATGACCCAAGACAGCTTTGGGCCCTTTGTACCCCACCCTCTTACTGAATATAAAACACTTAAATGAGAATAAAATAGGGTGTTGTTTCATCGACAAGGGGCAGACACTTGTGTGTGTCTGTTTACATTTTGTCTCAATGAGCCTGTGTAGGAGGGCAACCGAGAAGAAACACATACATGGTGAATAATCAAGGTTATTTGCATTTCCTTGATTAAAATGGAAAAAAGGAATGATACTATATCATACTGCACGTTAATCTTTAACCTACATGTTTTGGTAGAAGTGTATCTGTTTGCCCATCACACTAGCAAGTGCTCCTTAGGCTTATATGAGGACAATACCTTTTCTAGATGGATTCCCTGCCTGCTCTGCTCCTCCATCTGGTCCCTCCCTCTCAACACTGCAGCTCCACTGACATGTTAAACAAACAGCCCTCTCCGCTATCACTCCCATTCTCCAGCTTGAGAGCTGACAGCAGAGTTCCCAGGGAACCAGAAGACAACTGGCATGGCCCTACCAGGGGAAACATCTCTATCATTTGCATTTCTTCTGATTATAGGTTATGATGGTGCCTATCAAGGGTATTCCATCCCTGTTTAAGTGTTTATTGCTTTGTTAAGTTTTTGCTGACATCCACTCATAATGATTGTTTTCCAGTGCATGCAATTAATTCTTTTTTTTCTCCTACATAAAAATGTCCGTTTACAATGGAGGGATTTAACTGATCAAATGAGTGTTTGCATTGGAAAAGGTCATGGTGTGTGGAGTTCTGAAAGGGGACTTTAATTACAGCATATCAAGTAATTCAGAAGGAATGGAAGTGAATACTCTGAGACATAAAGCTTCCTTCTCCTACAGTGCCGGGTGATGACACTGGCCTTTGCTGGTACTGTGGTACAGCACGGTACAGTGTGTGGAATAAGACGAAAAGAATTGAGTGTGCGATTTGAAGACCTCATCTCTTGCCACTCGCAGTGGTGCTCCGCTTTTCATGTGGATGAAAACCACTGGGGTGTGATGCTTCCCTGTTGGTATGGCAGTCTGTAAAACCAGCTCTCATCTGATCTCTGTGTGTGTAAAAGAATAAAGGACCTGGCTTTTGATCACACATGGAGACTGGTTATAGTTGTCGTAGCTTTCTTCTTGCTTTCATTTGCACCATCTGAAATATTCATTTCAGTGACCTGTTATTAATTTGATACCTGCTGAATAGTAACGCTTACAGTGAAGCTGAAGTGCATGTGTGGGTGTTTTTACTTATAGAACAAAGTGCATAGAGTGGATGGTCTATTAGTTTTAATGTATGATAGCATGTGAGCTATGCAATCATTCGTGTGTTTTCTGTGTAGACTTTTATTGTGTGTGTGATTTGAAATTTTTAAATATCTTGCAAAAGCTGAAGCAGTCAACCATCCTAAGGAGCAGCTTTTCAGAGCAAAACATTCCAGCTATCTCCAGCTGTCTTCTGTGCAGCTTGAGATTTAATATTTAATTCTTAAAGGCACATTGTGAAAGATTTAGTGGCGTGTAGCAACATCACACAATTCCATCAAACATTAGATTTTAATCTAATATTATTTTTATTACCTTAAATTGAGCTATTTTTATCTACAAAAAAGTCAACAACTATTCAAGCATATCATGCCTTCTTACCAACTAGTTTAACAAAATCAAAGATAGTAAGAATCACATTCATTAGACTCTTAACTTTTATTATATTATGTTGGGAGTATGTTTCACATCAATGAATATTCAAAATGTAAATCTATACCCACAGTATGTATGGTTAGCCTGATTTGAATGTAAACCTGCATACCTGCCCATAGGTATGAAATATGAATGTCTCTGGTTAGTCATGAGAATACATCATCATAGAATGCAGAAGAATTTGCTCACCACCTACAGGAGTATCATCAGTGCCTCAAATCACTCGGTTACAATGAAAAATGTTTACATTTACACCATACAGGTTCCTACTTGAAGTTTTCAGAGGATCTCAGACATTTATGTGTATGTATAGTAGGTATGTATGATCGAGGGGAAAAAAAAATTCTCTGCTTTAGTCTGTTGACTGAATATTACCCTGGTAGTCCTTCAGGCCTTTTATGAGATGCTCCCCATGTGGGTATTGATACAGCTGATTAAAGAAACTTAACCACAGTGTTGCCAAACTGTTGGTTTATGCCTTCAGTTTTATTCATCTGTGATCTCAATGTTGTTGATTATGAAATAGGAAACCCAATGCAATATTTTTTATTGAATATTAATGGACATGGATTCATAACTGTTTACACCTCCTGCTGCCGCCCTTAAGAAGATGTCTATTTTGGGTTAAAACATTAACTTTTAAAAAATGTGAACATTCACCAGCCGTTTAATAGTAAATAATAATTTAGTATTTTACCAGCATGTGGCTGGTGCTAATTTCCAACCCTGGGTTAAAATAAGGTCTTTCCGACGGTTTTCCCTCTACCCCTGCTCCATGTGCTGTTTTCCACTGTAGCTCCAGTACTCACTATGGAGAGAGTGGAGTCATGAACCACTAATGAGAGGGTTCCGTTTTACTTTTACCCAGCCGAGGCTTGAACTAATGAACAAATCAAATGAATGGCATGTAATTATAGGCTAGTGAGAGCGGGACGGACAGAGGGTTGGCGCTAGTGGGCACAAACCCGAAATTATTTGTCTGGAAAATCTGTGAAATGATTGGGAGCAGTTAAATTCTGTCTTTTTCCTTTAGAAGGCCTTGTGGCTAGGCAGCACTGCACATACGCAAGAGCCATGATGGAGGGAAAGTGACCACACACATGCACACGCATGCATGCATGTCTGCTGTTTTGATTTCATCAGCACTTCCTTGGCAGCTGCATCACTTTTTATGCACATGAGATCAAACTAGTCTGGTACCTCAGTTGAGCACTGCTGTTCTTTCTTATTCAGGTTATTGTGGATACAGCAGTCAAATGAAAGAATTGTCCTTCTTTCTATCTAATGTGATTCATGATTTGTATTCTGTGTAAAATTAATTTGTAACATGCATTTATTTCAAATACTGCATTGTTAATAACCTGATTTATGCAATTTTCATCCAAAATCAGACCCCCTTTTCCAGCACAACGCTGCACTTAAAATTGAAAACATGTTCGAATCAGCCCTTACTTTCTTTCAATTTCAAATGGCTGATTCTAAATCCTGGTTACCCAGGTCGCCCTGATGGTGGCCAAGTGGTTTTCCTCTCTGCCACCCAGGCGCCCCACCAAATTGTAGTGTTTAGTAAAATTTAATCTGCCTTCAAGAAACACCAGACGCACGCACACATAAAAAAAGATGGAAATTGGCCCATCTTTTCTGTTTCACACTAACCATAGCACGAGTAGATTTTCGATTCTTTGCTGAATCTTGCAAAGTTCACATGAAATAGGTTTCCAGTGTTCACTGATGTAATGTGGTTTGATGTGTGTGTGTGTGTGTGTGTGTGAGAACGAGAGAGAGAGAGAGAGAGAGAGAGAGAGAGAAATGACCTCCTTCTCACCCGACAGCTGCTTCTTTGTAGACTGCCCAGGGGGCATGCATGAGTCAGAGCTGGGAGCTGATGTCACCCTGATAATAATTTCTCAACACCTACTGGACAGCTCCTACAGATGCATAATTTCCAAACATCCTCTCCCAAACATTGGATCCAACTTGTGTGTGTATGTGAACTGTGTATGTGTGTGTGTGTGAACTGTGTGCTTGTTTTTGTCTTGTAATTCGGTCACTGTTGAACTTTTAGACTGCTGGGTTTTGTATAAATGGTGTTCTTTTGTCATCCCCATTTTGTAGATAAGTAATTCGGAAATTTCAATGCAGAGGTCTCTTTGTCCCAAAAGGAATAAAGCGTGTCAAAGCCTTGGTAAGCACCTCAAACAAGAAACTTTCAATCATGTTAAAGAATGTCTCTGACCTCAGAATGCTTTTCCCTTCTGGATACATCAATTGATTACTAGCTTAATAGCTTTCAGCTTGCTATTACACAGCAACAAATGTCAAAAGAGAAAGCAAGCTCATTGCCATGCTCGTGGCATTACTGCCTGCCGCTGATAGCGGATCAGCTTCACAAGCCTGAGGAAATGAGGAAAACAATTGCACCTTGCTCCCAGCACGTAAACCCTTGGGTTATACAGATGCTCCATTTTTTCTTCTTCTTGGGGTGCACTGTCACCCTCATGTTGTGCTGGCCCCTCCCACCTGGGAGTTTGGCAAAATTCAGCCCCAGACCAGGATGTCTCCAGAATTAGCACAGCCCGGCTCTGCTGCAGGGAAGAAGTACTCCCATTGGGGAAATGGTGTAGAGCAGAGAGCAACCTGGTAGAAGCCCATTAGTAGGATCCGCATAAGCATGGCAAGATGAATAGCAGAGCTGAGAGTTGTTCTTTTTCTTCTTGACCTGATTTGCTTTCTGATCCTGTCATACTCACCTCTGAACTTTAGGTGATGACCACACACTCGTTTTTCTTCTTGTGCCAGAGCCAGTAGCTGTGTCAGAATATTACAGTGTAGATTAGATTAAAGGAATTGAATTTCACTGATGCATAATTTCAGAGCTATATTGTTATATCTTTCATTTCTTTAAAGAGGTGCATGGTTTGGTCTGTGCTCACACCTAATGGAAAATGTTTCTCTCCTAGCGTGTAGTGTGTTTCATGCAGCACCTATTCATGATGTAACCTTCTTCCCTGAATGAGTCACATGCCCCAGAAAGAGAAAAGAAATATGTCTCAAATTTTATTTCCAGATCCGCATAAGCATGCATTTCCAGACTGATTCTGTGGCTGACGAGCACCATTGATTAAAGGAATTGGCACCAAGCATGTGAAATAAATGAAAAAGAGGGCCATAGGTTGAGTCTGGAGTATGTGAGATGCCTTAGTTACTTTTCTGTTCATCTCCATTTCTTAGGATTTCCTTTTTGTTGTCAAACTGTTAACAGTTTGCAAGTCTTACTCTAAATTTGAACATTGATAATATATTTAAAATAATATTTTGTTAAACAAACTGAAAAAGTGCAAACATCTACTGTAGGATGAAATATTGGCTGCTGTGGTTCGCATGCTGTATGCAGATACTGTGGAGTAAGAAAACAAATGTAAACAAAAAAGGAAAATATATCAAAACGTTGATGCAAACTTTTTAGATCACCTATTGGCATTGTCAGTATATATATATATACTAACTAAATTTTACTTTTACATGGCATTAAACCTACCAGTTGCACAGTTTAATATCAAGGGGAAAACTCCACAAGGTACCTTTTGTACCTTTTGTGTATCTTTAAATATATTCCGATCGATCAGAACAACTTTCCTTATTTTTACAAATATATGGATTGCTTTGCAAATCACAGTATATGCAACAGTCCAAAATGCCAGTGCACATTAATAGTATGTATTTATTCAGTAATATGTCACTTAAAATCTGTCATTTCTTTAATTTAGAAGCAATCAATTGATGTATCAGGGAAAACAAAGTCCTTTTTGTCAATGTTGCTCATGTGGAACCAGAACATGAAATGTAATCAGGCTATGGTTTAAATATGACCTAATTTTGTCTATTAAGTAAGTGCGGCATGGTCACATTTTTTCTGTAATTACTGACTTAACAGGCATGTCATATATGATTAATGATAGATGATTCCTAATAAATAATGGATGTTTGGAAGGAAGTCTAGAACAAAGGGTGCAATAAGCACAATATTATGCTTGCCTCTGTAATAATCTCAGATTTTGTCCTGAGATGGTAAGTAGGACCATTTTAATATTCAAATCCTGTCCAGTAAAAGATGGATCTTTCTTTTCTGTGTGAATGTAATGGCCTCCAGGCTAATTCATTCTTGTAAAGTACTCCTTCTAGATCTCAAGGCTCGTTTTAGGCAGCTAAATTACTCACTTGTGTCAGGTTATTGCAATTAGCTGTTTGAGTGCCTACACTGTTGTGTCTTACCTAGATACGTCCTTCTAATTCTTTCTCTTCATAATGAGCTTTACACTGAAATACACCAGCAACAACAACAACAGCAGCAGTAAAATGGAAATGCCTGGGGAGATATATTAGCTGAAAAGCCATGGAATGCAGGTGGTGTATTTATGTGCGCAAAGCTGACAAATGCCTTCCCTAGTTATGGATACAATCTTGTATTTGACCAGGGGCTGAGTCGTTCCAGTCAGGCATACACATTGTTCTCAAACAGAACTCAAGTATGTCGCTGTTTTTAATGAGCTGAATCATCAAATATACACTCCATGCCCTGAAAAATATCAAGCTCTGTTCAGACAAACACTTATCAATCTTTAGCAGTGGTTCAACAAGAATAGTTGCTGCATTGGTTTGACTTAGAAGACAGTGGTGCTCGTACGCTCCTTTTTTGGGTCATTTTATCCATGTTCATCTCAAAAATTTTCAACAGGCTTAAAGTTATTACCTCTCTGGACAGGCATATCTGATGAATCCATTGATCCATGTAGTTTACGCCCTTTTTCTACCATCATAGTGATAGTGTCTATGACTGGGCAAACTTACTGTGGTTTCTTAGCTCAAAGAAGATGCCTTTGGTTTAGGAACAGAGGTGTCTCACCTGGTCACCAGGTGGTATACCCTGGCCTGTACTTGAGTGCAACACAATGTATTTTCCATTATTGTGGTTATTTGTCCTCTTACTTGTGGATTGAGTTACCTGATGTCTCAATTCACCAGCCTCCTCCCTCCACAAAGCAACTTTTGAAAGGTCTTTTCATTGTGCATGTTCAAGGTTGCTGCCTTTTGAAAAGTCTCAAGACCTACAATCTGAGTGTTTCTCCAGCCTACTCACTTCATACCATAATCAAGCCTTTTTAATATCTGTGAGATAAGGATTTAAATGCATTTTGTTAACTCGTTGGCATTGAATTGAGTTCCTGCTGTATGCAGCTGTATGTATTGATACATATGCAAATGTGAAGGACCTCATCTACAGTGGGGGCAGGGGTTGCTAGACTGTCTGCATTTGTGCAAGACCAAGTAGTTTTTAGACAGAAAGAGAAAAACTCCTTAATATGCACTTACCCACATATCTTCTGATTCCACACAGTCATATTTCTTATAGACATTGCCATGTTTTTATGGCTGTATCATTCCATGAAATGGAAACATTTAAGATGTTTTGTTTACGACTGTACTGAAATTATCCTAAATGTAGCTGTCATTATTCTTTGCTTGCACAGCATGAATTTTTGTTGACTCACCCACCAAAATGTCATAACATTTTTGACCAATGCACATGTGGTGTACTCCCTTTTTACCATAATTCATTGAAATGAAAATAAATATACCTGGACTGGCCACTAAAGCCTATTAAAGCCTTTCAAATAACCTAGTGGGGTGTTTTTGTGAAATGGAAAGCTGCAGGTTGTATACAAAGCTGCTTCCATCTGCAACATGGTCTGCAGGCTACACTCCAGGCTGCTCCGTCTTTGCCCCTTTGACTTATCCTCTCCTGTGCTCTATGACCTTCAAAAAAAAAATATATAATATATAGTCTTCACAAGGGTCGCCCTGGGCAGCCAGACTTTCACAACTGCCAGCCACTACATTTGATCTGATTGCCAATGTTGTTAAAAATCCTCTTTATTCTCATTCAGCGTAAAATATTCCTGGAAAAAAAAGGAGTATAAGTAAAACGTGGCAACAACCTCTAAGCATCAATAATGTGCTGATTTTCATGGAAGATATTTTGCAATGTCACAGCAGGAGAGGCAGAGGTGTAAGTAATAAGATGAATTTAGCTGTGCCAGTTTCACAGTTCCTGATGTTTTGTACGCTGGCTCACTGTAGCACTGTGATGACTTGCTGGCACACAGAACAGAGCTATTGTTGATGTCATTAGGAACACAAGTGCTTTTCCTACTATTACATGTACAAATCTTGGAAAAAATGTGTAACCACATAGTCAGCTAGAACCCTGCTCGTCTTCCTCATTTAGTAATAGTAATAATAATAATAAAATGTTTTTTTTGTATAGTGCATATTATTTGTATAGTTTTGTGAAACTTCTCAAAAATGTTTTCAAATGAACATAAAAAACAATTCACCTCAAACATACTAAGATTATATGACACCCATTAATCAATAAAAGCAGCTCTAAAAACCTATGGTGAGGAGAATGTTGTTTATCAGTTCATATTACTTTGTTGAATTAGAATGGCAAACATTAATACCTGTGGGGGGGAGCTATAATTTTGAGTCAGCAGTGTAGTAATTGGTAATTTTACTGTCTACTTCAGTATACAGAATAAGGATACCATAGGTTAAGGAAATGAAAGGTTAAGTACTAGCAGGAGAATCAACATTGAATTGCCTACACAATCTAATTGTGTAGACAAATCTCCACAGACCAATGGAGCAGGTGGTGAGTCAACAGTTAACCGTGCAATGACAATCATCAAATGCCATGGTATACTTGGCTGCAATGCTGCTATGTTACTTGCAAATCCAGATTATGTGATTACTATAATAATTGACACAATTATCCCGGGATGGGGATAACGATGCAGATGTGAACATCAATTATGTCCACCCACATCCAGATAGGTGGCATCCTGCAGGCACAGCAGAGCTTTGGGAATCATTAAAGCGAGACTCCACCCTAAATCTCAAAAGGCCCATAGAAACCAGCAGCATGCACTTCTCCATTGCCCATAAGCAGGCCACACATCTACATTTATCAATCTGTGAATGGTGATAGAATTAAAATTCACAAATGTGAGAAATCAGCTGCACTGACTGTCCTTTAAATCCCAATTATTAATTATTACTATTACTGCTGTCTGTGCATGTTTTATTTTGGTTTCAGGCTTTTAAAGCTTGTTATTCTGCAAACTTTTAGTTGAAAGAATGTATGAGAAAATGTCTCAAATAAGTTTTGAGAATTGTTCCATCTATAATTGCGGTTTGATGAGACCCAGAGTTTCTGTTTATTATTGATTAATGCTACCTAATTAGCACTTGGCACCTAACTATGTTGGTTAAATGATGTAAGTTTGTGAAAGACAATCTGAAAGCTGTAAAAAGAATATCATTAAAGAAATATGATTTGCTTGTTCAAGACTTTGTAGTTGTGCAAAAACCTCCTCTGATGTAATTGGAGCAGACATCACATGTGCTTGTAGTTGCTTACACAGATGCATTTTAACCAATTATATTTGGGGCACAGTGGTGCAAAGATGCTGAGTCAAAAATCTTTCTATCAAATATTTCAAGAAAACATTGTTCTATAACATTATTTGTTATTCGACAGAAAACAGGGACATGAAAACAAGAAACCTTTTACACTTGATGTTTTCATCTGCATTCACATTTCCTGCTGTGGAACTTCTTGATGCATTGGATGTTATTCTGCTTTGGTAGGATGTAGTGCACTGGCTATTTGGGGCTGGGTAAACCATGTGAAATTGTCTCCGCTGTTGCGTCAAAGAGCATGTGTGAACTGACCCACATGAAAATGAGGCCACAACCTTCATATTACACAGAGCCCTGGGAAATTCATATCTAACAATGAGATGAAAACAGGAAACTGATCGGGAAGTTTGTCAACAAAGCTCGGAAATGACCTCTCATTTTGTCAGGGTCACAGACATATAGCTACAATAATCAAAACAATGTTTTTGCTTCTTACGCGTTTGGGCCAGATTGACCTCAACATTGGCTATTACAGGACATGTATCAGCATCTGACCTGTCATCTCAATGATGATCTTCCTATTATGAATTGAACCTACAACTCAGAACATACTGTGTAGTACTGTACTGAGATATTCATAAGAGATATTGTGAGACTAATCTTGCTATAAGACAGTGTAGAGCGATCCGTTTTTAAAGATGACATTTTAATTACAAAGTTAATACTCAGTGAGCAGCTAGAATTTAAAATGATTTATCCCGTATTATATCATAAGCCGCATTTACATACTCAACACTTCCCAGAAATGTTCCAGCAGATTTCCTGGATGGAGTTATATGTGTGAATATCTGTATTTTTTTCTTTGGCATTTTCCCTTTCAATACCTAGTAACATTACAGGGGGTATGCAGGGAAGGCTACTGTTTGAATAGAAGCAGGAACATTACTGGGAAGGGCAATGAAGGATTTCCACAGGTCAGACACCCTTGGTCTGTTAATCAGCCATTTTAATTGATGCTGGGCTCTGCACCTCACCCTCAGGCACTAATATGTCACGTGTGAACAGGTGCTGGAATGGAATTGCCTGTGTGAATAGTCAAATCTCTAGTGGTGCCTATAAAGTGTTACAGTGGCTATAGTTTCTGTCCCAGCCTTTCTTTTGTTTACAGACCCACAATCAGTATGGTAATGAAATATAAATGTATTGAGGATCAGAATTTTCTTCCACACTTTTCATTGACTCATAAAAAGAATAAATTACACATTTACCCTAAGCATCGGCATGTTTATTTATGACGCACTCTTCTTTCGATTTCATCTACGTACTTCATGTAATTGCATATTTGCATCCGAGGCAACACTGCGGCTTTCATTTCCCTGAGCAACACTTATGGCACAACACATTCATTCATGCCACATGGGATTTTACAAAGTCTGTATTTGTACACCATTACGTTATTGAGGTGTGCTTGTGGAGACATTCAGTTTTTATTTCCAGCAAAATAGGGCAACAATTGTATTGTATATGGGTAATAGATTATTATATATTTTCTGGCTTATATATGCTACAAAATGCAATGTATGATGCTGCTGTATTAGCACTATGATTTATAAACCTGATGTGTTAAAGTGATATACCTTTTATGTGATTTTATTTGTTGCTTTTGTTTTATTGTTCACCTGATTATTAGCTGTCTGGATAAAATTAGACCCATTTTACTTCCCATAATTTCTTGGCACAGTTGATGATATACCAAGGCATAATTAAAGAAGATGCTTATGAGGCTGTGCAGAACCCTCAGGGGAATTAACAATCTCTTTTGTCGGACGTGGTTGATTAATAGATGAGCGTGTTTGGCAAATGGGGCACAATGGTGGACGGGTTGGCTGTTGTCTGCAGAGGTCAATACCACTTCACTGCTGGATTGCATTGTATTTCTGCATCTTTAGTGAGCTGGTGAAGGTTTCCAGCTGTGTGTGGCCTAAATCCTGCAGAAAGCCTGAGAGCAATACGAAACTTAAACACTTCTATTAATACACTAGAGGTTATGTACAAATAGTCTCGCCTTTCATTTCACTGGTATGCAATTCACAAAGAACTGGAGCTGACTATTATATTTAGAAGGAAATTGCCTTAACTCTCCTTTGATCCATACTTTAATGAAAATTACTCTCTCACCTGTTGCCTACCCTACCTGTATTTACAATACAGGTACTTTTTGTTTTGGTTAATTTTTAATAGCTGTCACATTCTGTGACATATTTAATTAAATGCAGTTTTAGGATAGTGACTCAGACCTGTTTATTATGCTATAACTGTTTTGTGAGAAGAAGAAAGAAGGCTGTTTTGTGATGTGAATCTAATATGGGTATAATTGAATGTAATGGCTTTGCTGAAGCTAAAGATGGCTAGTTTGCTGCCAGTACTGGCAATAACAGCGATATGGTTGCATTGCTTTCACTCTGATCATTCTGTTGATGAATTGTAACTCCCTGTTTGATTGTGCTGCCATTTTCTTCATCTTGATCTCTGCTGCTCTTGTAATATGGTCAATAGCCTGAACCGTTTAGTGTCATTTCACAGAGATGGTTCCAATATGACAAATAAAACGGTTTGTGCCTTTCTGAATGTTTGTGTGTCTGTCTCCATTGGTAGGAGATTGCTGTGCAAAACCTATGTACATATGAAAAACACAAACTGAGCTTCAAGTGGAATACAGTACATCTTCAAGTGTATTTATGTTTCTTTGGATATAAACAGGTTGTATCCTTTCCTTCCTCTGTTTAATGAATACAATACATTCTATGTATAATAGAGGCCTGGACTGTTATTGAGTCAAGCCATGGAGGTCTATGCCTTTATTGGAATGAGGCTACAATTAGAGACAGGCCTCTTATTTGAGTAAAATGGTCTACTGATAGAATAAAGGAATAACAAAGTTTTGTGTCTATAAAATGCAAGTTTCATTTATTTAAAAAAATAGTTACATCATGATATACATACACAATATTACCAAAGGGAAACTTACTGATTTAGACAGCTTACCACTCAGTTTAAACTAAATATAAATTTAAATATTAATGACGTTGGTTTGCAGTTTTAAACCATACCACTTTGTTGATTGCATAACTTTAACTGCCTCATTGGATCAAAATATGAATTTGTCCAGTACTTTTGTATTATTAGTATTATGACCAAATACAACACCAATGACTTTTCCATCAATCCCAGCTGTACTTAGTGTTTAGTGCTAAATTGCATGTTAACACAATAAACTAAAATGATAAACCTGCTAAACATTAGCATGTTAGCATTGTTAGAATTTTGCCATGTTAGCTTTTAGCTCAAAGCAGGAAAAAGGCAATCACTGTATTGAAATATTGTCAGAATTTATCCCACAGGGTGTTACTGATTGGGTGATTGACTGGTTGTCATGGTTACCACAACGGTCGTCATCTTACCTTACCTCACTATACCACTGCATTTTGATAGACTGAAGACAGATATGAAGGTCTCAACCTCTGGTCTGTACCTTCAACAAGAGGGAAGCAGGGCGATTTTATTCTTTTATATAAGCTTGGTTTTATTGGATGTGGCAGACTAATAAAGAGTCTCACTTTGGAGTTGAGGTTAGGGGTCAAAGCTGGTGATAAGGGTGTAGATGAGGAAGTATTGTTTTTTGTGCTTGTCTGTGTGTGTGTGTGAGTGTGACTGTGCATCTTTTGGACCTTGGCTCATATTCCACAAATCCTCAGGGAACAGAGGGGAGAACGGGACCAGGATTACAGCGTCTCAACGCCACATTTCTGTCATTCATGGAGAAACACTTCCTGTGGTGTCTGATTTTCGACAGTCTCAGCAGCATATGAGATAGACAAAAGGGTAAGAGGTGATGATGAAGACATGTTGGACGGTTATCACCAAAAAATATAATTTTTCAGTTGACACATTAATAGAAAGATGAGGCCGACCATTTCCTGGTTAGGTGTTTCATGCAGGAGGTGTACAAGGTGTCATGAATCAAGAACATCACAGCACCACAAATAATATTCTAGGAGAGGAAGTGCTTTTTTTTTTGCTGACAGTGTTGACATACATTTTATTAATGTTGCGATATTAAACTGTCATTTTGCCTACAGTTAATCTATTTGGAGAAAACCGTATTTCAGGTATTTTTTCCAATGAAAGGACAGTTGACCATTGGGATCATTTTCCGTATAATAAGATAAACCATGTTCCCTTTGTGCTGTTATGAAAACACCATTCCTGTGTGCATATATCATAGTATATACGTTTCATTATTTTGTGGCTATGTGACATGCTATAGGTTGTACATCTCAACCTTTCGTGTAGGCGGAGATGCATGTTCCGTGTCTGCTTGCTGTGGTGTGTATGCTGTTGTTGTGGGGGCTACACGCAGAGCAGGTTGCACTAATTAGGACCTCTGCAGCTTTTGTGGCATTTCCATTCTGGCAGTTCCCTCTGCGGCCTTTTTTTATGAAAAATAAAACCCATTTTACATGGTCATGCATTATTCACAACACAGGTGTCAATCTAACCCATTGCGACATCAGCTCACAGCATGTCAAGCTCCACTATAGAACTAGCCCTCACTCAGGCCTGTGCAATAGCTTGTAATGGTATACATGTTGGCAGCTGAAGTTGCGAACAGATGCTTGTCAAGAAAAATGTTGGAAGGCATTTTTTTGTTGTTGACTAAAATGGGAGTGTGCTTTTTTGTGCTAATTTCTCTTCGTAACAGAATAAATGGAGAATAAAAGTAAAGTGCCATACTTATTTCTCTTAATGTTTTTTCAAAGCAGCAATTCTTTCTGAGCATATCTTTCCCTAATAAACAGCTCTCTGTGTTTGTTTAATTTCTCCTTAGTAATGTGGTTGTGACTGGAGCACAACCACTAGGTTGGAGTATTACGATGCCCTAATTTGCCCTGTGGAGACATTGTTGTATGAGGATAGAGGAAAAGAAAGACAAGTAAATCATCATTAATGTTTTATAATTTAATCTTACCTCTTGATCTAGTTTGCCTTTAAGCGAATATTGTGTGTGTGTGTGTGTTCTTGTTTACATGCATGCAGGATTAGGAGAGAGGGTGAGGCAGAATGCGTCATTGCGATACAACAAAAGATAAATTGAAGTGTTTGTGCAATTTTAAATCTTGCTTGTTTATCAAGTTTTCCAGAAGGGTGAAGTCACCTTCCACTGCCCTGAGTCACACTGGAACTGTTGTGGTGGACTATCCATCACCTTGCTGTGGCGGCCTGGTCAATGAGGGTCACTTCCGAGCAGTTACCTGTTAACACAGCTAATGGAGGTCCATATTTGCATGAGCCTGAGTACACGGGACTCGGGTTGGATAGGAGACAAGCTGGGTGGGGCCTTTCTCATTGCACAAATGAGACCATTCATCACAGCTTTGTTTGCCTGTATGCTCCTTCTCATGAACAATTAATGTGCTGCAGACATTTTAGTGCTTTCTTGTCCTACCTTTATCTTACACCTCCTTTCCTTTGTCTGAATTTCGGGGTCTGTCACTGCAGCACTAACCCCTCATGCTGATTTGAATTTTAGGTCCATTCAATCATTTTTTCTTTCCTTGCTGAGGCTGGTACTTTTCCATGACAGCCAAAGGGCTTTAGCATATAAAGTCTTTTGATTTTCCCTCTGTGCCTTACCTGTTTTAATGTTAACTGGCTGCTGTGTCTTACCTCTGGTACACTCCAGGCACTTTCTGATACACTACCTCAGGCAACATAGCAAGCTGTGTGTCATGCTGCGCAGTTTCAAGCACCGGCTTAAGGTCTTTCCACTCTATTTTGCAACGTTTATCATAATGATAATATACATCATAGATATCCCCAATATATTTAAATGCTTCACATATTTTTTCAGGCATAGTGGTAGCCATTGAACATTGTTTTAGTCTTTTCTGTGTGGAATGTTTTGTTACTTAATTGGTCCACATTTTTTATTGCTGATCAATATATATTGTTGGATATTTACCTAAGCAATTTGGTTTAAGTGCCTGATTGCCTGAAAGGTTATAGAGACAGGGGCCCACATGGGAATAGATGCTGATATAACCTGGACAAGAGTTGTCAGCATAAATCAGTTACCACTCACCATTAACAGACCACATCCATTAGAATGTTACAGGTTTTGTTTAAGCAAACTGCATGTTTCTTATTGGTTTTCTCACTAGAGAATAATTTGTCTTCACTTCATCCATTAAAGAGCAGACTTCTCTGCAGGTATTTCTCTGTGCATCCTAGCCATGTTCGTTGTTGGCTAACAGCCACATAAGAGAAGTATAAAGTATAACAGTGATAGACGATGCTTTATATGCATTGTGTAACCTGGCTTTTGGATATATTTTTAATATAAGTCATGATGATATGAAGCAGTTAAAACTTTAAGTACCTACCAATAAACATCTGAATAGACCGCCAATAAAAAAACTACATACAGGTATACTGTCCAACTTGTATTTATGCCCTTGAACCTTCAGATGTATATTATACTTACACTTTGATTTGGCAGGTTCTTATTTAAATAATTTGATATTTTAGACTTATGTTTGAGCTTTATTGTGCAGAATTATTTGATACAAGAAGTGTGTTTTATCATTCATCTGCTGAAAGTTCATCTCATTTTATGGGCAGCATTTTCGAAGCATGATTTGGGGCATCACAAATAGTTTTGAAGCCAATCCTGGCCAATTTTGGAATTTACACGTGCGATGTGGAAAATAACCCTTCAGTGCACAAACGCCAAAAACAGACTTTACAGTAAAGCAGGAGACATATTCAGCAATTTAAATTTCTAAAATGAAATATATTTACATATTTATAGATGGTTAATGCTCAATGAGTTAGAAAAGTATATGTCATTCTAAGGATTTTAAAGTGATGTCCTTTAAAAACTTATTTTACTAGAATTATGTCAGACTCTGTTTTATACACAGAAATCTGACACCTTGTTATGGTGTTTGACCTATTGAGATTAGTAGACATGTCACTAATCTGTGGTGAAATACTGGAGTCAAATGCAATTGAACTCCAGTTGCTAGAGTCAAAGTGCAATGGTGACCTTTAACATCTAGTGTCACTTAACTAATGGGAAAATTTTTATTTGAATACAGCTGCAATGCATATTACAGTACATAGCATAAATCATTGTTGTACAGTTGTACATTTTCTTTGCGCTACATGAAAAAGCAGCAACTACTGTTGTTTTCTACTCAGTGTGGCAGTACCTCCTTCCGCAACCTCTCTGAGGCAGAGTGATAAAACATGCTTTCAGAGACCTTGGGAATTCACACACATCTGTGCCTTTTATTTTGCACACAGTGTTTGCAAAAAGAATTTTGGGATGAATCATTAACAAATAACTGGCATCCTGTTAGAATTTTAGCTGAACAAGCATGATCATATTAAGCCTTAAGAATCTATTTTCGCCATCTGTGCTAAAATACAAAAGAGATATCGAGAATTTCAGTTAGTTGTTGCTGTTCCTCTCCGTTCTGATAAAAACTGATGTGTTGCGTTAGCGTTGCAGAGACGATGGTAATAAAGATGGATTAAAAATCATGGAGTTGTTGTAAGAAAGCAATTGATTTAAATGTCAGGGTGCATCTTACCCCTCCCCCTGCTCTGCTTCATTGAATATTGTCACTGGGATGGTGTGCAGTGAGTGTTCCTTGGAGACTCAGTCAAGCTTGGAGATCCTTGCAGAGGGTTGGTGTGTAAGGGACTGGGGGAGGGAGGGATACATGGTGGTAACATCAATAATTCACAACAGTATTGCTAGGGAAACAGGATGTGAAGGCATAGGGGAGTCAGACCAATACGAATAACACATCTTTCCAAGCACCGTGCAAATGAACCAGACCCAAGCTCCTTTACTTATTTTCATAGCATTTCACAGCAATATAAATGTATTGAGCCTATAAAAATGCTTAATGATTCCATTGATTTCAAAGAAGATGTTTTTCCAGCTTGTGTCCCACAAGCCTGGAGTTTAATTTACTGGTGTGTTGAGGCTTCTGGTTTTATAAACCCTGTGGTAGTAAGGAGGGAGAGAAAGAAATAGGGAGCCCAAAAGAGCATGGGGCTATTTCCCAGGCCTCCTTATTAAATTTCTAATCATAGCCTGTGGTGCAATGGCATTACCACCATAAAACACCTCTTCGCTATGTAGCCGTGCGGGTAGAAATTGCTATTGCTTGGTGACAACCTGAGTGTTTCCATGACATTGAATTCTACTGAGATGTAAGGAAATAGAGTTTAGACTATCAATAAAAGAGAGACGCTGAGGAACTCCTATGAACTGTGTGCATTAGCTTCAGCTTTTGTAGCCTCTACCACAGGTGCTGAGTGGGCTTTATGAAGCATTCCCTCTTGTGTTTTTGGCTGCTTTGTTTTTTGCTGATAGGAGCTGGTCCCTGTTATGGATATAGGCTTAATCCATTATCCCGCTGATTGCCAGTGTGATATCTGTCACACCCTTCCCTAGGCATGGGTCAATTACAAAGCAGGCAGTAAACGCACCGGGTATTCATGGTGATAACATGATCAGATGAAGCGCAATAAGCCAGATGATTAGCTTTTTCATAGTGAATCAGATTATGTTTTGGATCTATGTTGTGGTGATGAAAGCAAGATTTAGTTCTTATTTCATAGTCTAACATTACACTACCTTTATTATACAGCTCAATGCATTAACGTCTAGATGCTTTTTCTGCTTATCCCTACTCCCCAGTGACTCTCTCCCTCCCTTTGCCCCTCCACAATTTTCTCATTAGTGATTAGAGCAGAGTTTCCATTTCCAGGCTATTGACTGTGCTGTTGGAAGCTGAGAGCCCATTACATGTGTTGCTCCCACTAATTGTTTCCAGTCATAATGAAGTTCCTCACAGTGGAGGAATGGTAGTTAAGGTACATTAGGTCATAAGCACGTACAATGCATTATTGTGGATACAACCTGGCTCCTGTCATTCACTTCATGATTGTGTATTAATTCAGTGTTGTTAAGTGATTTTTGGGAGCCATTGATGCGTGTAATCAGCTCAGTTCAGTCATTTAGTTGTCCTGGATGGAAAATGTGTCTTGCAGTCAGAGGCAAACGATAGACACTGCATTGTGTGTTTGGGATCGTTTACACACCATATGTATGTATTTGTCGGACAGATAAAGGTACCTAATCCATTCAATTTTTGTTTTTTGTCACAGTTAGTCATATAAGGTAGAAATATAGTGAAATGTAATCATGCCAGTTCCTTACATTTGTGTTTAAATAGAAATGGATTGGTGGGATCCTCAATGATTCTCCTAGCCCTTTTCTTGCAGCACAGGCAGTGACTATACAGGTTGTTGGTAAAAGACATCCTATTACAGGAAGTTTAAAGCTCCACCCCAATTGTAAAAATAGTATGTTCCATTAATTTTCATACACCCCATCCATCCACTGTGAAATCCCTTATTGATGCAGTTGTGGTGGCAATGGAGTAGCAGAGCAGCCCCCATATTATTATTCAGACACATTTTCTGCCAGAAATTTCCTTAGTGGAAACCCAACAATCACTGTCCTGGATTTACCTTCCAATCATTTGTGCTGGGAACAACTCCAAAACCCAGGATGCCTTATTGCCCACATCATCTCAATGGACTTCTAGGAGAAGGTGCAGCAGCCAAATGTCCTCCCAAATCTTTGATCCCCTACTTCTGTGATGTATAAGGAGACAAGCCTCTCAGTGTAGAAACTTCATCCTGCTTGGGTCTGTGTTCTCATTCTTTCAGTCACCACCCAAAGGTAGTAACCATAGAGGAGGCTTGGAACAAAAGCTGACAAGTAAAACACTGCCTGACTTTATAGACACCACAAACAGAAGAGGTGAAACAGTACACCCTTGCCGAAGACCACATTAAATGTGCATGAATTGATGCTTAGATCAATAGCCAGCACTTATTGAGTACATTGGTGCCAAAGGGCCATTTTTATTTCATTTGGAAGGAAGTGCAGGTTTATTATTACCTAAACAGTGTTTCTGACAAACATTGTCACAAAATGTCCACAGTAGCCACAGGCCCTCAATGTTGGAAACTAAATATATTTGTAGTTACTGTGGTAGTGTTTTATAAATTGGTGAGTATTGAGCTATGTTTGTGTATGTTTCGACTGCAGGAAAGAAAAAAACGGCCCCCGCTTGGGGGGGTGGGGGTATTACTTTCAAAAAGTACAGGAAATTTTACAGGAACTTGGAGTACATGAATGACCATCACTAATTACTCAAACACACAACTTTTATCAACCTGTGCCCTTCATTGCACAAAACATCTCTAGTATTGATGTATGATGACGGGAGTAAATTTCTCTATGTTAATGATAAAAGTAAATAAAAAGCTATTTTCTGATTTCATTTTCTAAAGTGCCCCATCATTTGTAATGATCGAACAGGTTTTATTTTTTATTTTTTTTTTATTTTTGTTAATATTCTTTTACAGTTAATTTTGAACAATCCTACACTCAACTGATAATCTACTGTGGAATTAGATCCTTTTAGGTTCACTTTCCTCCTCTGCATTTCTCCTTTTCATTCATTACAGCCAAGTCATGCAACAGTAGATACAAAGAACAGCAGGACAAATCTGAGCTATTTTTTCCTTGTGTGAATACTAAATTTCAAGCGCCACCGTCATTTTTTAATCTCTCATGGGTCTAATTTGTACCGATCTACCTCGTTCTTCAGAAATGGTGAAAAAGCAAACAGGATTGCACAACAGGGACTTTTAGTTCCTGAGATTAGTTTCCCTTGTTCCAAAGTACATGGAACTTTCTGTCAAAGCAGGTTTTCAGAGGAAGGAGAGTGCGTGATTTCCATTGAGTTTTTCATGCCATTTACTTTAAATTAATTTGCCATATGGTTCAAAATAAAAGAGGCTATTTAGAATTGGTTAATATTGATTGATTGTTTGGTCAATAAAAAGTCAGAAATCTTTACATTTTCCTGAATCTCACAGTGACATCTTTTGTCTGATCAGTAATCCAAAACCCAATTTACTGCCTCACCAGAGGAAAAAAAAAAGCATCATATCCTCACAACTGAGTAGATAAAACTATGGAATCTTTGTCACTTTTTCTTTCTCTTAGTTTCTGCCAACATGGAAGCCTCAATTCCACTGTGTCAATCATTTTACATAAAAGCGCTGTGCCACTTCACCCAAAGGTGGAGCCAGTAAAAATAAAAAATGTGTCTTTTTGCTGACATAACTGGCCGGAATTAGCTTGTCTTGTGCCTCATGGAAAAAGAGCCCACTGCCTCATACATAATGTAAAGTTTTCTCTTAAAACTGTCTCCCTGTCTTCCTTCATTTTGTTGCCTACACATAAAGTTCAAAAAAATGCATGTACACTAGCAGTCAAAGGTTTGGACACCTTGAGTATGTGTCCACTGGACTGGTACTGAACATGTGCACTTCACGTATTCATGCACAAGAACATCATGTTGGACCAGTCAGCTCATGCTCCTCTGTGTTGTTTAACACAGTGTTACAGAATGACAGGCAGTGATGACACCAGTACAAAGAAGAGGTCTGGTTGAGATGACCCTTAAACATGGCACAACAAACTCAGCTCCAGTCAAGTGTTTAAAAAAAGCTTTTTCTACTTTATCTCAGCTTGCTGGGGGAATGACCCCCACCCCCAACATACACCTCTCTCTCTCTCTCTCTCTCTCTCTCTCTCTCTCTCTCTCTCTCTCTCTCTCTCTCTCTCTCTCTCTCTCTCTCTCGGCCTCTCAATATACTGTCATGGCTTCTCCGTGTCACATCTCTCTTCTGCCGCTACACTTCAGTGTGGGGCGTGACACGTAATATGTCTTCTGAGTAGAAACATCATGCATCGCATTATGGTGTGTGGACCTCATTTCATAGAACATATATCAGAAAATAGGATGCCATTACAGAACGTGGCATGGCCGCAGGGCGGGAGCAGGCGAGCAGCTGGAGTCTGCTTACAAAAAATCAGTGCTTCAGTGATCCTCTAGAGTGATTAAATACAGTATTTTGTCTTTGAAATGGCCTTTGTTTTATTCTCATTCACCCTGTACTGCCACTGTGCCTTTTTCTTCCTCCTTTTCCTTTATTTCCTTTCTTTCCTTGGCATGCAGCCTTTTGCCATTTCCGTCGAAACAATGAACTGGTGTTAGCACACCCGCAAAAGTAAATAGCCTATGAATTATTGATGGAGTGCAGGACCTTTTTTCAGGAAGCCCATCTTAATTCCCTTATTTACAGTACTCAGTTGCAGTGCTGCATCCTTACGTGTGTGTGTGTGTGTGTGTTTGTGCATACGTCTGAACCTAGAGTACTTATCTGTAGGTACTTGTTTCTTGCTACTCTGGCTGATGCAGATATAAATTTCATGCAATCCATAGTGGATTGCATGAAATTTTAAACCTCTATAGTAGTTCACGTAGTTCACCCAGGCCTGTAGCCGATTGTGTACACACTCATATGCATGCACACTCGGGATGGATGTTTTGAATATTTTATTCTAACCAATAGCCAACACTTGTTAACCAACAGGATTAAAAAGTAATGTTTAGTGTGGCTGCAGTGAGTGCTTAGTGGGGGTGGGGCAGCGAGCAGAAGGTCAGGAAAAAAAAGAGATGAGACTGTGCAGCTGGTGTCTTCTCCTCTTCCTCTCCACCCTGCTGGACGTCTCCCTGTCTCTCTGCTGTCAGTGTTACGTCGGCCTGATTCAGCTTGTGGTGAATCAACGGGGCACCAGCACAGTGGCAGCTCTCCATCGCTCCTATCCACCTGGATTTCTCTGGGATCCCCTCTCCCCAGTGTGTTTAAATATACAGATTTTAAGAAACGCACATTGAATCCTCTTTAAAATGTAAATGTCTAGTCACTTTAAAAAATATTAAAAAACTGATATTTTTTTAAATTTAGGATTCTTCAATCTACTTTCCCATTATGTTATTTTATTATTAGATGTAGAGGTGGTGATAATGTGCTAAGAAATGCAGAGCAAGCATGCATGCAAGAAATTTATTAGACCTCAAACATACGAGCCATGGGTGTATGTCCACAGGGCACGCTTAAAGGGCTATGTGTAAGGTGGGTGAAGCAAATTACATATTGTAATTATTTTTGGTATGAAGGGTTGTAACATAACTTAAGAATTCCGACCCGCCTTGACTTTCTCTGTTGACCATAACAGTGACCTGACGTGCTCAGGCCAAAGAATGTGCACGTTACCTTGTCCCTTCTTTTTTTGCCGGCAGCCACCACAACAAACGCAAGCTTTTTTTGACTAGAAACACCATGTAGATATTAGCTCTCATGCTAATGAGACACCTAGCGCGATCAACAAACACAACAAAACACAGCTGCAACAATGAATCAGCCGCTCACCCACACACACATACACAGATAAAACACTACTAATATTTCCTCAAGGAAAGAGCAGAAAACAAGAACCAGAGTGATAACAGAACATTGTATACCCTTCTTTGTTTATCCTAATGTTAATTAGTCCAAATTGTAATTCGACATAACTCACTGGCTAGTCCCACAGAGTTGGTGTGTGTGTTTGTTGTGTCTATACAGCAGGGGAGAAGGGACATGCTGCATTTTGCCATTGCACAGTGCAAAATAAAGATGCACATTTTGTGTAGATATGAGAAGTATGAAGTGGAAAACACATCACCTGCAATAATCTGCAAGTGTGTGTGTGCACAAGGGCTGCGCCTCATTCGAAAGCCCCGGGTGTTGCAATTCAGCAGGAATTTCTGAAAGTTACACATACACAAAATACAGACTTGAGCATTAACATTGGCCTCAGTGTCTTAGATTAGCTTGATATGATTTAAATCTCAGGGTTTTGTACTGATACATGTGTTACAATATGCACTACATGGTAATGCATGTAGTTGTTTCATACTTAAAACTATAGCAAATTATTACAAATATAGCAGAGAATTTTAGGATGGCAGAAAGTAGCATAGTGAAATTCATTTTTAAATTCTCTTGAAAGAATTTCAGTCTACTACTAAGGATTTAGTGGCCACAGCAGTTATAATGATATAATTATTATTATATTGTTATATGCTGCAAAAGTATTGCAGTTCCAGTTACAGCTGCGTGTGAGCTCGACCTTCATATCAAACAACTGAGTTGGACTGAGTAAATAAACAGACATCGCTCTACAAAACACTACAAAAAATTTCAAATCAACCAACACAGGCAGAGATCAATAATTCATCCCTGCCCGTTAGACACACATGAACAGACAGTAGATGGTAAAAAGGGAAAGTCTCTGTCTCATGTTTTTCTTCTTTTGTTAATCAACAAAAATGAACAAATGTTGTTTGCATTGATTGTGTATTGCTTGTGTATTGACACATACGACTGCATGCTGCTATAACCTGTGTGTTTATAATCAGCAAATTGGCTCCTCTTAAATCATTCACCCCACTTACAGCTTGACGGATGTTGTTTGTTGTAAGAGCCGAGGTTGAAGAATGCCACAAAAAAAAAAAAAAAAAACCTCAACATTCACATTCACTTTGAAGATCTTTAACAGTTGAAAGCGTTTTTGACAGGATGTTGTCTGAGTTTATACAGCAGCATTGTGCTATGTGTCCTCCAACGCTTGAAGCTGTATCGTGCAGTATGAGATGGTAACATGCTGAGAAGGATGATCAAAAAAGCTGATGCAAACATGGAGTGTAATTTGGAGCCACTGAGAGAACTGTACAATAAGAGAATAATTCTCTCTGGCTGATATCACCACGGACTGTTTCTTTCACTTGATGATGCAACATACGAATTGTTTCAGCAATAAGTTTACAGTCCCCAGCGTGTGTGGAGAGAAAATCATGTTCATCATCTTTTCCGCAGTGTTATGAATTCTATGGATGAACACGGCGGATTCATTCAGTATCTGACTCATCCTCTTTTTGTGATCTGAGTGTTTCTTTATATTGTGCTTTATCAACTTTGGTGTTTAATCTGCTAGAGAATGTTGTGTTCTGGAATGAACAGAATATCAGCAGCAGTATTAGCATCTTACACTACATAAATGCATTATTTACAGAATATATCTACATTTCAAATCGCTGGCTGTAATTCAAAATGTATTTATCTAATTCAATATTCATTTCAAAAAGTCCATTGTGGTTGAGGCTTCTTGGGTATTAGCCCTGAATTTAGCCTTAATTACCAGTAGAATTGCAACAGATAATGGAATTATTTGTTTACACTGAGGTCACAAAAAGATGGGAGATTTGTGCAATTCATACTCTTAATTGAATTTTTCATTACTCCGCCAATAATGTATTTCACAGTAACGCATCGTGACCTCATCTAAAATTCATTATCTTCACGCTAAACATTTTTTTAGCATACATATTAAACGCCTCCCGCCCCTGGTCCTTTCGGTGTCAAGCTTCATTTGCATGTGTCTCATATTTGTTTTGGCCTTAAAGGTGGTTGGCGTTGCAATGCAATGCACACGACAACCGATAGACGCGCAGACAGCTGCCAGCACTTCCACATCCATCCGTCTATCATGGTAACGGCTGTAAATTGCTTGTGCTTTAATAAAAAAATACTAACTGCACTTTTCATTTATTTGTTTTTTTTATGCAACCTTTTTTTTTGATTGGTCTTTTTTTATTATCATTTTGATTAGTCACACTAGTGTATTTTGACAATAAATTATTTCAACATTTACTCTAGTTTTACTATATTATTCTCCACATATTTTTAACACCTCATGAGATTCTCGTTCATTTCATCCTCTTGCACGTGTTTGGCTTCCTGAAACTGGATGGAGACCTCGGTATGTTCGCTTCTGGCTCCACACTCAGCTTTTTTTTTCTCACTTTCACTTTATCACACTGATTCTCACCTTCCTCCCCCTCTCCACCTATTGTTTAGTCCGTAAATAACTTGGCTACCTGATCTATACTCCTGTTCCTTTACCAGCTGGTTTAAAAATAAACTGGATGGTGGTTTCTGCATTTGGCAGTGGCACTCTGATCTGGCGGGTCGTAGGCGGTGTATCGCTGCCTGCTGCTCCAGATGCTCAAAATGATGCCGTCCACGCTGCAGCACGCCCGCTCCCCCAGACTCCTTGCAGCTGCCACTGAAAGGCTGGGATTTCATACACGCTCAGCTGGCGTTCCTTCACGGGCAACATGCACAAAATTATACTACATTCCTGCAGTTTCAGCACACCAGAACCCTGCTCAGTGCTCTCTTCTAAAGAGCATTCTTGATGCATTTGAATAAGAATTGAAATTGAATGTAGCGCATGTCGGAGCACAGATGGGTTTTTTAATGTTTCAGTGCCTCGTGAACATGGTCCAATTACTAAAAAAGAGATAAGATGTAAAGGATCCATCGCTTTTCTCTCTTCCCGATGACATTTGCTTACACATTAAGTCCGAGCTTTGGGTCCAGCGATGCTCCATTGGGGTGGCCATCTCAGCTTAGTACACCAATTTATCCTGCCACTCATCAGGAGCTTGCTTGAGACCGGCAGTGGTTTATGGTGGAATTATGCTCTGCACTAATTAGTGGTTAGCATTGACGGTGCCAAGGAGAAACTGTGAACTCGGGCATCCATGTGACAGAGCTGACAGAAACACACCAAAGCTAAAGCTGCTTTACACACATCACCCTGCACGAGTAGACTGTCAATTCTTTCTGATTCATTCATAGATATTTCTTTACAAATCTCCTCTTCAATGTATGCGTTTCTCCATCCTTTTCTCCTCCACCCTTTCTTTTCTTGTCGCCCTGCCAGCCCTCTGGCTGTGTGCCGCACAGTTGCCATGGTAATGATATAGTTTCTCATCTCTGTAATGTGATGTCTTATTAGGTTTCATTGGGGCGTGTGTCACTATTTTATTTCACGCACCATTTGGTGAGCTTCAGTCTGCTGTTGAAATGCCTCGTGCCTGAGAGGTGAGCAGTGAGTGCACCGACAATGACGTGTAAAAGCGCCGGGGTACTTCTGCGGGGGTCCTGATGGAGGGAAAGAGGAGAAGATTGAGTGAGACACTAGTGAGAGTGCCTGCTGTAGCTACATTCAATTTTCTTCCTGGTTCAGAGTATTAACTTGGAGAAAAGATGTATGAGTCGTCGTATGAAAGACGCGCGTGTCCCTGGTTGTGCCGTTTCTCTCTCTCTGTTCTCTGAGGCTGGCTCACCAGGGAGGGGTTTCAGCTGCTACCCAGCAGGAGGCACTATGCGTGTGCTTTCAACCATCGTCTGAGGAAAGCACTTTATTTGCAATACAGTGGGCCTACTGCATCTCCATCTGTCTTCAGAGGATTTTAGAGAGTTGATGTGGACCATTGACGATGGTGATCCGCGGCTAGGAAAACTACTGCTGCTGCAAGGGCTGTAGACACACTTCTTTACATTTGCCTTCACACAGATTTGTTAACATGCACAGTGTTTGCACCATAGCTTGATAACCTACTGTATGTCTCTATCGAGGTCCTTTGTTGAGAACATGCCCTTTTGGAATTGTCAGTATGCCTTGTATTTATCTCCCCTGTGTGTGTGTGTGTGTGTGTGTGTGTGTGTGTGTGTGTGTGTGTGTGTCTGTCTGTGTGTCTGTGTGTTTGTGTGTGCAATTATATCCAGGGCTTTGAATGCCAGTGGAAGAAAACAGTGGGAAGGGGGCTGCAGTCAATAACTGATCAATATTAGCCCAGATGCCACTGTCAAACACATCAATAGTTTCTCCAACAGTGTTTTTCCCCTTTCACTGTGTATTAACTGCCTTATGTCAGCCCATAGGGCTTTTAAAAATGACTCCTCTTGCGTCAGCCGTGGTATCTTTGTAAATGCCGGCTTCCATAGGCTGCGTCTGTTGAGCAGTGACAGCCAGGAGCAGTGTGCTTTTGTGGCTATTGAACTGGCTATTGGGCTGGTAATTGCACATTGCCACTTCTCTTAATTTGAAGATGATTGCGACAGCTGAATAAAGCTGTTTGGTTTTTCCTGACTATTTCACATTTTGATAGGTGGGGGGAGGTTGTTCACATTATTGTCCCCATATATGACATTTGTGTTTTTTTACTTGACTTTTTTTTCTGAGATTGAATATCTTTTACAATTGTGACTTGGCCAACGAAGCAGCAAAGTTACATATTGAGTTATACATAAGTACATAAAAATGATGCAATACTAACAACAAAACATAACAAGAGACTACTATCCATACATCAAGAATGTGTGTCCTACTAAAACCAAACATAATCACCATGGCCGACTGAGAATAGTAAAAATCTCAGCAAGCATGACATAAAATACTAGTGTGCCACAACAATCATAATACAAGAACTATCAGTCCTCAAAAGACATATCAAAATCCCCAGAATATACGAAGAAGAACAAATGAAAACAAAACAAAGGTTCATCCAATGTGCCAGTAGCAGCTAGAGGTAAGGATTGCTGTTATAGTTTGTTTAAAACAAAAGTAAAGAGAGAGACTAACCTGACCTGAGTCTCTAGATCCTTCCATGACCGAGGATTAAAATAAGATTCTTTTTTTCTTTTCCAACCTCAGTACACAGAGGTGGCACCTTAAAATGCAGCCAACTACTGGATCTAAAATAGTAAGAACTCTTATATATAACTATAAACAGACAAAACTTGGAACAGATGTATGAGAGTAACCTTCCTACAAGTGCTGGGTGGTATGAACAAAAACGCTTATCACAGTGTTTTCAAAATTATATCAGTATCACACTCATTTCCTCTGGGAGATACTTTAGCTCAACATCAGAAGTACAATAAATAATCAAATAAATAATCTTTTTGTCCATCTACTTCCAAACCGCAGAAAAAACTCCCCTCTTGAGCACAATTTAGCCTGGACTCTATGCGTTATCTTGCACTCAAAGCTTTCCATTTCTTTCTCAGTCCATCTTTATTTTCTGAATGTTTAGTGTAGTTTAAGTTACTAATGCTATGTGTGTCTCTGCTACCGGTAGCAGGTAGTAATGCAGTTTCACAGATTAATGGGCCCCCTCCAGACAGTGTTCTTCACTGAAACAAATTGGTACTAGTAAATCATATTATTATTATTATTATTATTAAATGGATGTTGATTGTGCACAGTGAGTGAGGACCATCTGACCAGATTGTATAAAATGTAATGATTCATGGTGTCTTAGTTTAAAACATAGCTCAGGCTGCTATAAATAGCATCACTGTAGTGTACAATAGTTGTGACATGAATAAGCATGTTACCAAACATTTACAGGAAGAAATGGAGAAACAAGATTTCAATCTATGTAAGAAACACAGCATGAACTGAGGGACCAGAGTTTCCTAGTCAAATCAGCAATATGATGTTTGAAATTTAGATTTTTGTTAATTCAAAAGCCTAATTACTCATATGTAACAAAAACTCTGTAAAACACCTTCAAGACTTTTAAAAAGCAAGGAGCCACACAGATGCTGTGTGCAAACAACATTGCTTGAGTTTTTTTTACAAAAGCAGTTTAGAATCAACAAGGGCAAGAGCATTTAGACTCACAAATACTATTTGTATATACACTATATGCAAAAATACACTATATGTAAAAAAAAAAATTAAGGTAAATAAAGGTCTCAAAATGGAGCCTAGAGGGACCTCTTTGTCTGAGATAACAGACTGGAAACATTGCCATACCTAACCTATTGATAAGTATTGTGGAACCAATCGATCACAGCACAACTAATAACAACCCTGCAGAATTTTTACTGAGATGTGATGATGCACTGAATCGCATGTGTTAGAATAATAAACAAAGCTACTCAGTACGACTGTCCAAAAGGCAGAAAAAGTAGAGGCTGAGCTGAAGTAGCTGATGCATTTTTTCTTTCAATTTTGTGCATCTGTCTGATTGTCTCATCTGTTCAGGTAGACTGATATTAGACTAAATTGTAACGATATAATGAAATGTTGAAACACAGCTACGTTTTTACCTTTTGAACTTTGTGCACTTGCCTAGCAACAGCGTGAGACTTAATTTACACAATCTCTTCCCACCAAACTGCTGAAATACAGCTTTGAAGTTCCCTTGTAACCCTCTTAATAATGCTCTCAGAAACCTCCCTGCTCGGTGGGCAGGTGACAGCTACTATATATAAATACTGTTGAATACCATTTTATGTGGGTTCGTGAGGAGACCTACAATGTACACGATTGAGTGTACATTAGATCTTGAAGGCTGCATATGTTGAGCTGTGGTTCTGACCTGGTCATGCATGTATGTTTCGTCTTCTTGGAAATGCACTTGTTTTTTCATGTGTCCTAGGCAGGCTCACAGAGGAGGGATGGTGTACTTCAGATGGCATCTGTTGTCTTTCCTTTTTCCTCTGGGCTCCTTGCCAGGCGTGTGTTTGTCAGATGGCAGAGCTGGTAAGATGGAGGATTCTAATGTATTTTGACACTTGCGCTCTGCGTTCTCCTTGACTGGGTCATTTGTAGTATTTTGAGACTGGCACATTATAATTTGTAATTTGTACCCACATTCATCACAAGTTAAATGAACATGCTGCCCTCTGAGCACAGATTTAGTACGCTTACTATTCACAAGAGTCGGGTCTGAAAAGAATATAATTAGAATTTTACTTACTCTATAACCCAACAACCTCATGTTGGGTTTCATGATGCCCTTGAAAAAATGTCTTTTTTCTTTTCTTACCAAAAGCAAGCCAGCAGCACAGTATACCTTTTGAGAGTATGAAAATAAAATTTTTTTTGGTAGATTTTAAATTTGATCTCTCCTTCTAGGACAGCAGCACTAAGAAATTCAATCACAAAGTATAACAGGTATTTGGTTTAACCTGATTTGTTAGCTCAGAATAATTCTAGGGCCACTGTTTTACTTTTACTACACGTTTCCAGTGATTCAAAGATTCTACGGTCAGAGAGACATTTAATTACATTAAAATTAGTAAGTAATAGGAAATTCGAAGGTGTCCACTCTTCAGCTCTCTTCTCTGGTTGGGAGAAGCAGATTTGGGTCAGGGAGATTTGGGGGTGGCAGAGCAGCTGGAGTGCTTGTTCTGGACTGTCAAAGCTGCCCTGTATACCATCTGGATGGGCTGATAGTGCTACAAAGCCAGTTATCCTCTTTAGAGTATGGTGTGCATCTGCATAGCAAGAAGCCTCCAATGCAACTTTACCTCTGGTGCATCAAAATCAAACTTAAACCAATGTTGAATATAGTCACTGTGCATTTACCTGTGTGTATAACCTGACAGAGTGGGCATTGAGATGTCCAGTGGTCATCGTTTTGGAATAAATTCCTTCTCACCTTCAGCTATATACATAAGCAAAGACGAGGGGTCCAGACCATTCCCATGGAGTTATCCAAGCCCTCTCAACTCACATGCTCAGATTGAGCCCTTTGTGCCCCACCAACAGTTAATCGGTACAGAGTGATAAAGACTGAACACTTAACACTCAATCTTGGTGATTCCTGGCTGTAAAAGCCAGGATTTTACAACCAGGATTCACATGTCATGATTTGAGAAGTGTAAATTTTGCATTCTCAGATGCTAGAAGTGTGACAGACACTTTGAGTGTTGGTGTGAAATCCAACTCAAATCCTTTTGCGACCTCCATGAAACCCCTATTTCTCTGCAGTTCAGAGGGTTTCTGATAAAACCAACCGAACAGAAATGCCTGTATAGTGAGTTGATGAGAAAGTGCCCTTTTCTTATCCCTAAATCCACTTCTTGTCAAGATGACATTTAGTGTAGTTATCACGCCCCAAGCAACAACTTTTTGTGCTAGCGTCTTTCTAAAGTGGAAGGTGAAAATGAACATCACACTTCTCATTTGAAGCTGTGCTGCCAGTTATCATACCTTTGATTTCATTCCTAAGTGTTAATACAAGTTGTGCTGATGCTAATGAGCACAAAATCCTCTCTTTATCACTGTCCACCCATGTGGACAGTGATAAAGATAAAGGCAGGGATATATATATATATATATATATATATATATATATATATATATATATATATATATATATATATATATATATATATATATATATATATATATATATATATATATATATGTTAGTTGTTTATGATAATGATAAATAATGATTTGTGGATGTGTTGTAGCTATATGTAACAGAGTACATGTAGTTTACAAAATGTGAGATTATACATGCATTAAGTCATTTTGCTTATCTCCACATGGACCACACACTGTGTGTAGCGAGCGTGATGAAAGACAATGGATGATTGATGCACACGCAGCATCTACACATCTGTTGTGCTCCTCAGGGGGGGTTTTGAGGGATGCCCAGCCCATTTTGAGAGGTGCTGGGGTGTGGGAAGCTGCAGCTGGGACCCAGCGCGGAAACTCCGCAACTCTCAAACTCAGCTTTCACCAGCATTGCATCATCCCCTGGCCTTTTTCTCCAACCACATCAAACAGTTCTGAGGCAAGGCCTGTTTACAAGGAAGGGCAAATAGATGGGCTCCACTAGGCTTTTTGATGCCTTGGAACCAAGCCTCCGAGTATTCATGTTTCCTGTCACCTGTGAACTCAAAAGCTCGCCCGAAACAGATGGGACGATTATATTAAAAAAAAAAAAAAAAAAAAAAAAGACGCACAGCTATGGCAGATTGAAAGACAGCAACCTGTTTGCTGAGTTACAGTGTGCTCAAACTGACACTAGATCTGCAGCTTCATTCATTTCAATGATGCCACTGTGCTGACAGAGCAGGAGTCCCCCACACAGTGGTGTTTTCATCCTGACTGACTGCTTAGAGCTTTATGGTCACCGTTCAACCCTGTCACTTTGAGCAGCACTTGATCATGACTCATAAAGTGATTTGATTCAGCTGATAATAAATCTAGCAAATAAGCTATTGTCACATTAAGCACCACGGCATGCATCTTAATATCACATAGCCTTTAGTTATGAGTTGCCGCACATTTTTATAAGTGATTTGACAAAGGGGCATGACAGTGTTATGAAATAAAATATGGTCGATTAAAGTCACTGTTTTTCTGATGCTTTGCACTTGGATGACAATAGAGATGTTGTGATGTGCTGAATGCCAAAGTCCAATGAAGTGATGAGTCACACAGGAGTGTGTCAGCAGAGGCCCAGTGAAGGCTGTATCTGTATCTAGCCAGGCTGGATGCTGAGGGGGAGTTTGGGGGGGCAGCACAATGTGCGGGTGGTGATGGATGAGGACTGAGCAAGAGAAGGACGAGGCATGAAATAGAATGAGGATGAAGGACAGAGGAGTCCTGGCTGCCCCGGGGAGGGGGAAGGAGATTGTGAGACAGAGATGGAGAGACTGAGTCGAGAAAGAATGAGGGTCAGAGAGAGACTAACCCGCTCTCAAAAGTGCTGATGTTTGCTCCTCTCTGCTACACCATGGCTTCACACTCAATTTGCATTTACTCACAAAATATCAGAGAAGTGTATCAGGTAAGTATACGTCCTCAGCTGACAGGCCTGTGAAGGTCAAAATGTTAATGTACAATAGAAGACAATGGAAGGGCGAACATCTACACTAATGCTATTAATAACTTCACTTTTTTAGATTTTCTTTTACCCTGGTAATATCCCTTGAATATGTGAGAAGAAGATTCGGCCTTTATTTTAAAATAACTCCAAAACAACAGCATATTGTTCAGGTCATGAAAATCCCAGAGCTAGATTAAGATGTTTGATTCTCTGCATGGGCCGACTAGGAATTTCCCTCTATTTCCTCTGGCCTGGGTCGGGCTGGACTCGTGGTCAGATATAACGTTTTCTTTTTTCTTTTTTCTTTTTTTTTTAAATCTGAAGCTGTATTTCAGTTCATGGGAAAGCAACACAATATCATTTAAGGCCTGTGTCCAAATATAATTTTAGCGCTTACATGAAGCATTTGTATAGTTTTGTTTCTATGACAACAACCTCTTTACAATTTCTTCTGCTCTGCTCCCACAAAAAGGTTTTTCTGTCTTTATCATGATATTTTCTGTCTGAAACATAAAGCTCAGGAAAGACAGACACGCCCACAACAAAGATTCTCCTCCATTTGCTTGGTTCCTTAAAGATGGGTCTCAGGAGTGGCACTATCACTTTTCTAGATTTTTAAATAGAAATGCTCAGATAGTTGTATACACTCTCTTTAGTAGGAACAATTGGGAATAAAAAGCTATGCGTAAACAGGCCTTTAGTGAGGAAATGTTGTTTTGAATCTGGGCTCGGGTCCATTATTGCAGTAATGGGACGGCTGTGCTGGGCTCAGACAGAACCTGCATGGCTCAGGTAGTGTCTTTGTTTTTTTTGTTGTCTTTTGGGCCCGATCTAAACTCTAAAGTCTATTACCACTTAAGATTTGTTGATCTGTGAAAATCTATTCATAAAGCGGTGGTGGGAGAACCTCTTTCATAACATTAGTAAAGTGAGGTAAATGGCCTGCATTTATATAGCGCCTTTCTAGTCTTTTTTGACCACTCAAAGCACTTTACACTACACTGTCCATTCACCCATTCACACCACATTCGTGCCATCAGAGGCAAATCGGGGTTAAGTATCTTGCCCAAGTATACAACGATATGCAGCTTGGAGGGAATCGAACCACCAATTTTCTGACTGGTGGACGACTGCTCTACCTCTAAGCTACAGCCGCTGTTCAACCTAAAAGGTTCTATAGCTTTTAGGTTGAACATTTTGCAGCTTGGAAGCATATCAAAGTTAATTTCTGCGAAATATTTCTTATTGAGATTGTAGATTTGGTAAAAATATTTAAAGCTTAAGGCTGCATTCTCTTTCTTCCAGAAAGAGAAGTGTAAATTAAATATTTTTGTCCTAATAATGAAAATGTAACAATTACATTTTTGTGCATCATGTATGAAACAACTGGCTTTCTACAGTGTTACCATTATTTTTGTTGGTTTTAAGATCTTTCTTTCCAGAAGGAACACAATATATAAAGGAGACGGTGATACTTTTTTTTTTTAATTCCAGAAGGTAATGTTTTGTGTGTAATATTTCAAACATGAAGAAACCATACATTCACTTCTCATCTAGCACCTTGCTAGTACTGGTTGGACCACTTTTTGTCTTCAGAACTGCCTTAGTCCTTTGTTGCATGGATACTGCAGACAGTCCTCAGAGAGTTTGGTCCATATTGGCATGATAGCATCACGCACTTTCAGATTTGTTGGCACATCCAAGATGCCACATCTCAAACATGCTCTATTGGATCGAGCTCTGGTGACTCTGGAGGCCATTTGAGTACAGTGAACTCATTGTCAAGAGACACCGGCCTGAGATGAACTGAGCTTTATGACATGGCCTGTCATCTTGCTGCAAGTAGCCATCAGAAGATAGGTACCCTGTGGTCAAAAAGGGATGGGCATGGTCAGCAATACTCAGGTAGGCTGTGGTATTGCAATGACACTCACTTGGTGCTAAGGGGCCCAAAGTTTTCCAAGAAAATATCCCCCACACCATTACACCACCACCAGCAGCAGCCTGAACCATTGAATCTATGCTTTCATGTTGTTGATGCCAAACTCTGACCTACTAAAGACTCCTCAGACCAGGCAACATTTTTCTAATCTGCTATTGCCAAATAGAAGCCTGTGTGAATTGTATCCTCAGTTTTATGCTCTTAGCTGACAGGAGTGGCACCCAGTGTGGTCTACTGCTGCCATCCGCCTCACGGTTCAACATGTTGAAGAGTGTTCAGAGATGCTCTTCTACAGAAATCAGTTGTAACGAGTGGTCATTTAAGTTACTGTTGCCTTTCTATCAGCTCCAACCAGTCTGGCCATTGTCCTCTGACCTCTGCCATCAACAAGGCATTTTATGCCCATAGAACTGCCACTCACTATTTTCCCTTTTTCTTACCATTCTCTGTAAACCCTCGAGATCATTGTGTGTGTTAAAATCCCAGTAGATCAGCAGTTTTTTAAATAATCAGAGCAGCCCATCTGGCACCAACAACCATACCACATTTAAGTCACCTAAATCTTTTTTTGATCATTCTGATGCACGGTTGGACTGCAGCAGATCGTCCTGACCATGTATACAAGCCTAAATGCATTGAGTTGCTGCAATGTGATTGGCTGATTAGAAATTTGCATTAACAAGCAGTTCGACACGTCTACCTAACAAAGAGGCTGGTGAGTGTATGTTCCTGATTGCTTCTTGTTCCCTCACACTGTGCCAATGAGCAGAGGAACTGGGATTCCAGATAAAGAGAATGATATCCCGCTGGGGTTGACTGCACTCAGCAGGTGGTGTGATCTACCATTATTTCTAATGTCCACCTTATTTCAAGGATGATCTAAGATTAAACACATTCACATCCTTTATGGTGCCATAATATTGCAAATGCATTTTTTTCACTGTCCACATTTTGCCATGAAAAATAGTCCTTGACTGTTTTTTTTACCACATTTCTAACGACCTTCCAAATGGTCATCGACACTGGACGTCCTGCTGTGGATCTGTGAATTACTGCTGACTTGTGGGTAAATGAAGCTTTCGCTCCGGCTGTGAGCTGTCATGATCTGTTTGAGAAAAGTGGGATTGTATTCATGCATGCACACACATGCTCACATACAGTACTCAATCTTTTACACACACACACACACACACACACACACACACACACACACACACACACACACACACACACATACAGACACACACTGGGGCAAAGACAAAGACAGAGGGATTCATCTGTTATTGAGTCACGCTAAGGGTGACAGCTTAAAGGAAGCAGTGTCCTTTCTGGTCCCTCTCTCAGGTTCTCTCTCATCCATTAGTTTATCTGTCACTCCACATCACTCCTCAGTAGTGTATCCATGCCCCCCCCTCGCTCTCTGTCTTCCTGGCCATCCTCACGTTGCCTGACCTTCCTTGGGTTGTCTTCCTGTCTTGAGCAGCAGGGGAGAGGGGCCGGCTGTTACCACACCAGCCAGATGGCAGGGCCTTTCCTGGGACTGGAGGCTCTGACTGGGGGAAACACATTGGCCAAACGTGCTGCCTGTGGCAGCAGATCGCAGCTCCGTGGGAAGGAGCCGCGCCACCGCTGTAACCCTGCCTGGCTCCCCCCATGGCCTAGAAAGCTAATTAGCTGTCTTTAGACAGGTGAACTGGCAATCCTGTAGGCGTGCTATAGCTACGGCTTAGATGTGAAGTCATTTTGTCATGGGTGGCTTCTTGTCCCGGGCACTCTAGAAAAGTTTCATTGTGGACACTGACAGGAGGCTAAGCTGGAGCGAGATGAAGATAAATCAAGTAGAAAAGTCAAGCAGATGACAAGGGGGTTTGACAGCGAGAGAGGAGGCAGGTGGGGGTGAGAGGCAGCATGTGCTGAAGAGTGTGATGGGGAAGGACTGGAGTGTTCCTGTCCTTGGAGTGGAGTCAACCTCCCCATCAGCTACTGAGGCTCTACATCATGTGTATCAATAGCACATGGCTGTGTTATTCTCTGCCAAGTATTTGCTGCACCTTGCCTGAGGATATCTTGTAAACCACCCATTAATGAAGGATCACGAATCATAAGGTGTGCTTTACGTAACCCTTGTTTCAAAGGAGGCAGAGAGCGTGGCTGTTTGACTCTCACTCTCCAAACGCCAGCTGCATGTAAATGAAGTCATTTTGCTGATACATTAGACCGGGGCCCGCTATCGAGTGGTGAGGGGAACGCAGGGCAACTAATGCTGATGAGGCAACAACAACAGGCTACTTTCCTGTAACCGAGCTCTCTTCATTCCCACTCACAAATCAGGTGTTGAGATGAAAGAGAGGCCTGCCTGTGCTATGAGGCTAATTTAAGGGATTAACACCTGTTCTACCAAGGCAGATTAATCCAAATCCTGCTTTAACCCCTTTGATCTGAAGTCAGAGTGATTTAAAGAGTGGACTGGCCTAATCTCCTCACAGAACTGACCAGAAAACATACACATACTTGATGGAGTGTCATGCGACAGTATGCGCTCATTACCAGAACTTTGTCTTTTGTGTTCACTCACTCTTCCTTTCTTGCGCTGTGAAGGGATGAAGTCATTACTGAATCCTTTTGTGCATCACTCGTCTCTCTCCACTTCAAAAGGGTTAATTTACATTTGATGCGCTCTCACAGGGTTAGATTAGTAAAGGCAGGAAGAGCTGTCATTGGCTTAATAAGCCTCAAGTATTAAGGTATTACATGCTGATCGCTGAAGGAAACCGCTTTGTGGAGGCACAATCCACAGTATGTGGACTGGCTTTGGCTCTATCATCCTTTTTGTTTTATAAATCTGTATTTTAACCACCACAGTAACCAAACAAAACACAACACAATATAGGGGCTTAAAATAGTTAAAGATTTGCACCATTATTTACTATTATTGTAGACTGTTCATAAAATGTGGCTTTCATGCTTTAACATGCCTATTATGACGATCAGATCGTTATGTGTGTCTGTGTGTGAAACTGAGTGTGTGGGGGTGTGTATTTGTGATGGTAACACATGGATACATTTGATACGAGAGAGAAATGAAAAAAAAGACTGTGGGAGATTTTGGATAGATTTGGTGTGGTGAAGATGGTGGGAAGAAAGGTAATTGAAAAAGAGAGGCATGAGTTTGGTTTTGGGGTTTTTCTAAATGTGGGACTAGAGATGGGTGGGTCTGACCACAGAATGGTTGTGTGTTTTATGTGTATATGTGTGTTTTTTGTGTGTGTATTTGTATTCATGGAAGCAGATAGACACAAACACATTTGAATGCATTGTCCTGTTCCATCTCTTTTTAGTATAAAGAGCGAGCGGGACCACACAAGATCTCCGACTCATGCGTTGGAGTATGCGGCAACGCTGTTATTATTGATCCTGCCACAGACGTCAAACCCCAGCGCCTATTTAACTGCCGGCCTGATTTAAACAATATGCTGGAGCCTGTTTCATCCATGTCCAAGACCGCTGAATTATTAAACACATCACGAAAAGCAAAGGTCTCTCCTCTCTTTGCATAATGTCTTATGAGATCTACTGTTGAGCGACTTTGGGGTTGATAAACAAGCCCTTTTTCATTAGCTTAATTGGAAGAAGAAAAGCTAGGATATTATGGGATGGCACTTGAAGAGAATAAAAAGATCATAATCATATGTCTTCATCACACTGTGAGGATTCACTGATTATACACTTATAATGTCTCTGAAGCTTTAAATATCGTTTTCATTATCACAGATTTTACATGAAAGAGATAAGGGTGTTTATTTTGTCTCCGTGGGACTAATGATCATCTTTTCTTTGCATCAGGAAACAATGAATACATTTACACTGCAGGGCCTTCAGAGAAATGTGAGCAAATGTTTGGATAGATGTTTTGTTTTACAGTATGTAGGTGTAGGGGATTTTATACATGCACATCTCAATATTGCCTTTTATTATATGTTTTGCATTGTTACTTTTCACCAAATCATTCCAAAAGAAGCCACACCCACACATTTTCTTTCCGCTGATACCTTCCTAACTTTCATTACTATATCCTATACCACCCCTGTATTGTAAATAAAATCTACATACACTGTACAGAGTAATTTTATGGAGAAAAAAAGTGAGTTGTATGTACTAGCTTTGGCATCTTTAAGGGCAAGTTTCTGCACTGATAGGCAAATCTTTCACCAACTCTGCTCCCTCACTACAGCTGGTGCTTCAGACCATCTCCCTGTTACTGACTGTGGTGCACATAATGGAGCATACAACCTGCTGAACAACTGAGAAATGTATACCCTTTTCATTATAGCAAACAATTTTGATCATTCAAGAATAGCATTACATTATTTGATCGGTTTCTGAAACTGCTTAGTGAGAAGTAAGGCCTCTGGTCGAGCACTGATCCGACTTGTTCGTTCTGGTGTGGGTGAGGGAGTGTGTGCTCTGGTATGAGTCTACTCTCCAGATAAACAGTCCTGCTCCCCGTGGACAGGACCCAGCAAAAAAATAAGATTTGGGACCGTTTTCAAGGCCCACAACATCAGCCTTTGCTCAGAGAGCGTTAGGTGGTCAGTGCATGTGACCTTCTCATAGCAGGGCTCCATAACCCTCCATCCATCCCTATTAGAGCACACTTATCAGGGACAGCAGCTAGAGTGACACATTCCCAGCTGGGCTTCCCTGGAGAAAATGCTGTTCAGTGCAAGGAAAGATCCCCATGGTGTATTGAGGTGTGTGTCCGTGTGTGTGTGTGTGTGTGTGTGTGTGTGTGTGTGTGTGTGTGTGTGTGTGTGTGTGTGTGTGGAGTTGTTCTCTGCAGATAGGACCCTGTGACTCTGAGATATGCACAGGCTCATTAATTAGAGCCTCTCATTATCCCCCCTCAGGCACCAGACACTTAATCAACACCAAGCTCCAACTAAGACACACGCATGCATGTACTTACACACACACACAGACACACACACACCCTCATGCACACCCATCTCGCACAGTCCACGGCAGGCTAAATTCTGACACATCATCCAAGAATGGAGCGCTGTAAGAGGTGAATGAATGAATGAATGCTGATGGGGGTTATTTGTTTTCAGTGATGTACGGCACAACGGCGCGGGTGGGTGTCATTGCCTTTTACACTTTTATTATTAAAATGTTGCTAAGCATTTCAAAACAGATTCATCCATCTGCCATGTCTCACTTTGGAAGCAATCTGTCAAGCAGTGTAAATTATATTCTTACATTATAAATTTCCAAGCTGGGGAGCGACCTGATAGCGGAATGTTTAAGGCACTGCATAACCACTACATCCCTGTTAGATTCCAGCCAGGGACCTTTTTTGTACCCGTCTCTCTCTCCCTCTCTCTTGTTTCCTGTATTTTTCCTCACTGTCTATTGTCCACTAAAGGCCAAAAAATTACATTAAAAAAACATTTTTATGCTGGAAAAAATGTTTTCAAGGCCCTTTCTTATGACCATTGCTCTATTTGTGCTTTATAATCTATTTTTCATGTGTTTTCCATACAAGCAATAATGAGTGAGGCTTTGTAAAAGCATTCATAATGCGAAGACTCCTCTCTGTGCAAGTGTGTGTTTTCACAGGTGTTTGCATGCTGCTATGTACATACGACCGTGCTTTTGACATTAAGGTTCATTTCTTTGCGCTCTTGCTGTGGGATTTATTGCCTCGAAAAACCCTTATAATTAAAAGGCTGCTGATTATTCAAACGGGTATGGATAGCGCACAGCGACACTTCAGTGTCACAACTTGTGAGTGAGAAAATAAATTATTCTCAGACAGCTTTTGGAGTGCTGCTCCACTGTGGGGCTTTTAAACCCCTTTTGGCATTTTTATTCAAACTGACTTTATACTATCATCTTGATGATGCCCGTTTACATCATGTGGACTAATAAACAGGCATGAATATACAAATAAATGCAGATAAATAAGCAGCTGTCTACCAAACTGCCACCATATCAAATAGGAGGATTTCACACAGATTTCTAATAGTTTATGACCAGATTTTCTATTTGTTGAAGGCAAATTTAAATGTGTCTGAGGTGCAACTTCATGGCATTTATCTATGTTCATTCCTTGTGGAACATAATGTTGCAGTTGCAAGGACATTTTACTAATTTATGTGATTTCACATACACTGGAAACACATCTGACTTTTAGTTTTGTCTTCAGTAGTGTGATAAACTTTTTAGAACTAGCCGACTAACTATACTGTAAAATAACCAAACTACCTTGTCTAACTCCCAAATGTATGTCCTCATCTAAAGTCCCTAAACAGAACATACAGTGGAGACATTTTTGAGGGCATTATTGGCAAGAACAAGAAAAGGAAGCACAAACTTTTAAACGGCTCCAAGTTGTGGAAAATGAAAGAGTTTCTCCTTTTTTTTTGTTTCCCTCTGAAGGCTGGAGTCTGATTTCCTGTGCGGCTCTGATTGGGAAAGCAGAGGCACGCACAGGGAGCCACTTCTGTATGGAGATGCCAGATGACAGGCTCCACTACGAACAGACTGCTGCCGAACAGCACGCTGAAATGGCCTCTGATTGATCATCAAACATGCTTATTATGAAACAATCTCTTGTGTATATAAACCTGCTTTAGATGTCGGGACTCTGGTGCTTGAGTGCGAGCGTGTGTTTGTAAGGGAACATAACATCAACAGTATCTTTGCGCTGTGTTCTTTTTCTTTATGGGACGTTGTGCCGGGCCAACGGGAGTCAAGAAGAGAGAGGTGGCAACAGGAATAAGGATCTGAGTCACCACAGGACGCGCTGAACGGTGTCATTCTGCTTGGGTGCCAGCTGCGGCTGCGGTGTCAAACATTTTGTTCATGATCATCCATGTGGATTACCCAGTGTGTTGTGGATTCCCTGTGCGCAGCGGGAGTTTGTCCATTAGGCCATATGTCAGCTTGCCCCCTCCTCCTATGTGTCTATTGTTATCTGAGCGACCCCTCGATGCACCGCGTGCCCCTCTGACCCTGAAGATACACCATCTTATTGACCAGGTTACAGCTCCATAGAGTCCATTACTAAACCAATTTAATCACAAGCCTCTCGTTTAAACTGATTTCACCACACTTCAATATTGACCGTTCTTTATTCACTGTTTTTACTTTGGGACAAAAGCTAATGAATAAAGTACTTTTGATGCTGTACTATTGCTGTCACATGTCTAGAGATTAATGTGCTGCTTTTGTAACTCGGTTCAGCACAAGACAAAGTTCCATTTTAAACGTTGGTAGCTGCTATGCTTTGAAATACTTTTCTATCTGTGACTGTGGCAGTTATTGTGGTGAGAGGGTTCTTACCAGAATAACCATGTCTTCTGTTTTGAATTTAACTCAGCCCACTTCCACAATTATCGATAGAGAGTCAGTGTTTGAGCGTGGAGAAACTGCAGAACCTTTCTCACTCTCCCTAAATAATACCAGACAAAAATACTTGGCAACGTTGTACATGTGAAGGCACATAACATAGTGCACATTGTCCACTGTTTGTGGCGGCTGAGGAAACGGGGAAAGTGAACATAAACAGAGGTGGCAGCAGCTGCCTCCAGAGTCCAAGTCTCCCCGTCCTTTGCAACCAGTATCTTTTATGCAGGAATCCAATGTACTATTCACAGAAAATTAATCAGAAACAGAAGCCTCAGTGGAGTGTGATGTTATTTGAACATCCTTAGCACCATTAATGCCAGCTATGACTGTGATGGGCTTGTGCAGTGTTTCATGGTTTAGAGCTGCTGTGGATGCACCTTCTCACCTTGCTTTATGTGTCAAACAGAAAGATTGCAAGTAGAAGAGAGCATAAAGGTGCAAAATGTAGTACCAGACAACCACCTCCGGAGTGGTAGGGGGCAGCATTTCACCTCCTAAGAACCTCCTCTCCCTCATACTTGAAAAACCAATAGTGAGAAATGCATTTGAAATATTGCTCTGGGGTGCATATGCTGTTGATGTTTATACTTATTTTTTATTTTCAGTGCAACTTTAAACAAAGTAAAATGAGGGCATTGTCAGCAATAGTGTGAGTCTGTTTAAAAAGTAGCAGGTTTATTATAGGACCTACTGCATGTTGAATTGCCATCAAATGGAAACATTTATATTAAAGGCGTACTGTCATTTTTGCACTAGTTAGAACTTTAACCTGAACCCAAAAATGTTTGGACCACCTATAATACAGTATATAGCCATTACTACACAGTTATGTGGCATGTGGCTATAGACGCGTCCTTATGTTAAGGAAGTGGAACAGACGGAGCGGTTTCACCTGGAAAAGTGTCCTTGAGCAGCAGCAGCAACAAACCACAGCCCACCTCCTGTCTGGGCGAGCGCGTCAGCCCAATGCGTAAATCGTAAAAGCGCACTTTTTGCCAAACGTGTCCGGCGGCGCTGTGACCAGCTCCCTTCTCCCCTCAGCCCCAAGTGTGTACTGTAAGCTGCGAGGCTGGAAGAGCCAGGGAAGGACATCGCCAGAGAGCTGTAGTCCAGTTTGTTGCTGTTGCAGGAATCAGGATATCCTTCCAGCTCCTCACAGAAATTCCAGGGATTTTTTTGGGGTGGTTGTACACCCTCCTCCTCTTCCTCCTCCTCCTCCTCCTCCTCCTGCAAGTAATCTTCCTGCTTGTCGTGCTGTCTCCGCCGATCTCTGTTTGACTGTTTCTCCACGAATACTTCCGAAAGTGTGTTTTCTGCCACCGGAAAGAGGGATTTGACGGCTGTGATGAAGATTAGCAGTTTCGGACACAGTCGGTCGTCCTATCGCTACCTTTGGATCCAAGAGAAGCAGACTGGACATAGTCTGTCCCTGCTGCGTTGGACTAACCGTGTAGTCCACCTACAGGGACAACTTCGTTCTCAAAAAGTTTAGGAATACATTTTCCTAACACACAAGTCTGGCTCGGTCGTGAAAGCGCCGATCCTGCGTTCCTACGGACTCGCACTTTGGATTTTACGCACAGGAACCTTTTCCAGCCCCCCCAAAACATTGTCAATCGACACCATGTGTCTCTGATTTATTTTCCCGAGCTCAACTGTGGATTTAACCGGTGTGTGACTTGTGCGGACTGCGCTGCCTCCCCTCAAAATTGCCGCAAAGCCCCGAGACTCGCACATCACCATGCATCGCTTCTTGGAGAAAATCTGCTGCAAAATTGAGGGGAGTCGCGAGGCAGCATGACTTGCGCTCTGGATTTCTTTGAATCTACATTCCATTCTCATATAATATCTTAATGCTGTTCAATTTTGGTTTACAAATATGATGAAATGGCAGCCCCGGAAGAAGGTGAGTGTCTGATTTTTTTCCTTTTCCCCCTCTTCTAGTTATGGCTTTAAATGTAGCGTTTTGTCTGGATCACAAGTTGGAAAGAGCGTACAGACTGACGGTCTCTGTCGTTTACTACAAATGATAGAAGCAGATGGCAGCTAATAACTACAACAGAACTACTGTGCTGTAACCAGAACAGAGTTTATAACTATATACAAGTTAATATTCATCCTATACATTTTACTCCCAGTTTTAATCAGCTGCTGTGTAATGTACTATATATACAGTATAACATACTTCTGCATTAATAATGCAGACCCAAAGCTATACAAAGTGTTGCCATGTCTTTTTATGCTCTGGCCTGTATTGTTTTGCTTGTTCTGTATGTACTGCACCCTGCACAGTCCATCTTTAAGACTTACATGATTAATGTATCCCATAGTAAATCTCTGGACTTATACATTCTTGTATTTGAGGGGAAAAATCACCTTTTTGAGAATGAAATATTAATGAAAACACTTTACCTCAGCAAGGTTTATTAGTAACTGGCACCTCTCCTTCAACGCCTAAACATTTTTTGAGGGTTATTAAAGAGATCTAAAACATGTGTCTATGTTTTTTGTTACAACGATCAGAAATCCCTTTTCATAGTCAAACGTGTATTCTTAAGACATTCTCTCATCCAGGCATGCTCTATTTTCATAGCCTTGGAGTATTACAACATGGAAAATATCTGAAAATCATCTGGGGTCTATAAAAAACTGGTAGCTCTAAAATGGCTATGGTTAGGATTTCTACCAGCAGGGGGCACTTGTCTGACAAGGAGGAGAAATCTTCCTGTGCAGAATGGGCTTTTATACTGCTCTAATAGGAAAAGAAAGAATAATGGAAGGATGAGCGACTCGTTTTCTTTCTTCTGTCAACTGTTTTGCAACATTCTGGCTTTTCTATCTCCCAAAAGACTTTGTTCAACCGCAGCATAAACGTTTGCAGGAATTTTTCCTTCTGGTCCAGACATTTTTGCCTTCTCAGCTGAGACATGATAATGACAATACCATGTATATGTACCCGGCACTAGTAACCATTGCCAGAAGTAGTGGAAACCACCACTACTACTGGTACTGATAGTTGCTGAGATGTGTTTTAGTGTCTTTGAACTCTGAAACCTACTGGAAGACATACCTTAATTAATTTACGCGGTTGTTTCCTTCCACATCACATGTCCCTGATGTAGATAATCTCATCCTGAACAATGAACCAACTAAATAGAGCTCCTTAATGTTGTATTATCAACAGAGAAACTAAGAGCTGAGCACATGCTCTAACGATTTCTACAGCTGTGCGGCGCAGAATCATCCATGAGACCCACCTTTGAGGACTAGAAGCCTTTCCTCACTGCAGGAATCAATTCCCAATTACACTGCAGTCATATGTGCTCAACCTGGAAATAAAAGAGTAATACCGTCCCTCATATATAAGTGATCACTAATTTTGATGGCGCTAATCGAAAAGGAATGGTGTGTACTGTTGATTATTTAACCTGTTGATGTTGGATGCAAGTTGTGTTATGTATGAACACATGAACAATCATGGATCCACAAAACAGTAAACATCTTTGAATTACAGGCCACCCACATAGAATATTTGTGTAGAATGTTGTCACTTCACCCCGAACTGCGGTTTACTGCCAAGCGTGTCCTCTCGCTAAAGTACCACACATAGCAGACAGGAATCAACCATTGTGCTCCACAGTCTAGGAAAAGTGACTTCTCCTGAATGTGTTGCTCTCTTTAGAACAATCGCATCAATATGCACGCACACACACACACGCACACACACACACACACAATCCTTGAGTTTTCTCATTCTAGCTTATTTTTTTTTTATAACCGGCCTTTCAATCTGTCACTTGTAATTTAACAGGAGTGAATAGAAAGTGTGGGAGAATCATATTGATTCATGCTGAGTGTCCACTTGTCCACCGCTTCATAATGGATTACACTGAATCAAAATTCCACATCTCTGATGTAGAAGAAGAGAGTGAGAGAGAAATAAAAAGAGAGAGAGAGGGGCAATTTTCTTAATGTTGCTGGCAGATAACTTATCTGTTTTGGAAAGAGAATGAGAGTAAAAACCCTTTTTTTCAGTATGATTAACTCTCTTTTCCAGCGATTCGATGGAGTGGCTCCAAACACCTGAGACTTTTAAGAAAGAGTGTCCATTACACAATGGTGAAATGTGGAAAGGGGAGGCTTACTGTTTGATTAAAGGTTGACACATTCTTGGTTTTCTGATAATGGTCTGAGCAGGCTGCCTGCCCAGTGTTAATCAATGTTTTCTGCTGAGATAGCTTGTTAGATGAGCTTTAACAGCCAAATGCAACAATGAACAGGTGGAGCCTGTCCTTTTATGGAAAAGCCCCTCTTGTGTTTTTTTGTTAGTGATGCTAAGGAATGCTAACATGATTCTTGCAGTACCTTAGGTGGGGTAGTGTGTGTGTACAGGGCTAACTCCCCACTGCAATCAGTATATTAATAGCAATGTGAGCGGTATCCATTTTAAGGGAAAACTCAATGAAACAAATGGCAGTGTGCCTAAATGTGCATATAAAAATGAGAAGCTGTGGGATGCAGGTTTAAAATTCCATATTTCTTGTTTCTTATTTGAAGACACCGGGTAAAAGTGTCACATTTTTCTATACTTTATATATTTGTACATTTGTATGTAGCAAACAATTGTGTTTGGATATTTAATATAGAATCTGAGAAGGTTTGATTTTGAAGAAACCAGAGAAATTGGCAAAAGGTCACCAGGTCCCTTGTGTCGGACTGTGGTTTTTCCTCGTCCATGAATTTTCTTTTGCAACCACCAGGAAGCATTTTGGCTGACGTGTTTTTAAGTCATCATCACCTCATGCTGTCTCGAAAAGAATTGCTCACAACCTGTTAATATGACGAGTGGTCTCATATCACAAACCACACTGCGTATTTAGAGTTCGCATTATGCCTTGTGGCCGTGTGACCAAGTCAGAGGGAAGTGACTGTTTGTTTTTGTGGTCGTGCCAGATGTTTCTGTGGGTTCCACACAGTTAAAACCTTTCTCACCTGAGAGGGACAGGATGCCCTGCTCATGTTTCTGTGGCAAGACTCACTGGGAACTCTGATTTTCACCGTCAGCAGGGGCACTCTTACATCTCTGACCATGTTCATTGGCTTTTCACCTCGGGGAGTTTCTCATGCTGCGTTTCCTTTTTGATTTGGTATTATTTATGAGCTCTCCGGTAGGGGGAAAGGGCTATCTTTCCCCCCCAGCACTCCGTCAGTCCCTGTGACGTCTCCAGGCTGGCGGAGCACAGCAGTTTTGAAATACGTTTACAGCAGAGGAAAACCCGTCAGAATGTGAAGGGAAGCGCTGGAAGAAACGCATCTGAGGAGAGAAGAAAGCGAACAAGGCTATCAGTGGGGGACAGGCTTCAGTTGGGAGAAGCTGAGAGTGCCGGACAAAGATTGAGACACATCATGGGACAAATGAACAGGGCCTAGATTAAAGGATTGTAGGAAATGAGACGATAGATGGGTGGATATTAAGTCTGTAGAGCTCTGGACATTGATATAATTTGAGATGGTTGGAAAGTGAGAGAAGACGGGGAAGGGTTGGAGGCTAGAGAATAAGATGTTGAAGGCGCTACATATTTGCAGTATAAGTGTGAGAGGCCCTAGACTCTGGGACCTAGCGTGATGCAGCAGGGATAATTAATGATAGGGAGGAATAGCACCTGCTGTTTCTGATGCTGCGCAATATTTACGGCTCAGCATACGGGGTAGAGCGGGATGCGGCTGTGTGGCCAGCCTCCTGGCCCATCCTCCTGGGATGTGAAAAGGGAGGTGGGGTTGTGTCAGGTGGGGGGGGTGGGTGCCTCAACAATACACCGGAAATTTATGTGCTGCACTCGCTCTGTTAATCCCAGGCCACCGCCTCCCGATGGGAGAGCTGGACAGAGATGGAGGACAGCAAGAAGAGCTTCAATGAAGGCACGGCCTCCCATGCTCTTAGTGTGGCGCAGTGTCCTGCAGTCCCGCAAGCTGCAGGCAGATCCCCAGAAAGGCACTCTTGGGAGTCCTGTCAAAATTCAACAAGAGACACAATGGTGACTGGGCCATGCTGCTCCCATTAATCCTTATTCTGGGATCTGCACATCCCACAGTGTTTGTGGAGATGGATTTTTGGATACCAAGTTGTAAATGCCGAGATTGATTTATGTGTGTAGCAGTCGATTTGTAATGTTTTCCTCCAAGCCTCAGCACACTCATTTCTGATTTGCTATAGCTTTCCTTTACCCCCCAGTGATTCTGTTAGAGCAAATGGAGCTTTGTTTGAGTTTATTGAGGTCATTGTTCCAGGGGTGTGGTCAGCTGCTTTCAGGGCTCAGGAGGTGCCTGCCTCTGGGTCCCTTCACAGGGAATAAAGCAGACCTGACTTGATGGAGCACATCAATAGGAACACATTTCCTTGTTCTATGAGGTGGAACAGTCTTTTACAGGACTTAAACTCTAATCTTTTTGTTCTTTTCATTGGTTAAGCTTCCGTATTATGAACTCATTCTTGCAAATACTTTTGGAGGAGCTAGTGTTTCAAACGTAAGCTGCCTAAAAATGTTTTGAATATAGGCTGTCAATGACACTTGAGACATATCCCTGCAGTATATGGTCTGAAAAACATGCATACTTTTCTCTGTTTCACAACATTATCAGACTGCAGCTGCCAAAACCGCAGTTCCTACATTCCTTTATAACTCCACACTGGACTTGTTCCAGGGGGCTGGGCATAGTATCAGCTCCGTCTCCAGGCCCTGCAGCTGTCTCCATCTGATGCAGTGCTGGATGTTGTGACAGACATTTACTGCTAGTGTGCTCTAAAGAGGGCCTGTGATCCAGCTTGGATGGAGACGTGTGAAGAGCACCACTAATACCACCCTGCCTCGTACTGATGCCCCTAAATCCCACTAATTCCATCTCTTCTTTTGTCAGAGATGGGATTCATAAGCCCTTCTTTGAAGGCTCAATTTTCCAGGAGTGTGTCCATGGCTTAGCTGTAGCCCCTTGTAGCCATGACAAGATATTCTATTTCTGTCAAGTCCAGGTTGGCACCTGGATCTGATTGGTCAGCATCTAGTTCTTGAGTAGATTATTGATGATTATTGAGTGCAAGTCAATTAACCCCTGACTCCTCATGGTCACTGCCCACTTGGATAAATGGCAAACAATGCAAGAGAGAAGCAAACAAGATTAGTTTGAGCTTTGCTCACCCTTTCAGTCTTTGAGAAGGAATAGGTACTGTGCAATGTTTTTTTTCAATCAAACCGTGTTGCAGTCACACATGTGGCCTCAGTGTAATGGTTCTGTAGGGGTCACAGAAACAGCCATGCCCAGAGATTGTTTTAGTTTGCCTTACCGTAACTACAGCCTATCTGGCTCTGCCTTTTCTTACTTTTCCTGCCTTGTCGAATGTGGTGAGGGCAGCTAAGGAAGGTTTTACTGCGGGCTGTAAAATCCTGCAGGAAGGAAGGAGAAGAACGAGTGCTGAGTACAACTCAGTGAGCCTTTTCCATCTCTGTCTCTCAGGGCTTGGATTACTTGCTATTTTGTTCTTACAAGTTTGGATTATTTTATGAGGCTCATACAGGGGATAGTTATGTCAAACCTATGTTTATAGTTGCTAAGATACGTGGGCTAGGAACTCTTCCATATCCTCCATAGGATTGTCTCCTAAGGGAAATTCTTGATTCAAGCTTCCTTAACAAGGCAGGCAGACAGGCGGTGACAGCCAGTCGGTGAGTGACAGGCATGCTGAGATACATTCAGTAATGAGGACTACAGAGCAAACCTCTGTGGTTCACCCTCATTCATACTATTTCAAATGATCTCACGCCTCATAGATTTCATATATTTAAACAGGGGTTCTCTTACAGTCTAATAAAGTCATAGCTGCTTACATTATAATAATGTCTTTGCCTTCTCGCCATCACCATGGCTGCTCTGTGCCATTGATGAGTTCAATTATGTTCTCTTCTGTTTTGCAGGAACATGTTTTTTCTGAGTCTTAAGTCTGAGCCTGTCTTATGTGTTTGTTTGTGCCAGCCTGTAGCATACATTTCTGGATGTGACTTCAGCATTAATGCATACCCCACCCTTTGTGCTCCTGTAAATTGCATTATCACCTTACCTTTAAAGGCACTGTGAAAAAAATGTGAAAGATCTGCTTGTGTGAACTCGTTATCTCAAATACTGTGTCCTATTGTGCATTTCAAAATACCCTTTTTTGTGTTTCTCTTGAAGTGTCATGAAAAATGACAAGTGAGCGATATCTTTGTGTCAGGTCAGACATGATTGATGGGAATTACAGTATTATCATCCATCAGGGATGCTGAAATACTGTACCGTCTCTGTCTCTTTTCCAGCCTATAATTCCCCTCCTCCAGACCTCTTTCTTGATCTATATTCCTGTGACTGGGGTCAGAGGCCACATTAGAGCAGATATTGTTCAGCAGCCTGTAGTGCTCCAGTTACCACTGTGAAATCACAAGCATCAGCAGCTTCTTAACTGCTCAAATATATTGTGTGAGGCTGAACATTGCTATGGGGCCTGCCAGACACTACACGTCAGTAGTGTAAAGTTACATTATTTGAAGTAATGTCTGTCTTTATAGCCATGTACAATGTGTTTGCTGCACTTTACCACCTGTCTGGGTGTTCTGCATGATGAAATTATACTGAATAGAACATGTTTGGTGCTATGAATATAACTCTGCCTTCTCCAATAAAAACGGTGTATGCACTTGTCCCAGCTGCTCCAACGAGGGCTGCAAAAAAGATACATAATCACTGATTGGAACAAAAGACTTGGCACACAACAGTGTGTGTGTAACGCTTCAGGTGTGAAATTATCCACCCAATTTACAATCGAGAGTATGTTATCCTCCTCTTCTGCCTTCTTATGAACAATATTGTCCTGCGAAAGCTGCATGTGCTGTAACAGTGTTTGCAAGAAATAATATTTGCTAGTAGTGTCATTGACAAAATAGTATACGTGGCCCTATTAGGTCTGAATAAGGATGTGGTATAGCTCTGGTATGGAGGTGCTGACTCAAGCTGGTGATCCTTGTGGTATAATGAATAGGTACATTATACACTACAGATACGGAATGCTTCTCTTTTGTTGCTGCTGGACAGTTTTACAACAGTGCCCCAGGGACATTATCGTAACATACTTGTGCTGCCTGGCATTTGGACATGAGAAATTATCCATGCCGTGTGTCTGTCAGTTAACTCGGCTGCATGAGTCGACAGCAGCAGCCAGCAACCAGGCTGAGCTGCCTGCCTTCAGCAGATCCCTGCCGATGTACCACTGAGCTTACAGACAAAATTCTACCTAGAAGATTTTGGTTATATATGCCTCCAGATAACTGAATCATTATATTATTTATAGTTCTGCAGTGAACACAAACTCAGCAGCTGGAAACTCATATGAAATCATATGAGGTCCTCATATCCACTAAAGGTGGCTTAAACTAAGCTGTTGACATTAACAGCAACAGATCTGTTTCCCCTGCTTTTTATTGCTCCTTCCCCTTATTTCTCAATCTCAGCATTGTGCTGCGAGCCACCAGAGCAGGGCCTCAGGCAGAGCAGGTGCAGGCTGCTGTGATGGTGCCACTTCTGATGCACACACACACACGCAAACACACACACAGGCATTTATGGGCACACCCAGAGGAGATGGGTTGGCAGTGGTTACCACTCTCAGTGAAATGGCAGAGCAGGATTGTTTGTAGCAGTAGAAGAAAAGCTCTATGCTGCTTGTGTTTCGGGGTCTGAGTAGAGTATGAGCAGGTGTTTAGAAATCAAAGCAGTCTTGCGTGTGCCAATATTGTCTCGGTCCCAAAAGAAGTGTGTTGATCTGGTAAAATCCTGTTCAAGGCAAAACTGTTGACAATGTCGGGAGTTTCTCTGCCAGTTTTTAAGCGTATCTTTTTGGCTCTGCATTGAAATTCTAATTCTGTAAGATGATTTGATGCTCATGCTTTGATTCTGCATTCGATGGAATATTATAATTCCAGACATTAATCAATGGAAATGGCCAAATCTCTCAGATAGTTATAAGTAATATAGTTATTTCTAAAATATGCAATAACTTTTTTCATTGATACATTACTATAATCCTGCATTAATGATGTTAACAACTGTACACACAGATCAGAGAAGGTCCTGTTATATGTATGGATGAATGTTTTTTTTCACAAGGGATACAAACGTTTTTTTTTCTCAGATCTTTGCTCTGATAAATAAAAATTGACTTGACATTTGAAATGGAGTTGTAATCAAAGTGAGAGACAAATGTAATTGATTGAGCTGTCAGCCTGATGACTGTCTGCAAGACAGCTCTGATAAAGTACTTTGGATTTCTGTATTTCTACTACAGGAGTGATAATTAGAAACTGATGAAAAATGTTGAACAATAAGAGAATTGCTGTTCAGTGCGTCACATTCAGGATTCGGCTTTTCCTGTGACACGTGTTCCTTTATAAATGGAGTTTGTCAGTCTTGCGAGCACTGTGTGGCAAACCGACAGATGGACTGGCAGGTTGACAGATAATGGAGATGCGAATGTGGCGGGCGACAATCCTTTCGAGACACCTCTTTGACTGATATCACAGCCACTTGTCCCCATTCCTATGAAGTGGGGCTCATTTAATTCCCTGTCCCCGTTTCCTGTAGTGACAGAATTTCTCGCCCCTAGCACAGGAACTGCTCATCTCAGGAAACGTACACAAAAGAGCACAAGACAGAAAGAGGTTTTCTACCTTTCATTCACTGTGCATTGTGTGACCTCCGTTTTGCTCATTAGCTATTGATGCTAGTGCTTAGCGTCTCAATCAGAGCGATCCTTAAGTGCTTTCCTGTTTGGGAAATTAGCGTCAAATGATCTTGTTTGAGTGGCCGTCTCCTCTTGGCTTGTGTGATGGTGGGTCCCGGGAGATCCGTGAGAGGGTTCAGATCGGAGGTTGTTGAGAGGAGGGGGAGTTATGAAACCTGATTAGAATATGGTTTGAGGTAATTAACTATAACTTTTTTCTCTTTCCATCTATCTTTGTGTAATCTAATTACAGATGGTGGTTTTCCAGTTCCTATCAAATAAAAAATGTAACTGGTCCCATGAGAAAGGAATGGGAGTAGAGGCAGAAATAGAACTCCTCCCAGCTGCCCATCCTCCTCCTGGTCTCATCTTCTCAAAGCTGTGCTGATGAGTTAACACATGTGATGTCAAAGCAATCAAAAAGCTTTGTCTCGTCAATCCACAGTGCTCGGTTTATGCCACCAAGCGCCCTGAAACTGCCAATGTGTCTGTGAGACACACTGAAGCTATCACATTATGTCATTTTGTGTTTCAGAAATTGATGATCTGGCTTCACCAGGTGGTTTTAGACAGTTAACCTCCATATGTTTGCTGTAGGCAGCAATTAACAAGTGTGGCAAGTTAAACATACTTGCATCATGCGTTAGTCTGATTTTGAGAATGAAGGAAGCATTCTTACTGAACTCTGTAACAGAGCTATGCAATTACCCTAAGAAATGGTGGGCTATAGAATATTTGGGCTGCAGTGTGGACCCCAGACATAATCAGTAACAGATGTCAGAGGACCTTGCATATTCCTTTCTGTCGTTCTTCCACAGCTTTTGTTAGGCCTGTATCTTCAAACCTCTTCACATCTTTCTTTCAAACTTCTGCTAGTGTAGTGAACTTCTTCATGCTGACATCCTCTTTTGTTTCTGCTTGTTGAATATCTGAGCAGCTCTTGTCATGGTAGCCGATTGGAAAGATCAAGAGCTCCACTTCAACTCCAGTCTCTTTGTGTGAGAGAAGTTAAAGGCTAGAAATGCAATTCAAGCACTTCTGTCTACCCGCAGAGATGACACTCATATTAGTGCCACGTCTTGCTTTCCTGTCTCACATCTTTTTCTTCCTTTTTTTCCTCTGTCTAAATTCAAAGCCCTCATTTCTCCTCATCTACCTCGCGTATCCTCTGTACTCCATCTTTATGTTGGTGTCTCTTAGGAAGAAACAGCCCTTAGCTGTAAATTGGCCCATTTCTCACATTTCATTTCAGAAAGTTGAGCAGATAGAGACGGTAGAGAGGAACCTGCTAGCCCATTGGTGGAACTGTGAATTCATTAGTATCCCACGGGCCCTTGTAACAAGAGACCTCAAATCAGCCAGGTATTTCTGCATTTCCAAGTCCAACATCAAATGTACACAAGCATCTTATGGTCATGAAATGAAACAGGAGCAGGCAGTTAACAGAACATTTTTCAGTACATCGGCCTCTGTGCTTTCCTAAGTGAAAAAAAATATCAGGACATTTCCATTATTCTGCAAATGTGTAAGTCCGTAAAAGCATAAAATTAGATATCTGTGGAGCATAAAATTAATTCTGAGACCTCTACAAAAGGTCAAAGGATATTTTCAAGCTAAACCCACGTTGAGCTTCTTGTTTGACATACAATGGTAATGCTCGGTAAGAAGTTACCCAGTGTGGAATTGGTATGTCCAGTCACACATTAATCCAGCTTTGAAGTCTTTTAAGTCTTTTGTGACCTCCTGAGGATTACAGATGAATTTCCCATATTGTTCCTGCATGTACATAACATTTGAGACACTATTGAAATTCGTGGTTACAGAGCATTTTGCTGTTCCCTTACGAAAATTAACCATGGCTTTACCATGGGAAATACCGTGGTTTTACCATGGTTTTTTGGGTCATGGTTTACCATGGTTTTTTTGTGGTAACCATGGTTATACTATGGTTTTTATGTAGTAACCATGGTTCTACCATGGTTTTTGGAAGTACCATGAACCAACCATAGTAATACTATGGTATCCAAAAACCATGGTAGAACCATGGTTACTACATAAAAACCATAGTATAACCATGGTTACCACAAAAAAACCATGGTTAACCATGGTTACCCAAAAAACCATGGTAAAACCACGGTATTTCCCATGGTAAAGCCATGGTTAATTTTCGTAAGGGTTGTTGCAGTCTGTGTCTGCTTGCCGCCCCATTTTTCTCCAGCTGCTGCTTTTTCGTGGTCGGAGATTAGTGGGAGGAGGGTGTATCAGCCAATTACACTTATATCTTTGTCCCACTGTAGACTCCCCAATGTCTGCAGCCCTCTCCTCAGTCAAAAGAGCAACCCTCTTTTTCTCACCAGCCCAATTTGTCAAGATCACTCATGCAGATTGGTGTCATCTTGAGTAGGGGGCTGGCGTCTGCCTTTAGAGAGGAGCGATTATGGTGAGCCAGATGAAAAGGCAAATGCAGATGATCCTTAATCTCTTTTGAGGAGCCGTACCTCCTCTTGCTTTTCTTTGCCTCTTTATCTCATGATCCCATTTCCTCTTCGTTCAAGGTCTTCCTGGTGTCCCGTTGACCTCTCATTTTATTCCCCTTGATTTTCTTTCTACTTTTCATTTTCTCTTTTCTCTCTTATTCTGTCTATCATAAATTCCCTGCCCTCCACTTTTTCCGCTGTTCCTACTTCTTGTTTGTCTTCCTCTCCTCTTGGCAACTGACTCCTTTAATGTGTGTGGATGACACAGCACCGACCCCATGTAAATATGTAGGCTAATCTGGGCTTTCGTTAGTTTGTGTACATGAATATTGCATGACTGGTTCTCCTGTGCTCACCCAGATTAGTTCTCCGTCTTTTTCCTTGGTTAATTGAAAAGCATTGTAAGTGACTGCAGTCAGGAGTCGTGCTCCAAAAAGCTCCTTTCCCAGGCTGTGGCTGCACTGATCTCCCCCTACCCTTCGTACCCCTTCCATCAAACCCAAAGCCCGCTTTTCAAATGGACACCCATCAAAAGCCTCTTCTGGGAGAGGCAGAGCAGAGTGTTGGGAAATGAGGTTAAGTGTGCAGACTGACCGACCTTCAATATTGCAACGCACACTCGAATCAGAATCTGACAGCCCGTGAGGGTGTGGAAAGAAAGGCTTGGTGGGACGAGTTGTAATTGGACTGGGATACCAGAGAGTAGGTGAAGCATTTAAGGCTCCGTCCTGTCTATTTTCAGTGCATGAAGGGTATGAGATGACAGCCTCAACCTCTGTGGTTAAGAACTTCTACGTCTACCTTTGACCATGATAAACAACAAAACATTCACAGTATATACAATATATTACTACCTCAGATCAGGTGGTAGAAGACAATGTGACAGACCATGTAGAAAATGTCAGCTCTGAATTACTAATTTTATGCTCTTGTTTTTTTTTTTGCTGGTTATTCAGATCTTCAGAAGAGTGTCTTTGGGGTTCTATTTTAAACAGGCCACTCCCTTTTCTATCTGATCTTGTGCTATTACTCGGGGATATGGGGGGTTGAGCAGAATGTGTCGAGACTCTTTGGAAACAAGGTCCTCCGTGTTGCCCCTGGACACATTCCCCCGTATCAAGCAGCTAATTTTATGCAACCCCTCATCATGCCTTTGGTACAGAGAACAAGACAGAGAGCGATATTATCTTCGGGACGGTGCTGAAATAAGAGCAGGAAATTGGGTGGAAACTCTTGCTATGCATAAAAGCCAGCGGTATATCATCATGGGAACATGTTTTCCTGCCTCCAACCACCAGAAGAGACTACCCTACTGTTGGTTTCTCTCTCTCTCTGTCTCTCTCTATCATTAAATGTGTTTGTGTGTGTGTGTTTGTGTGTGTGTGTGTGTGTGTGTGTGTGTGTGTGTGTGTCTCTCTCTCCTAGAGCATCTTGAGGATGTCACTACCTGTGGCGAATATTTACCTAAATTGCAAGACTCTCCCTACAATTTCATATATTTTTCCCACCAAGAATTCTCTTGTCAAATATCTGTGCTTTCCTAGGTGCTTTTTTGCACCTCTGCTGGTTTGAAAATAAGCACAGGTTTAAAAAGAAATTCTATTTTCTAGCTTGTTCGGTTTCTTGTTTATTTCTCAAGCTGTGTACTCAAGCATTTTCTCCTAGCAAAAAAAAAAAAATCATTCCCTTGCACCTTCCTTTCTCTCTTTGCCTCATATTTTCCCCCCCTCTAGTCCCACTGCACGGCACTGCAATGTTGGCAGGTTTGTGGTAAGGCTTCAGGAATGGAAATGAGATGCATGGTGGCACTGTGTCAAAGAGCAGCAGATTGAACATTAGCCTAAATGTTCCAGCAAATGTTTGCAGATTTTTTTTATTCAAATTAGCCAGGAATATTGGCTTAGGAGCCAAGGGTGCAGAGAGAGCTCTGCAGTGGACACCTGCTCTATTAACCCCACATGATGTGTTCATGTGTTTGGGTGTGATTGCTCGGATTATCACACACTTCAGTGTGTGTGCTGTTTGTGTTTACCTTAGTTACCCAGGAGAGCATGAACATAGAGAATGGAAATAAAGTTAGATTTAGCCACATAATAGTTGTTATAAGGAGTAAGGAGTATCAACTCAGTTTTCCCAAAAGTAAAGTTTCCACTTTCAGTCTTACATTTAGTCAAACAGTGAATCTGAACCCGAGCAGAGGGAGGGCTGCTCCAGCCTGACTTCAGACAGGATTATTTATGGTGTGTGTGCCTGTCGTTGGTGTTTGACTTATTGCAGGGTCACAGGATGTGGGTGGATTTAGGTGGTACTTTATCACTCTTACCTCACCATTCTTAATCAAGTCACGTACCACCCTGTCACTTCGCTGGGTCACCTCCAGTATCTGCATCTGTATCTGTGTGTGTGTGTGTGTGTGTATCAGTGCGTGCATGTATACTGTATACTTGCATTTGCACACCACTTGATACTGTTCACACATGCTACTGGATGTATTCAATCCACCTGATTCATTGCAGAACAAAGTGCTACCCCTCGATTAATTTGCAGTATCATATACCTGCTCTAGAGGCTACAGGCTACAAGATTGCCTGCAAGCTCGAAACTAAAATTCTCTCTACTTAAAAATTATTAATATTTACCTTAAAAGAGTAAGTCATGGACTAAAAAAAAAAAAACTCATTGACTGAGAGAGCTACCTCCCAATGGTCTATTGTATCAACAACCGTAATGTGACAACGTTGCAACAAACTCTTCCTTTGTGTGGGTTTGTGATGCTATATCTCAACAGTACACAGCATATTGCTCTCAGCCTTCCCTCTCTGTCCTTGGTTGGTTTGTGCATGCTGACAGCGGCTGCTCTCTCCTGCTTTTAACCTTACTCTAAAGCCATGACTGATGGGATTCACCAGCCTCCTCCCTGTTTCACCTCTCACAGATGATATATATGTTTGTAGAGAAATTTACCTTTTCCAGTTTATGGTGTGTGCTTTTGTTTGTGGGTGTGTCTGATCCTTGACTTTGACCTCCACTTGAACAGTGTTGTGTTTTGTATTTTTTTTTATTGTCTTTGCTTGAATTAACTAGAAGAAGCACAAGTGTCTGCAGCTTGCTGTCATAAGCGTCTCTGGACTAACTCTCGGGTGGGTAGCTATCATGTCGGTCAGGTATTAAATGTTTAATGCCAGTGGATGTAGAAGATTGCCTTCTACTTGTACTGATTAAATATTTAGGGGGCTCTGAATGGTGCATTTGACATTGCTAGGTGCTGAGGGACCATGTTCTCCATGTGAAGTGTGGGAACATAACTGACTGCCAGCTGTCTGTTTGGTTGTGACTCGGGTGCAACTGGGACCTGGGTAGAGAAAAACCGGTGGCAGACACAGAATAGGAGGTGAGAGGGGAGGTTATATTTAGCCATGTCCTTCCAAACACAGCCCTGTTTCCTCTGCATACACCACACCCCTGCCTCTTTATGAAGACCTTGCTTCGTCCTTTTGAATATAGGGGACACTGGACAAGGATATAACATGGTTGGCATACAGACCTAATTCCGACATCTGCAAACAACCAGGATCCATGTAGTTCTTAGTTTGACTTAATAGAGTTAGTAAACACCACCAATTTAAGAACGCTAAGACAAAGAAGGTCTATACATTAACCAAAAAATTGTGGAAGTTGGTAGTGAAAGTTCCCAAAGGAAAGAGGCTGAGGTTCTTTTAGTTTCCATCTGGAAAATCCAGTAAAGCACCAGCACAAAGACAGGCGTGGATTAATATCCTAGAAATCAAAGAGCGGCGCAAACAGCCAAATGACATGATTCATTTACCTGACATCTTGTCCACAGTGGAAAAGATGTTGAGGCAGCAGTATTTTTTGGGGGTTGCTGCTTGATGATGTTTTACAGTTGATTCTGACAGGTTGGTATGTAAATAAATGGATGTGGAATTTATACAGATCCATTTTAAGCTCTTTGACTGCTTGGTGCCTATATCTTTTCTCTGTAGGATACAGTAATGTTACAGTTCTTGTACTTAGAGCATTGGCAACAGAACAAAAAGTAGCATTCATGGAGCTTTATTGTAAAATGATTGGGAAATCCTTGTAGTCAAATGAATAATTAACGACAGAGGAATTTTGCATCAGTATATTGAATAGATCATGACAGTCAATGCGAAGGATTGTGTTGAGTAACATAAAACTGTTTAATCTGTACGCTACTGTACTAGCTGCTTGTTTCTGTGGTTAGAATGCGTCTGTGGTAGAATGTCTTCAGGGGCTTCTCAAGCTCCCCAGTCTGCCCCTCGTTTAATGTACAGTCCTTCCTCTAAGGCAGTGAAAGGTGTACGGATATCAAAAGCGTATCTTGACATAGGACCCCTGGGATAAACTCAGGAGACACCTGATCGCACCACAGCTTGCTTAACGGTGCTGGCTCACACTAGCCACATTGTTCTGAGAAGCTCACAATGGAAACATGCACATGGAGACATATTCTCCAGGAAGACGAGACGCATTCCTCTGAGGTTACGATGTACTGAACACCCTTGGCGTTTCCCCCAGCTCGCACAACCATATGCACATGCACATGGCTAAGACAATCCAGCAGTGTCACCCAAAACAACTGCAGTCTGCAACTGGGGAGATAAAGAGAAGAGAGCCTAACTTCGTGCAGCTGGGGAGCATTCCCTCTGGTCAACAGAGGAAGACGAAAGTAAGTGAAAAGCATGTCTGACTGAGCCTGTCTGCATGGCTGGCCTGTTGGACGAGCCACAAAGGGACGCAGGGGCTTGATCAGAGGAGGGGAAGACCTCCACAGGAACAGCCTGCAGGCAGGAGGAACCTTCTGCTCCAAAGCCAAATCTGCTTCTGAAGAGACAAATGCTCAGAGGATAAAAGTAGGCTCCAACAATATGATCTCTGCCTGAGCTCAGTAATGCCACATGACATGATGTGCATAGAGGAATCCCAGTTGAGCACATATACGTATACTTCAGCAGTATGAATGTTAGTGAATGTTGGTTGATGTTATATTTGCAACATATAACTGAGTTTTTGGCAGTTATTGAACATGTAGCACAATGATTTAAGTTGTCACTTGTTGTGTCTTGCACAGACAAGCGGATTTCATGAGTGTCTGCACCCACTATTCCAGAGGTTTGTGGTCAGAATGTATTGCTATTTTCATTGTGTGGTTCTTTGTTTTCACTGGTATCTGTTCGTTGGTTGTACCATTCTTCCCAGGAATGTTGTTGGGTCTCTGCTTTTCATTAGCTGGACTGTGTTAGAAGACTGCCACCCATGATAAGGAAGAATCTGAGAAGCACTGTGTGATATAACCAATATCTCATATCCCAATATAAGTTCCAATGTAAGCGATACATATCATAATATAGCACATTTTCTGTAAATTCTTTAAATACATAGTTTATCTAAAATTTAACTATACATCCTTTTTGGTCTGTGTCAAACTTTTCTTACCCAAACCACATTCAGTTATTATGCCTGATACACCACTAATTGCTTTTTATTTTTATTTTTTGTATTCTTTAAAACTGCCAAAGCACACACCAAGGGAAATGGGGTAGTTACTATACTTAGTATTTAGGGAATCTTTCTGGGTGGATCAAGGCAAGATAAGTGGTCAAGGTATGAAAGCGGCCTTATAGGCCCTGTTATGGCTGGTTGGATGGTTTAGCTACAATCCGATTGAGCAGCCTGGGGGGCCTTGAGGGGGGTAGGGGGCAGCATCAGGTTCTTGCAGCCAGACAGCCAGCGTACTCACACCTGCCACTCCATTTGATCTCAATGTTCAAGCTGATTACTGGCTGTAATTAAAATATCTAATTACATCTGATTCAGTATAAAGTAAGATTTGTAGAAATACAGATTATTAGCTAGTTTTGTTTTGGCTGAATTACCCACTTACCTCTAATGGGAGCTGTAGCTTGTAAGCTAAGACTGACCTCTGCCAGCTCGCCACAGCCTGTAACACCTGCAAGCATTTACAACAGGTCTGTGGTTTGGTCAGTGGGGTTGTGTAATGTCCCCACACATTGGTGGTTCCTATTAAAGACAGCTAATGAATATTCACAAGCGATATCCCCTGTAAGGAAACAGATGAGCAGTTTAAAGTATTCAGAGCATGTCATTGGGGTTGTTGAAATTTAACCAATCAAACCCACAGAAAACATGAGCAGGATTCCCAAATGGTGAAAAGTAGGAAAATACTTCTCCAGATTAAAAGGCAGGAAACCACCAGTGGAAAACATGAGTGGCAGAAGCAATCCTCTAAAGCAATCTATAGCAGCCCATCCAACCTTGAAGGAGCATACAATAGCCCAAGCCTCGGCATTAGCAGTCTTGTGTGGGATGCTGTATAATCTACCTGCCAGATTAAGATGACATGGTCATTGTCTAGAAGAGAGAATTGAATTATGGTGTGTGAAGGGGGTTTAAATGAGATTATAGGAAAAGAACTCATCCAGCATGCGTGCAATGTGCGAAGTCAGGGGCTCGGCGCAATCTGACTTCTCTCTCTCTCCTTTCACACTCTCTCTCTCACACACACACAGACACATACACGGTGTGAAATATTTTGCATACACTTAAGCGACAACCACAAAAGATGTGAATATGCAATGCCCACTTACGCATTCAAATGTGCACACAAGCACACTTGACCTACATTTATAAGACAGACCAGGACTCATTCCCTCTTCTTTTCTTTCTTTTTTTTTTCCTTTTTTCATTTTTTTGCTGCATCCTTGTAAGAAGAGCTCATACTGTTTTATTGTGTTTTTTTTTTGATGGCAACAGTGCATCCTTGGTCTGTGACTGTGTTTTCAGCCCACAATGTGTCAACTGCATCGGCTTGTTGGCGAGTTCCCCTAACACAAGTGTATGGGCTCATTTCCAGGATGTATGTGATTATCTTAACAACTCTGCAGCGTCTTTAGTACATGTATCTGCTCTGTTTAACCATAGATAATCTCCTAATGCCCCCACACTGCTGAATTCTCCCTCTTCATGTTTACACTTGAACTCTGTCTTTTCATGTTTTTCCGCAGGCTCTGTGTGCCGGTATGTGTGGTTGCTTTCGTGTAGAAGTGTGTGAGTTACTGTGGCAGCTCAGTTTGACTACCTGCCTGTGTGTGTGCCCGCGTACGGGTCCACTCTGTGATGCAGTTTAATTCCCATGGATGCTGTTATCTCGTGGGATATTGCTGTGTATGCGTCTACCCTGTGGGACATAAATTTGTTTAGAGATTGTGCTGCAGTTTTCCATTTATTTTATCATCATTAATGATCAGGATGTACAAAGGGTTTCTAACAATAGTGATGGTATCAATTAATCACTTTACAGTATTGTGCTCTATAAGAGAGGGTGTGATATCACCCTTCAGAACCGTGTTTATGACACTCAAACAATAACCCGTGTGTGCGTGCGTGTATGTGTTTGTGTGTGTGTGTGTGTGTGTGTAGGCCTATACCGGTGCATGAATTGAGGGAGGATGGATTAGAATTAGCAGATGGACTGTATTTGCATTAGCCATCAGGGTTTTAAGGCAGACAGAGTCAATCTGCTGTGCAGGGCTGAGACCAGGTTGCTGCCCACTGGGGTAGAGCCAGACCGGGACAACCTGTCCGCGACTCTGCAGCAGCAGCAGGGGGTCTGGGTGGGGCTGGTGTCCAGTCTGTCTGAGGTTAAAGGGGATTAGGAGCCCAGGTGGGTGATGTGTTAACACTGAGCTCAGGAAATATGGAGCGTTTGTGTACCGGTAGAAAAGCGCCATAAAAAGGATAATGGATTGTGATGTAACACAGGTGAACAAAGGGACTAACTAAAACATGAAAGAAGAAGACGTGTTGCTTATATGTTGAGGAAAGCAGGGAGAGGGAGAGGAGGGTGGGAGTGGGGGGGCTCAGGAACCCAAAAATCGCTCGCAAGTGTTATGGAGACAATTTGCTTTCTTCCTGATATATTCATGCCTTTTCATTTCCCTTTGTTCTCCATTTTCTTGCTTGGTTATCGCAGTCCCAAGCTCTCTGCAGGGGGCTGGTTGCAGTGTTTTGCTGAGCGTGCCTTGTGTTTGTGTCATCCAACCATCACGATCCCTGCAGAAATGGCCAATCTTTCTTTTTCTACCCGTGTATCACAGTTTCTCACATATCAGTTCCTCTCAACATTTTTCCTTTGAATGCAGATACAGCATGTTTTCAACACAAACACTATTTCCCCCCTTTTTTATTTTTTGTATATTTATCATGTTTGTATATATATATATATATATATATATATATATATATATATATATATATATATATATATATATATATATATATATATATATATATATATATATATATATATATATATATATATATATATATATATATATATATATATATAAATGTACATGTCTTGAAGAGGTTAGGAAAGCCAGGCTGTTGGGATTAATATTGCTCATCAGGATCCATTCTAATCAATATGAATGAGCTATCCTAGTATAGACGCCAAGCTGGTGCCACCAGCAGCCACATGACTGCGCTGGGTGAAAATAAGTGGCCATCGTTTCTTGAGAGAAAGACAGTGACTGCTTTTTTTTTTTTTTTTTTTTTAGGAGCACTCTTTGAGTTAAGTAAGAAGTGATAGCAACTTGGCTAGAGTTACAAGGGGGGCTTTGCAGGAAAAGACACAAAGATATTGAAAGATACTTAGTGGGTTGTTGTAGTGGTGGTTTACAAGTGTGGCAGTTGTGGAACAAAAGAAGAGATGAAGGCTACTAGGCTATTCCCCGGAGTTTTTAAAGCTTTAGTGCAGGCTTCTATTTTGGGAAGAATGATTCTTTGAGAGAACAAGAGAGCCAGGCAGGGTGAGTTGGAAAGGCAGCTTTTTTTCTTATTGCGCCATTACATGTCATCACTCCAAACTAATCATGTCCTGGAAATTGAGCCCGAGGAAGACTGCTGAGCTTGGATTTTACTCTGCTCCCCTCCCCCTCGCCCTTTTTCTTCACTCTCTCCCTTTCCTCTCTCCCACCCTCACATCCCATTGCCTCTTTATCTCAGTCCAATCTGTAATTCTCCCTTCCTCTATCGCTATCACCCCCCCTCCTCTTTGCTTTCTTTTAGTTCCTCCTGCTCTATTTCTCTTTTATCCCTCTTTCACTGTTTTCTTTCCTGCTCTTCTCCTTCTTGCTCTGGTATTTCACTGGTAACTACTGAGCCAGGGAGTAGCGTCCCAGTCCCACTAAACTAGATTGTTTGCTCTCAGACAAAGAAGTGGATTTTCAATTAAATTGGCCGTCGTTAGAAATTCGGCGACGCCGCCATACCATGGCCTTGTGCAGCACGAGCAGCCTTTACGCATACTTTCATGATGGCTCATTTTCTTCAATGTTGTTCCGCTTCTCCCTGATCCTGTCTGAGACACTTGAGCTCCACGTCTACGTTTGTACATTTCACACACAGAACTCCTATATTAGTCCTCCTGGGCTGCTACAGACCTGCTTATAATATCAGCTTCCACAGAAGCTAGAGAAGTCTGCTGGGCGTCAAGATGTTGACTGCATCAGAGACCCACTGTCTGTTCATTGCATCGGCTCAGATGCACTAAGAATTCTATCTCTGCATGACAGGTGGTCACGAGATGCGGTAGGATAAATCACTGCATAAATTATATTAAAGAGAAAATGGAATTGCAGTTTTGCTGAAAAGGGTAAGTACAGACATTTGAAAAGGAAAGGTGAGGTGCAGCTGAATGGAAAAGTGGTAGAGGGGAGTTAACCATGACACATGGGGAGTGGGGCTTTGAATGGTTGAATACAGAAATCATTGTGATCTTCCTTTCAATACAAAAACACAAATAATCCAGGTCTGTGTGAATGAGTTTGAAGAGCGGGAACATAGAGGCCTCAGGACAGACAGCATACAGATTAAATGCATGGGCTATCCTCCAGGGGGGAAGAATCCCCCCCCCTAACACGGTGTTTTCATACATATTTGATCCTCTCCTGGCTGTGATTACCACTCACCACATTGTCAGTCTCCATCTCTCACCTGTGTGTGTGTGTGTGTGTGTGTGTGTGTGTGTGTGTGCATGCGTGCACACACATATACAGTATGCACACATTGTGGGGAGAGGGGGACCAGTTATATTAGATTTGGCAGAGGCAGCACAATTTGTTTGACATGTTGAGGGAGAAGATTAGAGAGGGGCACACAAAATGTATTCAGTATTACACTCATCTCACAGCTGTAGCAATTGATTTTTTAAAAAAAGTACACATTGGAGCGCCTGGACTGCGGATAACTGAGAGGGAGGTGTGGAGAACTACCATTATCAGGCCAAAGACTCCAATTCGCAAATGTACAAATTTCATGAATGAAAAGAGGATAAACAGCAATAATCTGTTTCTACGGACAGAAGCGTGTCTAAAGTCATTTGGGGGGAAGCCGCTGTGTATGAATTTCTCCACCGCTCTGCCTCATTGTCCTTTACTACATGGCTCGGCCTAAGCCTGCCCTCTGGGTCAGATTACTTGCAAAATGCCTTATAGCCTACCCAGGATTCCCCTAGTCTGAGTTTATCATTCTCGCACACATTCAGCAACTCCTCTGGAAAGCAAGGGCACTGTTTTAGCTAGTTCACATTATGGCCAATATATTGACCAAACACTGAATAGTGTGGACCACAAAAAAAAAAAAAAAACAGGGAGGAAAATGCACTCACCAGCAGTGGGCTGCTAATATGGGTCAACCACCTGGAAGCCTCCACAGCATAAAAAGGCAACTGTAGCAGACAAAAGCATCTCAGGTGAAATATATTGAGATATTTCTATATAATCAGCACATGTTAACACTCCTACTGGTCCGCCACCATTGATGAGGGCCAACTTTAAATGAAAGAACCAGTCAATGTCAGCCAGTTAATGCCGTTCTTTGGCAATAAATGGTTTCTTAATGGTTAGTCAATTTTCCCACTTTTGCGTGTAGTCTCATATGAAATGATTAGTGACGCACAGCTGTGTTAGGAGAGGGAACATCAATCAAGCCTGAGAGAAAGGACAGCTAATGACACATGTCTGAGAGGGAGGCCTGAGGGGGTGGTGGGTGGTGCATGTGGTGTGGTAGCTGCCTTTCACACTCAAAGATGTATTTTTGCTCTTATTGTTCTCTCCTTGTTCACTTACAACTTGTAATTAATACACTAGTCCCTCCCACCGTATGTGACAATATAAAAAGAGATTTATTTGAGAGTTAACCGTAATACTTTTGGACTAAACTGGCTGCAGTCAGGTAAACGTGCATGCATGTGTGTGACTGCTCTGTAACGGTTGACGTCATGCGTGTTGTTTTTATGACTCCCCCGCTCCATGTGTCAAGCTCCTCTTGACGTCAGCATGTGGTGTGCCCTGAACCATGAAGCCCCGCATATCATGTGAGTGGAAGAACAGAAAGAGACTCCTCTCAAAACTCCCTTTGATCAGCCTGGAAAACTCGAACCAGCTCCCATCGTACTGTGCCAGTGTGTGGGAACACTTTCACACAGTATTTACCTTGATTGGGAATTGAAACTGACTTGGTGAAGGAATGTGACTCTCCTGGGGTTTAGAACAAAGTGCTTGTGTTAGTAAACAGGCGCATAAATTGCGTTCTTCTGAACTGTGAGTAAGACCTCGCAGATATGCACAGTCTGTGAGCGGGGGTGTATAATTTCAACATCCCTCGAGCTTCCCAAGGCTTTGGTTAAACATTCCGGAAATACCATCCTGGCTATCCATCTTTGGCCACCAAGTCGAGGAGTGGCTTCTTGCTCCTTCTCAGCTTGAGATGTGTTGTGCATACTTCCCTTATGGAGCACATAGATCAGCTGGCACTTTGTGCTCCATCCATTTGCTATCACTTTTCTACATTGTCTTACTTATATTGGCCATTCAACATACAGTAAGCGTTGGCTGTTGAAAGCCATGTTTTCCCTTTCTGGAAGGAATTGTGTTGTTTCATTATATTCTGATACTGGCAAGCATCGTGATGATCAGATTTTTCTGTGATTGTAACTTTTTTGGCCTTCTAATTCAAACCATATGTAATATCCTGATAGGTTGCTCACTTTAGTACTTTACTCAATTTACCAAAATTGATGTTAGTTTTTACGATTCTTTGAAATTCAAGTAATGAATTACCAAACAAAAGGAAAAAAAAGTTTTGTTAAACAGAAAAAATAGCATAATGTAACAATGAATAAAGCACTGTAATTACACATAAGGAACCGTACAACAAGGCAACTAAAGATATAACGAAGCAAAGCTCATTTGGTACATTTCTTGCATTCCCTATCGGAACAGCTAGTTTTTCTTGGCCTTCTAAAAAATAACTCCAGTGCCCTATCAACAGGGACTTGCCTGGGTTCTGGTCCATTTATTTGCCTCAAGCATTGGGAATGGACAGGAGGAGCAGGATAATGGGGCCTCAGTGAATGTGCAAATGAATCCAAATTAAGCCTTTGTGAATCACCAAAAATATTTCAATGACATTTGGTTTGGTCAAAATAAATATGCAGAATACACTTTTGATAGCCTAGGCTATCATAAAAAAGTAAAGCTATCATTGACTTGCACAAAGGTTTTTTTTATCCTGCATCCACACCTGCCCTCCAGGACCAGGATTGCCCACCTTGCACTAGAGACTTGTACTTCTTAATGCAAAGTTATATCATCCTTGTGCACAAATGTCAGTGTGACATAAATTTTGTCATTTTTACGCCTCTGCTCTGTGATCTATAGGAGACCTACTGTGCAAATGTTAAATTTAGTCTCCAGAAAGTTGTATGAATGTAAGTGCTACACATCCGTGGTGTCCATATTTCACCATTTCCCAGTTCCTTTGGGAGTATATATTGAGAATTTGTATTGAAGTACCAATGTTTTTTTTCTTTTTTAATGTAAACGTAATGTAGGTCTCTTATCTGGATTCAGGAAAGTCTGGAAAGTCAAATAGTAAAATAGTAAAAAATATGCTTGCTGTGTTCAAAAGAACTAGAAGTTTCTAAGAAAAGTTGTGTCTTTTAACCATGCAAATTGTCACAATACTGTAGATGTTGGAGCGAAAACATAAAAATTAGAGGAAGATATCACAGTCGGTTCTTTTTTTTTTTTTTTTTTTTTGCTAATTAAATGATAACTAGACTTCCAGCATAATTTATAGATAGTACAAAATCAGGTCATGGGCTAACGGCTCAATGCCAGGCGTCCTCAAGCTACATCTCACACTTTTTATACCTCAGTGAGAATCATAAAATGGTATTGCCCTAATGCTAACTCAATTACGCCCCTTCGCTCTTCTGAGCCCCAAGCTTAACCTTATCTTAGATGGCCATGAACCATAACTGATATAATCATAGCAGTCCCTGTGTAGATGTGTTACCAGCACATTATCAGACATAGTAAATCAGTTTATGGATTAATCAAATTTAGCCCTCATGTCTTTAAATAGCGGTCCTGCCTCCCTCCTCTGGAATCAGCTGAGTGCGCTGCCCATTTCCAGAGCATTCAGGTGTGGCTCCACCTCCGCACCCTGTTAATAAGCACGTAATGGCTCTGTATCTGTTCCCCGGCCAAATGAATTGAATCAGTTCCACAGTGTGATTAAGACTGCGGCCTCGGTTGTCCTGTGCGAGGCTGCGCTGCACCGCTGCTCTGGCTTTTGAGGGCAGTTGGGTAGAGAGGTCTGGGCCTCCTCACAGGATACCTGAAGCAGCCGCCTCCGCTCAAACACACATATGATCAAAGCTGCCCAGCAGGATATCTCTCTGCTGCAGTTTTAGTACTAGTTTTGAGGGAAACACTCTTGGCACTTCTTCTTTTTAACACGGGAAGTGTCTTTGAGGTAGAGATACTACCGTTTAAGAAATGCTGCAATTATGCCCATATTGTCTTAAAAGGGAATTTATGATATGGAATATAAATCTTTCACATGGGCTGTGTATATTTTTCACTCAGGCATATAAATCAGAATTAATTTGGGGTTTCATTTCCAATCGCTTGTCTTCAAGGATGAAAGCAGCCATTACTTCTTATGGTTCTGTGTTCCTATGATAAAACATACTGTATATACATAAAAGAAACAAAGCAGGCACACATAGTGATAGCATACAACCAGCCAACTAATTATAAGTATTTCTGTAGCCAACAGCCAGAGATAATTAAGGAAGTGGGGGCTGGTGGGGATTGGTTTGACAGCCTTTTCTCTCTGTTTCTACCTCCTGCTGCACCATCCGCTCGCTCCACTGTAAATACCATTGAGATAAATTAGTGTCATTGATATTTAAACAGACCTGCTTCACAAAAGACACCTTAAGTGATGGTAATTGTCTCTCTTGGATTACATTTCTAACCTTTGCTCCTTGTTCTCTCTTCTCCTGAGCAGGACTCAGCTCCCTGAAGCACACAGGCAGTGAACTGACAAGTTGTATCATTCACATTCACTGTTACTTGCGGTGGAATTTAAGAGGCACTTTCTCTGCTGTTTCACTGACTGCTTGTCATACACTCCAGTGCCACTGATGGAAAGAGTCTTCACTCGCTGACAGAGCGGCACTGCATAGTGGACAAATGTGACAAACACCTTTGGTGCTTTGATCCTGTTTGAATTGCACATCTCTGCTACTTCTAGCAGTAATTCTCTTGATGCAGCCAAAGTCTTGGCTGACGTTGATGCAGCCAGAAAATCGTTTACTGATGCATGTGCTGAATAACATCTGCAGTAAGCCATGTGCAATATGCTGCTTTTTTTGAGGAAAACAAAGCCATAGAAATACTCATGAGGACGAAGTAAAGTGATGGATACAATAAGGCAGAGAGATATAGGGGTGGGTGAAAAGATAAAACAAGTGTGAGGGAGGGAGGGACTGAGAGAGGGGCGAGAGGGAGAGATGAATAACTGTTTGACAGGTGGAATGAAAAAGCCGCAGAGGGTGTTTGGAGCGGTGTGGTAGGAGTGTGTGCGGCGTGGTGTGGCGCAGCACAGCGTTTGGGTCATACATCACACTAATACAGCAGGAGGATATAGCCTAGCACAGCGCTATGCAGAGCAGGGAGAGAATAATGTGCTGCGCTTGCACCCCCTCAATCTGATTGAAACACACAGCACAGGGGCTACATTTACTCACACTTACATGCACACTTTATAAATCTACTCTTGGTCTGTATATTCTCCCAGATAATCCCAAAAAACAGAAAACACACACATGCATACATACATACATACATGTTGCTATGAAGAGCTGCTCTCTCAAGGCCGGAAACATATAAGTCCAGTGATGCACCAATCCTTGTGAATTGCAGGGAGCAATTAAAACAGCATTAGGTCACCATTAAGAATAGGTAAGGCTTGCTGGAAGACACTGATTATGATTGTTCCTTAATTTGTATAGAAAAAGAATGGTGCAATAATGACTGCACCAAAATTCCTCTTTGGTTTTTATATGTATGAAATCCTAAATGATTATATCTGTAAATCTCTGTCTGGCTCTAATATTTCCTAATGAAGACGATGCATTGGTATAAGGGCTTCAATTTGAGGCCTTGCTGAAATTGGCCATTATGGCTGATATTGTTCAGATAAATGTTTTGGCATTGTGTGAAATAATATAGACTAAACTTCATTTAACTGGGTCTGGCTTAGTGCTCTCCAATCTAAACGCTTTTGATCACTGAAGCAAGATTCAAAGCAGTTCTGATGAGACCTTACAGCCCTGCTCTCTCTCTCTCTCTATCTTTCTCTCTCTTTCCCTCATTCGCTCTATACCACTGACATTTACATTATCCTGCCTGGATTTTCTTCAGCCCTGATATTTACATCCATCAGTGAGGTGCTGCAAAAAAAAAATAGTATGACGATACACCTTTTTGGAAGGATGCTATAACAGCCTGCCACACACACTGAGTCTGGAGATGGCCTGCATGCCAATCACACCTAACGACATGCAGCAACAGACCGGCAGCCGAGTATTACATCGCAACCGTGTCTGTGGGTGTATATAATTGGCGGGGAGTTGGGTCTCAGCCTGCCACCTGCTTTCTCTGTCATTAGCGTGGAGGCTGTGCTGCTTTACATTTCTCACATCTCACTTCCTTTGGGGGAACGGAGGTATTAGTAGGGCCAAGTGTGGACCCTTTGCTGTTGTGCCACTCCGACCTCGGGAGGTGATTAATTAATATTTGAGGGCTATCCAGATGATCTCACCTAAGCACACACACACACCGAGGTGATGATGAGGAGCATTTAGATACCCCCCCCCCCCCCAGCCTGCTGTGCTCTCTCACCTCCTGACCATGGAGCTGATTGAATAGAGTCATCACTGATGCCAACCTCTTCCTCAGATGTGGGTGGGCTACTGGGGACCTCAAGGTCTGCCTTGGAAGGAGAATTGGATTCCCACCACTAATAACGATTTGTTCACTAGGGAGATGAAAAAATGGATGAAGGTTGTGTTTGAAAGGTGTGCCTGTAGGGGTTTAAGGGGGCTGGGGCTGAAGGGTTGAGGTAAAGAGGTGAATCCCACTGTTGACTAGGATGCTATTTTCATTATTGTCCTCATCTTGTCTTGGGCTGTGTTCATTAGAGTTCAAGGGTTGGTGTGCACCAGCTTTCACGGGGGGTGAAATTAGGGTTTCAAGGGGTATGAGAGGGCCCCTCAGGCAGTGAACTGGTCCTTTGGAGCATCGAGGTATTTGACAGGGCAGCTGTAATTGCTCCTCAGAGACCAAGAAGAGTCAGCATCATCAAAACGAGCACTTTTGAAAGGGTTTGCTGCGCAGGAGGAGGGAGACCTTAAGAGAGCGAGGCAGGAAAAGACATTTATTCATTTTACATTAATAACTTTCATATCTGTGGAGAAATTACCTCAGATGTCTTCCTTATGTCCTTTGGGGCATTGAAATCTCTGGCCCCTTTACTGCCACGTCCTTTTCCTCTCAGCAATCTTTTTTTTTCTTTCCTCAAATGTGTTTTCTTTTCATTTGTGTCACTGGTTGTGTATTGAAAAACATGAGAGAGTAGGGCCGAGCCTCGGGGTCCCCCAGGGCCAGCACTGAGGCTCTCTTTCAGCACGCCGCACAACGTTCAAAGGCTCCTCCAGTTGAAAGCCAAGTGTTTAGGGTGATTCACGGTAATGGCTGTGTCCTTTGCTGTGCTGGGTCATGAGAGTGGCTTGGGTCATGCATGGATGAGTTTTTTTTTTTTGTGGATTGAACTGTTTGAGGATAACTAGTCTGTAATAGCCATATTCACATCTGCTGCTAGGAGATAGCAGTTGCTTGGATTGAGCTTTTCTATGTGAAGTTTGTCTGGAAGCTGTGATAAATTTACCTCTGTAATTGACCAGAGTGTCACAAACCACTCGCTTAGGTTGTCTGGATTCAGAGACAGCTGCAGAAACCATGTGGCAGCATCTGCCGCTGTGTGCGAGCGTGCGTGCATGAGCATTATCCAGGTCAGATAGGTCACCACTGGAGTGATGGGTGACCCAACTCCCTCTCCCTTTTCATCTGCCTCCTCCCTCTTCCATCCATCCTTCAGTCTTGTTCTCTACTGAACATGATGTATGGCATTATACCCCGAGAAAAGAATATGATGCTTTAATCGTATCAGCCGGCAATTAGTCTCCCACGTCCACACAGTGTAATGCTGATATATTTGCATTAATAAGACTAGACCTTCATGGCTGGCTGCCTACATAAAATATCCCTTTCCATAAACAGTAGCTGGTGTCCCCTTGGGTGGGACCCGGTTGTTGACCCATGATGAACTCCTGACCAGAGCTGCCATGTCCTCCTGACTTAGTGCGGTGACGTTCGGTTTTGTGACCAACAGACAGCAAGAGACAGACTGGCAGTCTGAGTCAGACACACTGGAATGCAAATAGGGGGATCTATAGAGATTATAATGGCTGCTTTTTAAAAATAGCCATGGTCTGTTCGGGGCATAAGTCTCCCTCCTATAGATGCCTGGCCAATGAGATACATGCTTTTTTTCTTTTTCTGTTGATAATTGTACTTTCTTTGGAACAGATCTTTTGTCACAAGCAAATTATTTTCTTTCTTTTTTTCATAGTTTTTTTTAGTTCCTGCTTTCAGCAAGGCTAAATAGAGTGCAGTGGTGAAAGTTATACTATTGGTTAAATCTCATCCTTGCTTTTGTGTGTCTGCAGACCCAAACTGGCTGCCTTTTAACTACCTTTGCCCCATTATTCTTTTAATCCCCCCCCTCCTTTACCTCCCTTACTGCCGTATTGAGATAGTTTAATGGAAATTATTCAGAAGTGGAAAGAAGTGTCCAGGGTTCACTGGCTCTTTGTCAAACCATATCTGTTCAAGTCAGAGAAGGCATAGTAGCAACTGGGGCATTTCTTAACTTTGCTGAAAGGCCATTTGTTATGTATTAAGACAGCGTAAGCACTGTATTCTATTTCCTTGCAGTCTTTTATGTCTGCGGTGCTTTTTTTTTTTTACCCTTAACAATGCAGTGCCCTGAGTTCTTATACTTTAGTTGATTTAAAAACCTCTTCTAACTTTGGAATTTTCTTGACATGACTTATGATGCAAAACTATTTATTTTATGTTAATAAACATTTCTGTATTGATCAGCATCAAGGTGTTAATCAGACTGGAACATGCAGGCACATGGCAAAATGTCATAGCTGCACTCATTTTAGGGGGATAGGAAACTTCACAATATATACTTAAAGAATACAGTATATAGTGCAATTTGACATCCTGTGAGCTAGTGTTTACCAATTTGGAAAAAAAACATTGTTTTTTTTGGGCATGTCTAGTAGGGTTGCGTGTTACTAAAAAAATTGAGATTGCAACATTTTTTTCTCAGATATGGAAAGCCAAAAATGGCAAAGGCCAGTTTTTGTGTGCAAACCATCCTTTCTGAACTTTATTGCTATACATTGGTTTCTGGAATCTTTCTCATATGACGTAACACCACATATTGTTGTTTTGTGGCTGGCACATGCAGCTGTAAATAGCGACTTGATTGTCTCCATGCTGGTCTTTGTAGATGCAATGCTGTGCATTCAAACAGCCTCCCACATCAGATGTTCACACACCATTGTCTTCCTATGGAAGTGGCTTTGAGTAGGCAGGCTCCTGCACACAACCCAAGTCTGGTTAAAACCATCACGATCACACTAGATCATGTTTCCTTTCGCTCTACTAATCAGTCTGGACTTCTGCAGCAAATGCTTTCAATGGGTGGGACTCCTTGCTTTGCCAGGCAAACTTCTTCAACCAATAAGCAGAGCAAGTTAATAAATCAAGCTTCTGCCAAATCCATCAGGAGAATGTCGAAACCGTCCTCGTCTGAGAGACTCCATTAGTGCATTCTCCCCTGTTCTTGTTTAATTGTTATTGAGTCTATTTCTGAAGTACCTGCACTTATGGCTTGTTTACTCTTGTGCTTGTTGCTACACCGGTTGCCATTACTGTTTAACAAGTGACTCCAATGGTCTCTGATTGGCTGCTTACACTGGCAACTACAGGGTGTAGAAAAATAATTGCAATATAACAGTGATAATCCCCCGATTTGACATGGCACGTTCTGGGATGTGACTATCGCGCTTTTGCAGATCACAATGTCGATGCTGAAACAATGCATTATGCAGCCCTAAAGTTTGATAATTATTTTGCTACCTTGACTAACGCTGACTGCTCCAACTGGGTCAATGTTTTGACAAAGTGACAGGATGTTGCTTATGTGGGGATCTACACATATTTGATGGAGTCACCAGGTATCATCAGGCTAAGTGTTGCCTGGATTTGTGTGTTTGTTTTCCAAACAGCTACAGCTGCTTTTCTGCATTTTTCCTGTTCCTTCCTGTTATGTATAGGCAATTCTTTCCCCCAAAAGGGGGCACGGCCTTGGTGCCTTAGTGGTGATGCATCACCACGGACAGACCCATATCTATTCATGGCATTTCATTTTAGGGTTCTTTAAGTGACTTTGAGAGTCTTTAAGGTCCTGTGCTTCCCCAGTCATATTAAGTTACCTTGCATATAAGTCAGAGTTATGAATTTGCATTGTTTACTGCTCTGTTGAGCATTGCTTTGAAATTTAATTTAAATGAACAAAAGCCACAACTTTGACAGTTCATTGGTAGGACAATGTGGCAGTTCTCTCCGACAAACAATTTAAGTAAATTGATATAAGGGGTTTTCTTATTTATTAGCTTTGCATATTTCAGGTGGACATTTCACATTGTCCCTGTTCAATCACAGGTATCTGTGCAAGGTGGGCTTCTCTGTACGCATGGTGTCAGTGTGACAGAGCCTCAAGACAGCAAAGAGAGGAGGGGGATTTGTCTTCCTTTCCCCTTCACTTATCTCTTTTGTTTGTCCTGGTTTCTATAGATGAACAGCAGCCCTCCGCTCTTTTCTCAAGCGAAACTAAGTGCTGCTGCTACTCTCGACCTGCCAGCTCCAAATTGGCAGCCTGACCTTCTTTTTCTTTCTCGGGGCGTCTACACAAAGCCATACCTCTACTATGGGGGAAAAATGCAATTAAGAGGTGACATAAACACTGAGTACCCGTTGTAGCCGTGTCCAGGAAAAAGGAGAGGGTGAGGCAGCTGCCATTGTGGCATGCATGCATAGATTCTGGTCTATTAATTGGACTTTGCGCATTGCAGAGTGATGGTGGGGTGAACACTCGATATAGAGCAGTGAATGTGACTCTGTCTCAATGAATAAACCTTTACAGGAGAGCGGTGTCAAACTTTGCTCTGGGTGGTGTCTGCATTAAGCACAGCTTCTCTCTGACCCAGTGTTTTCATTTCTTATAGGCAATTATCATCAAACATCTGCATGTATGAAACACAGAATGAGTGTGTAGGCATGCAAATTTAAAGCAATATCCTGATCCTGATGTATAACTCAATGAAGTCCTCATTAAATAACTTTCCACAATGAAACCTTTACAGTCATGAATTTATTAAGATGAAATATAATTTCGTGTTTACAGGCTTTACTGGACACTTAACACAAAAGCCATTCTGGTATCAACAAAATGTGCTGTAGCTTTCAAACGTCAATCAAGTAGAAGCTTATATTGGATATCTCCTGGTGAATGTTTTCATAGTCATGATTGGAATATGAAGACATCATGACTCTAATTGGCCATAATTAGAATATCTGCAAATTATATTAATTATACCCTATAGTAATACAATACTCTTTTCATGAATTGTATTATGAGAACACCTTGCAGTGTTTATTTTTAGTAGAGGAAGCCTATTAAAACAGCCACTGAGGGGGAGCGCTTGTTTAATTGCCAGCTAAGGTGTGTGACATTTGGAGGAGCACATCCAATCTGGCCCAAAGTCCAAAAGGTGCTGTGAGCGACTGAGTCATTACCCAGGCAACGGGTTGAGTAAGACAACGCACACACACGCACACGCACACACACACACACACACACGCGCAAAGAGAGGATTTCAACAGCTGTAAAGCTTTTTTTTGCCAGTGGGTTTTTACATTTTGTTTGAAGGCAATGGTCAGAGTTATTTTTGTTCTTTTATTTTTTCTGTTTCCACTCATGCATAAAGTATTTATTTTAATTTCCCCTGAGTAAAAAAACCCAGCATAAGTCCCCTGAGAAACGCTTGTTTATTCAGCTATTTGTCACAGATACAGCATTTAACCTGCTGTCTCAAGCTTACATGTACATTTATCTGCATGACTTCAAGTTCAAAATGTCTCTGCTGTATACTGTATTCATTACTAATAATTCACCTCTCCAGTGAATCCATCTCTTTCTGAGAGTGATCAGCATTTATCTGCTTGGATAGGCTTATAAACAGCCTGCTGCTCCTCCATGCCTGTGCTTACCATGTTTGTACAGTGAGTGGTTCCCTGGCCTTCTCCTCAGGGTTGTTTAGCTTTCAGACCCCTGACAGAGGAAAGGAAGCTCCCTTGAGGGAACATGAAGCGGTGCAGGTTGAATGAAATCCTCTCTGAAAAACTCCAAAGCTTGCTTCATCTCCACTGACTCTGGGGGAAAAGGCAGCAGAAAAATGTTTAAAACCGGATGCTTAATTCAGCAGTACAGAAAAAAGGCCCAGTCGTTTTCTTTTTTTTCACCCAAGAGAGAAAACACTTTAAAAGAGGCACAGAATGATAGGCTAGCATAATGAGCCATCACTAGCTGATATTAGGAAGTTTATTCATAGAGTAGCAATAGAAGACGGCGTAGTGATTGATGTTATCTTAATGCCACAACATGATAAATGATGCAGGGCAGATAACGTTAGGAAATAGCAAATATGTAGTTACATTTTTCCACATACAGAGAGTGGAAACATTTTGCAGAAAAGAATATAAGCAAAAAATGAAACGCCATGCTCTTTTCTCTTTGTGTTGACACATAAAGACTAATCTGGGCTCAAAGACCGCAGGTAAACACAATGTTAGATGAAGCTGACGTGATAGCAGTGGACCTTCGGCTCATTTTTTTTATAATTACAACAGTAAGCATGATATAACACGCCCCAATATCTGTATTGTAGAGAAGTAATGGAACATCACTCACACACAGTGCCATCTAATGATAAGTTATGAGAGCAAGTCCTCCTTAAATGGTCCAGTGGGTGTGTGTGTGTACCATAAAGCAGGGTCTCAAACGGTGGCTCAGTAAATGATGGTGGAGGGGTTGGCTACATGGACGTGGGTCATCACTCCCCGGGTAGCCTGATAGGTAATTCATACACCCCTGCTACACAGGGTGGGGAGAAGGGGGAGGGGGTCAGTACCTTTTCACCATTTATCACCCCCTGTCTTCTTTAACACCTCTGACCCTATTGGATTGCACTCAGGCAAACTGTTGCGTTGATACAGAGGGGTGAGCAGCGCAGTGTTTGGAGATACAGAGAACCCAGTATTTAGTTTCAGCCTGAGAATCCTTCCTCTTATTAGCCTAACTGTGTCCTCTAGCTGTTTAACCACAGAGCTGCGAGTGCAGAGCTGCGGGTCCGGACAATGTGCTAATTTGAATTTGCAGGGTTCCTGATGTTCATTTGCAAAGTGGTGTTGTGGAGCTGCACCTTGCTTGGGGTAATCATTAGCACAAGAGGAGGATTTAGTATTCTGCTCAGCTGAGGCACTGACATAGAGGGGTCCCTGGCTTCTGTTTCTATTAGTGTCCAGGCCTGCGGCTGCACAGCCAACACTTCAATGAGCGCTTTCTCAAAGCATGGCCGTATCTCTGCTGCAGCTGCTGGCCTTCTAACTCACAAGCACAGGGATAGAAACATGAGACGCGAGAACACCAGTAGTATTCTCCTGCCCCACCCCTGTGTCTTTTCTTCTCTACCCCCCCCACATGATTTCACGTCCAATTTCTCCATCGCCCAGTGACGCCCATTCCCCTCAGACCCCCAGCTACTGGTGGATCAGTGCACTCCCCTGTGTGTGAGTGTGTACTCTGTTATTGATCAGGGTTGTGTCTTTGTGGCTCTGGGCTCCTACTGCTGTTATCACTGCAGTGTGGAGCAGGGAGGAGGGAGTGTGGTTCACAGCATGCACACCTTCAGGTTGTGTTGGATGCTATAGCAAAACTTTTTTTTTTTTTTCATATCAGTCCAGATAGTCCTGTATGTAAAAATTTACACATTCAAATGTTGAAAAAGAAAGAGAAAAATTTGTTATTTTAATCAAGGTAACATGAATACAATGCACAACAACTGATTATTTTGGTCCTTCAGAAGGTCTTTCATAAATTGACCTTTTATTTGGTATTTTAGTCATTAGATGCCTGCTGAGAAACTGAAGAGCAGTGAAGACTCCCATGATGCCATGCTACTTCACATCATCATCAAAATCTGCCTTTTTCCTATTGTTTTGATTAAGACTCCTAGCAGCAGAAAATCACACATTATGTTTTTAGTAAATTTAATTTTCAAAGATCCTTAAACTTACTTCAGTTGGAATGTGGGAAATAAAAAATGAATTATTGGCTGAAAACAAATTCTAATAAAGACAATATACAAAAATAAAGTAATCTTCTAAGGGAAGATGCTTTGTTGCATGACAGAACAATAAAAAATACACATACACAAACGCACAAAGTACACAAACAAAAGTCAGACTGCACTCTGCTTTTCTTTCAGCTTTCGGGTCCCCCCTTAATTTCATTTGCTTCATGAATCATAACTTCTACACAAATAAAAACAAAAAAGCAAGAGAATGTCATTATGTCACTGTGTCCTTGTTGTAATGTGTAATGCTACAAAACACCAACAGGACTTTTGCCAGCTTTTCTTTGAGCAGCTCCCTGCTTGGTTTGCTGGCGGTTGTGACTAAATACTTTCAGACTGTGTCTGCTAGTAGAGACGAAAGAGAGAAAATCAGGTCATTTTAAATTGACACAGGTTTTATGCAGTGCTTATAATATATGCTCTTCTCTGTTGAGATGTGGATTTAAGGTAACCGGAGTACTGCCTATATAAGATGTCCCTTTACCTTGTTTCTCCACTGTTTACTGTCGTAGTTGCTGAGTCATCCCTTCTTCTACCAGCACTTGAAGTTTCCTGACTTGACTCTATTGTAAAATCAAAACAGTTGCATGTGGTTTGTTCAGCTGAGTCAATCGACTGATCTTTGGGCTGTTTAAAACACTACATATGTTTGGTTATAAATAGGTTTGTTCCTTTGATTTGATTGGCTGATGTGCATTGCTCAGACTCTAAATTGCCCGTAGGTATGAGTGTGTGAGCAAATGGTGTGTGTGTGTGTGTGTGTATGTGTGTGTGTGTGTGTGTGTGTGTGTGTGTGTGTGTGTGTATGTGTGCCCCATGATAGGCTGGTGCACTGTCTGAGTGTATCCCTGCTCCTTGCCTGCAATGTGCTGGTATTGGCTCCAGCGGAACCCTGCCACCCTAATAAGGAACAATCAAGTATAGAAAAAGACTGACTGACTGACTCATACCAACAGTGCCAAATTTCCTTATAATGAAATCTTTTTAAAATAGTTTTTTGGGTTTTTTACCTTGAAATTTGCCTTTGATTTTAAAAAAAGACAGTTTTTATAAGAATTTATATTAAAATTGGTGGGAAGTTAGTTGTAAGCTTTCTAAACATTACAGTTTTCTGTTCAGAAGGAAAATAGGTGATTTGGAGAAACAGAGAGAGTGGTCATGGTGAGTGAATGCTATTTAATTCATTTTAAGAAGAAGCAGCAGTTAACCTGCAGCAGAGAACTCCTACTACATTTCACTTAGAGCATAGAGAATGTGAAAAAGCAGAATTCTTCCTTATTTCCCCCCATTTATACCTCCTTTATCCATAGCTTCCCTTCACTGTAGTTCTCTGCTCAGTGGGTGTGGATGGGACTCTTATGATGGATTGCACCTCTTGAGTGCATGCATGTGAATAAGTGGGTGCAGTGTGTTCCCTCACTTCCCTCCCTCCCTCCTTCCATCTGCCTATTTTTTCTCCTTTTCCCCAAAGTTCTCCTTGCTCTATCCTTTTTCTCTCAGCTATTTCAAACATGTGTGCAGAAATGTATGCTGGGACACGCATACTTAAATCCATATACGGTTACATACACACAGAACCACTGACACACTTAGCTGATCTGTCTAGCACACAAGTTGCCATTCCTTTGTGGCAAACAGAATCTTGCTTTGTCCGGAACAGTTCACCCCCCCCCCCCCATTCTTGGTGCGAGCCGCTGTCACCAGAAATCACTAAAACCTGTGCAGTATGAAACGAGGCCTACTTACACTTCTCCTTGGTCCCGAGCTTAGCCACAGCCTCAAATTGACTGTCTCTCTTGGCTCCGATGTCCCTCTTCCCATGTCTTCCCCCCTTTTTCCTTGTAAAGCAACCCCATCCATGGGAGATTCAGTGTGCTTTTGAATATATCCGTGAGATGTGCTGTCGTGTGTCATCCCTTTTAACTCATTTTTAGCAGCTGCCATATGCTTTTAGAGCGGCACATAGCATCATGCCTCTTGCCATCCATGCATACTAATTGGCATCGCTCTGCCAAGCTGATCAAACACCATTAATCTATTTGTTGTATATATTTTATCCTAAATGAGAAAATTAATACATTCTGCTACCACAAACAGCTGGGTGCAGTGAGCCCAATAGATTTTTGGCATCCACAATATGACTCATTGCTCTGAGCAACTGTTTTTATTTGGTTTGTTGTGTGTGCGTGTGTGTTGCTGGCAGTATATTACTTTTATGTTGAGACCAGTTGCCAGAGGAGTTTCAATTAACATATTTAGTCTTTTTTTGTTTATTTTTATTATCTTAACCCTCCACAGGTGGTAAGGAAACCTGTTCCCTTCATTTTATTACTGGACAGGCCATCGAATCACGCAGCGTGCACAGAGATAGATATCAAAGCCAGGGAAGTACAGCTAATGTGATTAGCAGGCGGACACAATTAATGATGCATGGTGATGGCCAAAGAACGCCGTGGGAACTTGCTGTTTAATGAGCTAACAGAGACTGTGCAGATGTGTTACTGGACCACTCAGTGTTATCAGAGGCAGACACCTCCTTTCAGTAGAACTCTGCCAATTAGCCCTATTATGGGAGTTGACTGTCAGGATTTCAGTCCAAAATAGATGGTACTTGTTGCTGAAATGCGCATTATCAACATTGCGCTTGTTAAAATGGGCAGTCATGTACATGTTTTTTTTTTCCCCATCTTTGGGCCTGACATACAGCATCCCCCGTGAAAATGGCAATACTGTTAGGCTAAACTACATCTGGGATTGGCTGCTAATTCTCAGTAGCGTAGAAGCTCTGAAGCCTAGTCTCCTCATTAATGAAAAATCCACTCTGGTACACCCATAATCTTACCTTTTTTTTTTAAAGCTTTTGATATATTCTCTGGCCCAGCAATGTGGAGCATGTCATATATATGATAAGCAGACAAGTCTGTCCCTGTTGGACTCATCACACACTTAAATTGGTGCAGCATGGAGTTCATATTGCAGTGTGGCCATGAGGGAATTAGCGAGTCTATATATAAACCTCCGTCGCATGTGTTGTGAATTAAAGTGCATTTATCTGGTAATCGCCTGGGAGATCGCCGCATGCACGAGCATGAGGAAGCGGTGGCGCTGCAGCCACATCAGCCTAATACACTGATGCTGCTGGTGCACTGGGAGATGGGAAGGAGAAACAGGTCATACACAATAAAGAGCTCTGAAAGCCTGGATGGCAGTAGACATGTACAGTACACGAGGAAGGAATAATAAGAGGCATCCCTGTCTCCTTCATGTGCTAACCTTTATTGCTCGCTCTCACCCTCTTGCTCACCTTCTTCCTCAGTCTTTCCACCTTCCTCCATGTTTTAAGTATATGTCTGACCCTTTGGGCTCCATCACCATTGTCTTTCTTCACCCTGCCCCATCACTTCTCCACTCCGCTCAGCCTCTCAGCACCTTATCTGTGATTCAGCTTTCCTTTACTCAATCATGTATGACTCCTTACCAGTAAAATCAAAAGCAGCGGGGGCTTATGCCATGCTTTTCATTAAAACCCTCCATAAAGGCCGACTGTGAGTCTTTTGAAGTGTTGCAGGGCAGCTCTGGAGAAGCCACACTGTCAGGCTGCCTGTGTTGCTGATTCTTGTTTGATGAAGCAACTTCCCACTAAGGCCAGAGCAAATTAATGAATCCAATACAAGTGCTGACACTGGCATAGAGTTGTGCTTACTGGGACTGTGTGAGGGGGGTAATGAATTGGTGGACTTTGACTTTCCTTCTTCAAACTCTGAATGTAACAATGACCCCCCCCCCCGACAAAAAAAAATAAATAAAAAAAACGCTCAGGAATGCATCTTTACTTGGCAGCCAATTTTTCACTCCGGTTTGAGCCACTTTTTTTATTTTGCTCGGAGTAAATGGTTTGTGAAAAAGAGGTTGCATTTTTGCAGTACATCAGCCTTTGTCTCCCCCTGGAAATTCAATATATCAGACAAGATGGCAGCAGTGTGAGATGTGAGGCTCAGAGTGTCATCCTTTGAAGAGGTGTTAAAGGAAGGTCAGTTGGACATGACTCCCCATCTTCACGGCTAATGGAGATGCCTGGTTTCCCATGCTGAAAACATGTGTCTCTCAGCCAGTGTTTACTAAGAGGAGTGTATTTTTCAGCCATGCTTGAGTTCACTGTCAAAGCCAATTAAGGGAGTACAAATGAAGATGGAGGATGTGATGCCTCCGGCCAGGAGAGTACAGCACCAGGGCCAAGTTGCTTCTTCTGTCCCCATTGTGAAAATCAGGGACACATATGGTCTGTGAGGTTCATTCAATCAGCATTGGCTAAAAAAATCAGAAGCTAAATTCATATTTTATAAAGTGAAAACTGGTTATTGTAAAAGTTTATTTGACATACATTAAAATGTAATATTAATAAAAGTTTCAATAATTAGAAACGAGTTGTGATGATAATGACAGGAGATTTTCAATGCAAGAATATCATATGTTCTGTAAGTTTTGTCTTTACGTTCTAATAAAGTCTTTTATGCCCACCTTTAGTGAGGCTGGGCCAGAAAGCACTTCTAAAGCCTAGAGTTTGCTCTTTTTTCAGGTTCACCATCTGGCCTTGATTGATTAAAGCTCCTTTAAGTAATTAATGCCTACTTTAATTGAGAGTCAGCCCCTGTGGCTGTGGGGCTTGTGCGCAATGCTCAGGCAGAGCCAAGGATCTAGTTGAGGGGCATGGAAATCTGTTTAGCACCCTGACCCTCTCAGCCTCCCATCTCAACACTCTTAAGATGCTAATAAGAATGCAAGTATGCTAGCTGCATCCATGTGACAAATCGGGTTATAAATCATAGCGGAAGAGTGTGACATGGTTTTTCTAACGTTGGAATTCATGTGTGTGGAATGAGCCATATTGCCTTTATATCTGGTGGTTTATAATTTTCCATTGGTCTATTTCCTTTGTGAAAGTGTCAGTTATGGTGGACATGCACGTAGCAGAGAGAAAATTGAATTCCTTCGCCAAACAGTTTATTGTCACAGCATGTCACAGCACGACCTCACAGCTTGCCATCATTGTGCCGTTTCATCTGTTTGTGATAAGTGACAAACATCATTTTGTTTTCTTCTGTTTTGCTTCGCCTGTCACAATGGATGTGCACCAAATGACACTTCCAGGATCACAGGCCTTGACCTTCTCGATTAAAGGTTCTCTTTGTCTTCTGATAATTGTTTTGAGAAAGTGCTAACCCATCCCCCAGCCAGATAATGTGAGGCACAGTGAATACAGAGTGCTCAACATTGATTCCACATACCTGACTATGACCTTTTCCAATCTGAAGTCCTGTGCCGGCTGCCAGTTTGATGTGAGCCGGCTAATCGATGCCTTGTATGCCGTGAGAGAGTACTACGATGGCTCTCCCACTGAAGCCTCTAACAGGCAACCTGACTTTTACCTGGGTCTTATTGTCACCACTCACTGAATAATGAAACATTTACCCTTTAATTGCCGACTCTACAGAGAATGATCAGTTTAATTTGCTCTCATTAAAGCCATCTGATCTAATGGGCTAATTAAGGGCTTTGGATGGAACAGCAATCACCAGAGTCCACAACGCCCTTAGGGAGGAATACATCAATGGATCATAAATATTTTACTGCGTCTACCTACATGCAGATTGTAAGGTGCCTCAATTTGACTTGCATTAGTGCTTCACAAGCACCTCAGGTGTGGCCTCATGTTATTAACATAAAATCACAATACACAGCAGAACACGAGCCTGTAAAAGCAACATTTTTTATTGATTATCTGAATTAATGCAGAAATCTTTCACTTGATGTGAGGAAAAGTGTGTTGGACATTGTTTTCTTTCTTTACTGACACAACACATACACTTACTTGATCGATGGAGGTCAGGGGTGCTTGGTGGTGTAGGGTTTGGTATTATTAGATTGGGGTCATGGTAATAGACAGACAGCTGTGTCATGATTCTATCCCTGTGACCCTGGGGGCATGAGGTGTATGCCTGGCCTGAGGCGAGGGGTGTAATGGACCACTGCCATCGCTGCGAGGAGGTACCTCAGACCTCTTTAGTCCTGGGGGAGAGTGATCAGTACCTGCAGGGAGATGGATAGAAACTCATGGTTTCGTCTTCAGAAATAGATTTAATTAAGTGAAGGCTCCAATGTGCTGTTCTATGGCTTTCAGCTTGTCAAGTTGAAGGGCAGAAGGCCTAAAGCAGCAATCATTACATTTTTTTAAGCTGTTCCCTCAGCTAATTTGTCATGGATGACAGTTATCCCTAGATATTAAATTAAGCATTTGACATTTTGTGTACCATGCGAATCGACTGAGTCACCTTGTGAGTGTCATGGGAGAGAAGTGCAAAAAGATGGTGTCAGGCGTAGCAGTGCCTGAGAACTTTTCAGGATTCAGCGCTGTTTCTGTGTATGTGGCTACATGCATGATTGCATGTCCTGATTGCTCCTCATCACCTGAGTCCGATTGTAGACAAGTGTTCAGCCATCTCAGAGTAGAGAACGATACCTCACATGAGCAGGTGCTGACTGGTCAGGTAAGGTAGATCGACGGGATAAAGTATGCTGGATGATTGGGCGGGATTGCATTGCAAATCTATTTGATTTAGTCACTTTTGATGTTGATGGCAGTTGAGATAGTCTGAGTCAGTCAGTCTGAGGAGGTTTAGGAGCATAGCTGGAGCTGTGTTCCCCATAAACCTGATTTTACTTGTCATATGATTAATAAAAGAGCAGAAACAAATGAGTGTGTCATGTTCTTCTATCAACTGTGACGGTGTGTCCTTTTGTTTTACTGCCTATGAGACACACTTCTTTACCCGAACCACATCAATGGTACTGGCAAGTTTTGTCTACTTTGTATAAAATTCACTGAAGTAATTTTTTTTCGCAGCCATTTTAGTATAAAATAGTCGGTAAACAGAGGTCTTACAAATGTTACTAATTAAGGTTTTATTCCATTCATGTTGGTTTGAGTCAAACTGAGTCATGTTGTTTCACTGAAAAGGCTCTGCTAAACTAAATGGAACATACACATACGCTGTGTTTTACCGACTATTTCATGTCATCATGGCTCCAGTATAAAGGGTGCATTGTGTTAGACTACAGATAAAGTTTGTCTTGGGTTGCAATGTTGGGGTTTTTTGATGATCCTCATTTTATTTCTATAGCTCCTTTCAGACATGCACTGTAACCCTGATAATATCCAGGTATCTACAAGGCAAGCTGCATATATAAACACAAGTATATGCCTGAATTGGCCTGCTCAGAATTGAATGGACATTAAACAATAGGCCCTCTTGTACAAAGTCTATGTTAATTCACACCAGACCTTCACATGGGAAAAATGTTTCAGGTAGCTGTAAGATGCACAAACCAGGCCTGGTGTTGAGGAGTTGACAAGCAGCCTAAAGTCTACATACATTGCACTGCTACTTCTACAGCTACATGCTAACTTAGCTGCCAGCGTCTATGAATGTTGTGCTGACAATGTCCAATGTGCTACATGTATATAAAGGGCAACTCTGGACAACGCCCGGATTTTATTTTTCCGGGGTGCAAAGTGGGTTGCACCGAAGTGATCTAGTAAAACGCTCCCCGTCTTCCCTCCGGAGCCCCATTGTGTGTCTGACATGAGCGGGATGCCTCTTGTTCTCTTTGCTTCCTCGCAGTTGTTCTTGTAACATGCTGTTCCGAACAGCAGATGCAGAGACAAACACAGCAATCTTGTCAGTGTTAGCCATAGTGTTCCCTATGATGGGGATGTTAGAACATCCATGAACCAGCACAAGGCGGAGTGCATTATTACAGCCCTCTAACTCGCCCATTCATCGCACTGGCTCCATCACAGGCTTTTTCTCTTGTGTAATAGATATAGCATTTTTTTTCATGGGAGGACACAAATCTAAAAAATGTAACAAATGGAGATAGGAAGTTCTGTTTTCCACATCCATCTGTACAAAACCTGGCTTTTTTATGGCTTGAGTCTCAGCTTCACAGCATGCTATCAGTTCAGTTTGAACCCTTGGTGCTGTGTATCTGGCAGTGTGGCATCAAACGGAGAATTTAATGAGAGGAAAATGGTAAAGTTACCATGCAGTCATCATTCCTCTCTGACAGGTTATTTCTAAGAAAGAAGAGGTCTGCAGTTCTTGCTAACTTTGTCAGCATATGTATACTTGTGAATGAATACTTTTTTAATTCCCTTGCACAACTGCCAATATTTTTCAGCAATATCAATAATCTAGGTGCCCTGAACTGCAGCTGTGGTTTCAAATGTTTTTTTCCCGCTTCTCCCTGATGACATTTTTCCAGTTTCTTAATCCTTTGTTTATAAAAAATGTTGTTTGCTGTTTTTTGCTAAATGACATACAAATGGCACAGAAGGCAGAATCTTCTGAAACTGAATATCTAAGCCAAGGATATCTCTCCTCCCACTTTACATTATAGCATAATTGCTTTTTTGTTTTGGGGTAATTATAGTTATGTTTGACCCACTTATTTCTGCGAATGCAATGCTTTTCCTCATCTGTTCGGGTTTTATTATTCAAACTTCACTGGATCCAGTTCCTGTAAAAATCAGTTTGGCTGTCATCAGCTCTCTTGCTCTATCCTCTTGTCACCTTTATCCCTGCCAATATTGTTCTGCTTATCTGGTAGAAAAGCATTTTGCTCAGTCTATCCATCTGCCATCAGATGACTAGTCTCGCACTACCAGGCGATCGGAGGTCTTCCCACATACTGATCATCTGGGGATTAAATGCAAGATGGTTGCTTGGACAGTGGCGAGAACGGCTGCTGTCAATCCTACGCCTCTTACATTACATCACAAACACGCCTGCTCTCCCTCCTTTCTCCCTTCTCCTCCATATTGAAATACCTTATGCATGTCCCCCGATGTGCACTCTCACTAGGTGGATGGCCGCTCTCTGTAGCACGACTGCACAGAAGCTACTTGTCAAATGAGGTTTGTGGATGAATGACACTGGACAGTCCACTAGTAAATTTAATTAAAAAAAATGCAGATTAAGACACCATGTTGAGCAAAGACAAACACTACACTCGGTTAAGTCATATTAGGCACTATGCAGCTTTAGTCTGATCCCATCATCTTGACCTGTTTGGAAGGCTGATTTTAAGTAATACATGTTTGCTGGAGACAGATGGCTGGTTTTCTTATGGAGTTATTGATGTATTTTTCTTCAGTTTGTATTTGTGTGTGTGTGCAGTGTATTTGCAACCCGCTGTCCCCATTTGATGGCCTGATTTGGGTTCCATTATGGTGTCAGCAGGGGTCCTGTTCAGAGTCACCCCGTTGATGCCAACTGCCCTGTGGGTGACTAGAAAACCATCTGCAGCAGGCATACCCTACACACACTACAGCAGCGGAGGGTGTGGCACCGTCTAAACGAAGCTTACACAGCTTCTATTGATTTCCACATTTGAGAGCCTCTCTATTATTGCTGATCACCGATCAGGGTACAGCAAACCACACAGGCCTTAGGCTACTGAAGCACAACTGGTGTAGTCGGTTCAATGACAGCCTGCCTATTGCAGGTAGAGGGATTTATGCTGTTTGTTAAAAGAGACATCATTGTGGTTGCGATTTTATGACTCTCAATGTGTGGCACAAAACAGCTTTAACTGTCGGGCGGGTTTCCAGCTTGATACAAAGCTTGTACAAATTACCATAGCAAGTTGATTTCTTGCTTAAAATGGCAGATTTGGCATTCTTCAGTAAGATTTTTGTCTCAGAAACACAACATACAGTACCAGTCAAAAGTATGAATGCAGCTTACCAGAAAGGCCTATTTAGGTTGTGAAAATAGTATGTATTTGTCCACATCCGTCCTATTTTATTTTCTTGGTAATGAACTTTGTTCACTTACTTGGATCAAGCAGAATGCTGAGTGTTAACATGCAGCTTTTAAATCTTGCATTATGGCAATTCATGCTTATGTTGCTCACTGTTAGCACAGCTAGCTGAAATCTATATTTTATAGGATTATTTGTTTGAGCCTGTTAGGCACAGATCTTGAAATAAGATAGACATGTGCAAACACAGACATGGTCCCACGGGCTGCTGATTCCCCTGGGGTTACAGTTTACTGAAGAGGAACCTAAGAAAAGGGCAAGGACATATGCTGAGGCATTAGTCTGATAATAGAAAAAACTTATCCAACAGCTGGTGTTGAGCCAAATTCCCAATCTTAATCCTGTCAACTTTCTGTTCATCTGTCCTGACTGTGGGCCTTATTGTGAACAACAGAGCTGTCACTAAAAGAAAATTGTCCATGTTTAATTGTCAGTGTTTTGTTAGTGAGGCAGAGTGTCTGTGGTGTACATGAGCTTGTTGTGCATATGTGCACAGGGAATGTTAGGGCCCCTACAGTGTGTAGCACAGTGTACCACAGTGAATAATGTTATTTTTTTCTGCATCTTTCCCTCTTCCTCCTAAGCATAAAAACATGAATATTTAAAACTACATCAAACAAGCATTCATGAAATATTAAATTGTTTGAGAAACAAGAAAAGCTTTTATCCCCTTTCTTATTCGTAGGTCTTCTCCAGCCTCTCCCTCTCTCTCTCTTGCTTATACGCACATTAATAAACACACATGTACTGACACACATGCGCATTAGCACTTCCACAATTTACCCACGGGTAAGAACGACAAACCTTCCCACTCGATCTCTTCTTCTCTGAAGCATCAGCACATTGCTGCATAAAATAAGAGAGGCAGAGATGCAGTGAGGTTCAATAATTTACCCCGGATTGAATGTCAGGAGAAACGCATTATTAGAGCTCCTGGTTTGTGGATGCCATGTTGTACAAGATACCTAACAAATGTGACTTGTTTCAGGGCGGCCTGTCCGCCTTCATTCTCTAATATGCATCCAGTTTGAGGAGATGTTTTTGGCTGAAAGATTAAGCACTATAATGTACCATGAAAAGCATATAATTAAGTAAATTGACTGAATTAATCTATGGACCTCTCCATTTTCCGCCATGCTCTCTCCATCTCTTTCCTCTGTTCCTCATTCCATCCGGCCGATGGCTGAGACATGTGACGCGGCGCGACATGTCTGCCGCAGCATGGCCGCAGAAGAGCGCATCCCTTATAATCAACTGGCGCAGCGACACTGCCCATGGAAGCCATGTTGCTCATCTCTTTTTTTATGTGGCTGTTTTTTTTTTCTTAAGTCATATGTAATACTACACAGAACTGTGGCAAAAAACAAGTGTAATCTGCCCTAAATCTGTTTAAAACTGTTATAATAAACATTTTTGTACCAGAGGCAATTTGTTTTTTTCATTGCACATTCAAATAAATAAAATCAATGTGTATCCATGATCCTGTAGTTAAAGAGATCGAGTTAATTAATTCAGTACCAGTTAATTCAGTTATTAAAGCCTTTTCTTCTAAACCCTGCATAACCAACTGCAAAACTAAACATCCAGTGAAGGTGACAATGTAACTGGCAGCAGGGATGCAAATGTGTTGGATCTCCATTATTTTCTAAAGAGTCCTACTTGAGATCAACTCAGAAAACATGGCTGGCATGCAATCACGTGCTCTGTGTAGCGTGTGCCTACATAGTGTGTTCGTCCGTGCCTGGCGTATTTTGCCCATAAGAGCTAAAGGCTGCGGTAATCAGTGTGGCGGTACCTCCAAGCCGATGCCACTGTGTTTTTAGAAAAGATCCTATTAAGCGTGAATAAAAAAAAAAAGCCTCTTTAAAATGCTTCATTGCAATATCATAGCCAACCTGTTGGTGTTGTCTCGGCTGCTTTGTCCTCTGTGCTCTTTCTTTAACATACTACTCTCAGTCCCGTCTTGAGCCTCTCATCAGTTTCACCGTCAGTATTGTCCTGAATTAGTATTCAGTGGCTGTAATGTAAATTCAAGTGAACTCTGTTTCATGAGCAGCACCAGATGAATTATCTTGTTGGATTATGCAAAGGCCGAGTCGCCACATGATATGTTTTGAAGGCAGTGAGAGATTAATGGAAGAAAAAAATCCTATAAGGCTGCACGGTACATTGATTCTGTCATTTTTGCCGTTGCTCTTTCATTTATGCATTTATTCCCGTGCTTGTGCTTGCAGTATTTTAATGCACTCCCCGAAGAGTCTTGTCTTTCAACTGCATGTAGGACAGGACCGGGTAAAATAAAAGGATTAAAGGAGATACCAGTTTTCGTTTGAAGCGACCCTTATTTTATTCATCTTCTTTCTCGTCCTCTTTCCGTGGTCATCTCAGTCAGAGCACGCTGCTTGAGAGAATAAAGGAACGATCTCTGGGCGAGCAGTCATATTGTAGGCTAAATCTAATCAAAGGGAGAAGTGCTTTTAAATGTCTTTTGTTCCCCCAGGCGAAACGTTTGTGGGCCCCTCCGCTCTCACCAGTGCGTCCTGCCCAAACTCCACCACTAGATGCAATTAATATTGAACAGATACCCTGGCCTGCACTCCCCTCATATAATAACAGTGTTAGAACAAAGGTTAATGCTTCGAATCTAATCTCTGTCCTCGTCATTTACGATGGAGTTGTGATGCAATCGGCGGGGGGTAGTGATGTTGAGGAGGGCAGCCGTTCCGTGGAGGGATCGGTAGTCAGTGGGAGGCTCGGACGGAAACAAAATTAATTACTGGTCTCTATAAATTCGATGTCATGTCTCATTTTCTCTAATCCTCCCCTCCTTTCTCACTTCCTAGCAGTGCTAACAGAGAAGCTCGGGAAGACTAATGAAAAGGCCTCTTAGATGCTAATAGCAAATTAGTGCTCGTGTCACTTTTGGAATGGAGTGACTGCCTACTCAGTGATGGCCAGACGACAGCCACCCCCCATACACACACTCACACACACACACACCAGCAAAGAAATATATAGGACCCTTAACATGGTAGTTTAAATTATAGGAAAAAATGTCTCTTGTGTTTCTTTGACTCACCCAATGTTTAACCCTGATTCTTTCCTGAAGCAATTTTGTGTTTGTGACACACAAGCTCAGATATGACTATTCTGAGAGACAGTTTTCTTGCTCTTGGGGGATTTTGGTGATTTGCTGAGTAAATAATGAGCTGGAACTCATTCCAACACGCTTTGCTGCTGTGGTCTGACTGGACCAGACACAGGTTTAACAACTCTTGAGGATTAATGTCTGATCAGTCCTGAGTCACACACTTACCTGAATAAAACAGGCAAATACATTTTTTTATCATTTGTAAGATTACACAGATTATTAATAAAAAAAAACTCACTGATTGATTTCAATCATGTGGACAGTGTCTCTTTTAGTTTGCAATCTGAAGAATATTCCAAAAAAGAGAGGCTCCTGTAGAAAGATGGTGTGTGTCAGCACCAACATGCAGTTTATGCTTCAGTGGGGATGACTTATTATTCTTTCAACAATGTGACTTTCTCAGCTGGAAAAAAATTGACCAGATGACAAAAAGAGGTAATTTCTGACAACTTGAAGCGCCATTCACACATTCAGAACATGACACAAGTGCACATCTGATGTAAAATTATAGCAAAAACAGACTCCAGCCAGTTGTCTCATTATTTTACAACTGCACTCTGAAAAGAGGACTGCACAATCTTGAGTATTTATGGGTGGGTTTTTTTATTGAGCTACAGACCAGCTCAAGTAGCTCTCACTCATTCTCTCTTTTCTCTCTCTTTACTTTTTTTCTCTGACACAGCCAAAGAGAAATCCCAGTGCTGTACTTGTGTGTAGTTCACTCCCACAGCAAACAGAAAAAAATTGTTGAAGAAAAAAACAATAATTTCTCCTAAGAAGGCAGGCAGCCAGAGTGTGCACGACATGTGCATTTATGTAAAACTTATAATCCAATTAACAAGTACAAAAAACCCAGTGATCACTTGTATTATGGGAATACAAAGGAGAGAGGTGCCATGTTCTGAGAACTGCTGATGTGGAAAAAAACATGCAAATGTTGTGAAATGAGTGTTAAATGTGTTAAAGCTTCATGCCGTGACACTAGTCTGGAGCCCTGCTGACTCGCCGCTCTCCCTCCACAGGCATACTTCCGACAGGGTGTTGCCCTTCAGTACCTTGGTCGCCATGCCGACGCACTGGCCGCCTTCGCCTCGGGGCTGGCCCAAGACCCCAAGAGCCTCCAGCTACTGGTAGGCATGGTAGAAGCTGCCATGAAGTCACCTTTACGAGGTAAGAAGTGTAGTAGATGGCTGTGTGTGTGTGTGTGTGTGTGTGTGTGTGCACGAACCGTTTTTTGTGTCTGGGTGTCACTGTCTTGTCTGCTTCACCATCTCCACATGCGCCATCCTGCAGCTTCCTAAAGCTCTCTGAGATAATTCTCACATGGTGTCAGTCAATAAGCATGTCGGGGTGACTTTACCTGTCAGTTTTCCCTTCTCAAAGCTCGCCATCTCCCCATCTATCTCTCCGTCTCCGCCACTGACACTGGTGTCAAGTGCCCACCTCGGGACTCAGTAGCCTGATGCCTGCAGCTTCAGCGTATGTTATTGTCAGTTAGGGCTGATCACACACACAGATAGCCCGTTATCTTAATGAGCATCCCGCACTAATGTCATTGTCTTTGTCTGCCCTGAGTGAGCCTTTCTCCTAAAGGAGAGTGGATTTATAAGCATAAGCATTGTTGCTAAAACGTGTGTTTTCTGTTATGTAGTATTATCTGTTTTATCAGCCAGCTGCAGTGACCTTATTGTTCATGAGTAATCAGCGCAGCGCAGCCTAATGAGCAGTGATTTAACTTCAGCTGACCACTGCAGAGGATTTAATATGCCTCAGATCTGTACGCCACTCACTGCCAACGTGGACTGAGTCATCCTGCAGTCTTCCGATGGCATCTCCTCTTTTTCCGAAGTGCATTGAAAACTTTGCCCCTGAACAAATGTGATTTTATTTAATAATTCAAAATTGACTGAACTGTACAATGAGATCAGCAGCTCTGAATGGATTTGTTCTACGAGGAATCACTTTTTCCTTTGATTGAATACATGGCTTCTCTGAATATTTTGGTGCAAATGCACAAGAAGAAAAATTATGCAAAGAGAATAAAGGACGGAGAGCCCATCTGAGCGACATGGAGTATATAAGCCTGTCACTGGAACCAAAACAAGAAAAGGGTTTGGGTGCGAGCCCAGACTCGAGCATCATGAACCAGAATGGGTCCTCTCAGTAGGGGAAGACCAACATTTAGCCTGAGCCATTTAATCTCCTAATTGTTTACCCTATTTCCCACAGTGCCAGGCAAACAGCAGAGGACCTAATCCAAGGTGTGTTGAGGAGAGGTAGCTAGGTCAGAGGATTAAGAGCAATGATCCTCTCAGAGGGGCTGCTAGCAGAGGGGGATGATAATCAATGTTACGCCAGCAAACAGGGAGGATAATCAGTGTTACTCAGCCAAAGTCCCCTGATAAGTTAAAGGTAGGCGGGTGATGCTTTCTCTCCTTGAAGGCGGAAGAGCACCACGTTCCTGTCAGCCTTGTTTACTGGCCACATAGTAGACCACTCCCAGGATTTAACTGGCTGATTTCCTCACCTACCAGTTTAATTGGAGCTGGGAATGCCAAATCTTTTTAACATGTTTACTTCAACACCTTGAACAAGTGGTTTTACTTTAAACCATAAATGTGCCCTGTGAAGTGTATACACAATAGGCAATTATACTCAACCAGGTTTCCGCCTACTTGTTTTAGTTTGTAACACTATTGTAATTACACAAAAAAATTGTCCTCCATTTGTAACTAGACTCAAATCTCTTATAGCATTTCTGTAAACACTCCATTGTTACCCTCTGTGTATTAAACCAATGTGGCTGCCATGTTGCCAAGAAGGAGCTGATTTGATCTTGCTGTGATTGCAGTGTTCACTTTATCTTAGTCATTTATCTCACCATAGACATCCCTGCACACTGATGTTTTCACTCTTCCCAAAGCACCTTTGTTTATTTTTTTGCCACAGAGTAAAAAGATTCAGCATGAACCCGGGAGATAAAGTATCAAGGCATGCATCCTCAAGGATAGAGTGTGTAATGAATTCATCAAAGCTTGCTTCATTTCCGCAGCACATTTAATATCATATACATAATTCCCCAATTCTTAATGTGTCATCTACAATTAAACCTGTTTTCTTTAATGCACGCACACACACACACACACACACACACACACACACACACACACACACACACACACACACACACACACACAGACCTCCTTGCATAGATCAAGGTTTCTCATTATTTCCCACAACAAGACTCCTACACAAGCGGAAAGTAGAGCAGTCACACTTCCCTCTTTTAATGTTTCCTTATCTCCACATCTGCCACTTTTGATCATCTTGGCAAAAATTTGAACTTCAAAAGCAGCGTTGTCCATCTGTATCATCCACCCACAGCTTTATAATTTAAAAGCTGTGGTTTAGTATGTATGTAATCACTTGTGTAATATTCACACTATTCACTCTGCGCCGGTTGTGTCTCTCATTCAGCTGCTCAAGGCCAGTCAGAGTCCAAAGGGTCCATTAGCTCTTAATTATTGGATTGTTTTCCACAAATGGTAACTTTAAAGAGCACTTTTCACTTGAAGATCCCTCCAGATAAACCACCCAAGGAATAGTTTACAGCATGGCAACTATTGACCCAGGATGGATCATTTGCCTTTAAAAAAGAGTTGTCCTTTAACTGAGAGACCTGGGTCCATTGTTTACTACCATCTGGCCTGCTGAAGTCCCTTTGATTCTTAAACAGTACAAGAACCAGAAGGGCTGTTATGGAACCCCTACTATATATAAAACATTTCTCAACAGAAGACCAATTATTACTATAAGATTTCTGCATTTTTCTTTATTATCCACACATTCAATGAAAAAACAAAATGAACAACCAATTGATTTTTACTAAATTTCAATTTTACAGTTCTGTGCAGTCTGATACAGCTGTAGACACATTGTTGAACAAGATATATTAAAACACCAAAACATTCAATTATTGCAGTGAGTATTTACTTTTAGTCAATCTCCATCATGCTGCTGCACATACTCATCAGTGCAAATCCATGGCTGAAAAACTGAGTAATGTTATACAACAATGCTCTGTTAAAATGAATCAAATCATTCTTAAATTATTTAGTGAACAATATATATATTTTAATCATTTTATTTATTTTTTTAAATCTGATCTTTTTAAACATTTAATTCTTGCCACAAATCATCCAGGGAAATCAAAGAGTACTAGTAGTAGTAGATAGACTAATGCATTAATGGATTTGTTGTTAATGCAAATACAGAATATCATCAACCTTTTCCTTTGGAAACACACACACACACACACACACACACACTGAATCTGGTATAGTAATAATGGTAACTGGATACAATGTCATTGTATAATAATAGAAGGTTTAAACATTGGTCTGTATTTTATTCAAAGCCCACTATGTCTGGTTTCAAAAGTGTGTTTTACTGAATTGTAGGGACAGAGGGAGTTATATATTTTTTTTACATTGCAAGAACGGCAGAATGACTCTTTGGTGGCTCTCCTGGCTGCAGAAGCAACATACAAAAAGCCTAAAAAGGGGAGTAAAAAGGAAGCAAAATGACTCTCTGTTATCTTCGCATGCCATATATTTTGCTTCATATCTTGATATGAGGCCGTGATTCCATTTTAGCATTTAACACGTATGTGTATTTGCATGCGTGCATGTGCACAACACTTGGATGTTGTCATAAGTACTTTATCTGTTTATGAATGCTGCCATGACACCTTTAAAAAAAGGGAAAAAAAGGATTCTCTCAGCACTTGATTTATGACTCAGCTCTTGGTGCCACTCTGAAGGCAATTGCAAGCTATGAATGGATATTATATGCACGCAATGTCTCTGTAAGCACGACATTCTGCCAAGTGCTGGAACAGAAGCGGCGCTCTTGAAAGAGCATCATCAGTTATGCTATTGAGTGCCCGTGTAGGGATCCATCTCATAGAGTGTGTGTTTGTGTGTGTGTGTGTGTGTCTGTGTGAATTAGCATTTGTGTGTGTTTCTAAAGAACCATTTAGTGTGTTCAGATATTGTGACTGCACTTACGCAGTGCTCAAATATTTGTCTAAACAAATGAAAGTTACAGTTAATGAAAGCTTAGAAATGAAATGTAGAGGGCACACGCAGCCACACATATGCAGTGTGTGCAGAGTAGCATCAGGCAGTCCTCTGTAAAGCACTTTGACCTAATTAGTAGCTAGTCGGCTACTATGAAGCATCCCCCAGACACACTCCTATACATGAATACAAATACACACTGACAAACACAAATACATCTATAGACACAAAGGGGTGTGCCCTTTCTTGTCCCCTCCCATTCTGCTGTTCCATACTGGTGTCTGCCAGAGGGCTTTTGTAATCTAGAGGGGCTGTGAATCCTGAATCCCGTGCGGCCCACCATTGATTTATGTCATTGTGTGCACTTTCAGCCTCTTCAAAGGTCACCTTGTGTGTCTCCTTTGCTCTGCATTCCTTTTCTGTTGCTACTGCTGTGCATTAGCTGCATTAGTTTTCTCATCACTCTTAAAATTTTATCTCAAAACCTACTCAGCCCTCTCTGTTCCCTCGAACAGCCGTATCGTCTGACGTGAAGAGAAAGCAAGGGTATAATTTCACTGTGTGGTTTGTAAAGACGTTTGCCCACAATGGTCTAAACTTTTTTTTTTTTTTTTTTATGGAGCGCTGTTGGAAATAGTGTCTGAGATTATTCCAGTCATAGCAGAGCAGGGAGAAAAATGTCTCATATGTTGAGTTATTGTCAAATTGTCAGTGAAAGCCGTCACTCAGCCAAGGTGCAGGCTATGCTTATCCATGCAGACAAAACACAACCATTACTGGAGAAAAGTGGAATCTGAATTCAGACAGCAGTCACGTTTGTCAGACACGTAGCACAGTTACTGCAATAGACGTGTCAGATATTGTTGTCAGTCACCATGTAAGCGCAGGGTTATATTTCGCTGCATTTGGTAGTCTGCTTCTAATCTTTGTCTTACTCATGTCCCTCCTGCGCAGAGTCTCTAGAGCCCACCTATCAACAGCTGCAAAAGATGAAGCTGGACAAAAGTCCCTTTGTGGTGGTGTCTGTGATTGGCCAGGAGCTGCTGACAGCCAGCCACCACACGGCCTCTGTTGTGGTGCTGGAAGCGGCTTTGAAGATCGGCACATGCAGCCTCAAGCTACGCGGCTCCGTCTTCTCGGCCCTCAGCAGTGCCCACTGGTCCCTGGGCAACACGGAGAAGAGCACCGGCTACATGCAGCAGGACCTGGAGGTGGCCAAGACCTTAGGTAAGAGGCCTGGCCGCTGGAAGCAATAGCAGTATACAGCAGAGTTTCAATCCAACATGTGACATAACATGTACATGCACATACAGCCACTTCTCAATTCCTCCCAATGTTTTGTCCTGCCCGTATTTGCTGTTCATACCAGAAAGACAGCTGCTGTTTCACATGTCTATAACATGAAATCTAATATAATGTGTCCCAGAGCTTAAAGCGACATTCTTAAGTTGCTTGCATTGTCCAATCATCAGTCGAAAAACATTCATAGTAATATAACTTTTTTCATGAATTGCCAGGAAAATTTGTGCCCGTACAGTAGGATGAATCTTACTGACTTTTATGAGCCCCTGACTTTTTTACTTAGCGCCACTGAGATTCACATTTGTGGTTTGGCGTAAAATATCTTGACAGCTGTTCAGTGTATTCTCATGAACTTTGTAGCAGACATGAAGAACATTTTGATAACTTTGGTGTGATCCCAAACTTCTGAGATCGCAAATCATTCTGTGTCATTTCCATCGGTCTCAGCTGTACTGTATTCTGTTGTACACTTAACATGGTCTTTGTGAGCGTGTTGGAATATTGATGTTAGCACAGCCCGGCATAGCTATTAGTATGGCTGTGGATTCCTACAGTGATCTAGTGGGATACCAGTATATTAATGTTGTATATAAATGCTGGCATATAACTTTGCAGTGAAGGGACTGGGACACGTTTTTTCTCGCCGTTTTTTTCCATTTGAAAATCTTCTATCAACCTTGAAAGGTCTTGTATTGCAGAAAGTTAAATTTTAATAATTACATTTTGATTATAAGAAGGTCTAGGTGACGAATAAATACTGTCCTATGCATACAGAACATGTATAATATAGGATCTTTGAGGTAGTTTAACACTGGGCCCCATGTGGCGACATTCTCTTAAATTCCTTGTATTTTCTTCTAATTTTCACTTAAGAGAAAGGAAAAAAAACAAACAAGGGAATTCAGCCCTAGAGATGCAAAAAACCCTTTTAACCAGATGCTCTTAATCAAGTTTTCTGGATGAAGAATCCCACTTGATCTTAAATTGGAGAGACATGAATGATTGTTTGTTATTAATATAAGTAACACCCCTCAAACACTCTAAGGGTATATAAGGGTGTTATGTTGTGGCACGTGCTAAGGAATTGAATGACAGATGCCACCAAAAAATAGGAAAACTTGGAGTAAACATGGAACACATTTCAAAGTGTCAGCATGTGTGTATCACTTCCTGCCCATTGACTCAATTTAACTTTTTTGCTCTGAAAATGATGTTACTTCCTGTAATAATAGACACACTGAGTGGGTGTTAATACAGGAGGAGGGGGGGGGGAATTTGAAAGAAAGACAGTATTGGAAGGGAAAAAAAATGAAAACAGAGTATCACGGACTGGCTCCACTCTTCTCACCCCCACACAGTTTGACACATGACTGAGCAGAGCAGCCGGAGATAAGGAGCCGCGTTTCTCAGGTGGAGCACAGAGACCCGCGCTTTACTTTCACCCTGTCTGTGGGGCCTCTCTGTCAGCCAGAAATAATAAGGTTTTCCCCTCTCACCCTCTGGAGCATTGAGATCAACACTACCAGCTGTCAGAAGAGCTGCTCTACTGTGGAGAACTTACAGCGGCCACTTTCCCTTTTAAGGGTGCAGTGGCATGTCAGTAACAAAGATGTGGTTCATCACATCACTGTTCAACAGTGGCGGCGGGATGATGTGAAATAAATATCAGCTGCTTCATAATCACAAAGGCTCCACTGTAAATATTCTTTGGTTTGGCCTTTTTTTTGTAACGCCTTTTTTTATTCATTTCTTCTCTAGGTGACCAAACAGGGGAATGCCGTGCTCATGGGAATTTAGGCTCGGCATTCTTCTCCAAGGGAAACTACCGCGAAGCATTGACCAACCACCGCAACCAGCTGGTTCTGGCCATGAAACTTAAGGACAGAGAGGTAAGGCGCACACATGGTGGGTTTGAAAGCTCTTACAGGAGTTTTGATGTGTATAGAGCAGCAGATCTGTCATTGCAGAGGACAATGAATCAAGGTTACATTTTTTTTTTTTTTTTACCCAAGTCTCTTATCGGGTTGAAGGGCTGTGATTGTGCTGTTCCCAGCATTCCTCTGTTCTAACAGTTTAGAGGGTATCTAAAGGGGAGTCTGAAGGACACAGAGATGCTTCTGCACATTGTCTATTTAAAAAATGGGTGTCAAGTTGGTGTGGAGAACACATGAAGGTGATGGGGGAGTTGAAGGAAAGGCCAGTGGATAGCCTGAGCAGCTGCTTCCCCTTATTATCAATGCAAACCAGCTATGCAGATATTATGCAGATGTTTATCCCTTTCATGTAGCAATAAGTCTGGGTATTTGTAACATATGCCTGTTTTGGACTGTAATTTACACTGATTAAGTCGTTGGAATATGGGGCAGAGAGACAGAAAAGTGGGAGGGAAAGAAGGATATGAAGCAGAAGGAGGGATTTATGATGGACCAACAGATCCACTTTTTTTTACTGTTCTGTTTTCTTTTTCTCCCACTAACTCTGTCTATCCCCCCCCCCCCCCCCCCCCCCCCCCCCCCTTCTCTCGCTGGCTGACCTCTGTGGTCATTGTTGGTGGGTGACAGGTGCTTGTTCCAACACAGTTCCCGTCACAAGAGGAGAAGAATGGCCTCCGTTTCCCCTTCATTCCTTATCCTCCCCACCAGGCCGGCAGGCCTGCTTGTTTGTGTTCCCTGATATCAGGAGACATTTAAACAGTCCAGTCAAACGCTGCAGCACAAAGCACCAGGATGAAACTAACGATTGAAAAATGAGGCCCCTGTTCCCCTTGACATCTCACCCTCCCACAGTCTGAGGATATATGCAGAGTAGAAGTATGATTATGAGTCTACAGACGCCACTGCCAAAAACCTCTGTCATGTAATGAGGTTAGAGAGAGAAATGGGTGAGAGACATAGACAACACATGCAAGGTCTTTAGTGTCTACTCAGAGTATTTGACTACGCGGCTCATAGTTGGCTGCAGCAGTAATTGGCCAGCCAAAGATCTGATTCAGTGCTGTAACTTGTTAGTGTACAGTATTTGTGCAAGTCTGTATATGCCCACCACTGTATCCAATATACCCACTAATGATGCTGCTATAATCCATAGTACAATTTTTCACCCACTGAGGCCAATTGTCATATTTTGCTTCTTGGAGGAAGAAAATACCCAAAGTGAACCCCAATGCTCACATATAAACAAAAAAATGTACCATGAGTGCCAGTGTGTTCAGGGGCCTGGTGGAGGTAATTGAACACCACTAATAGTTGCATCATATACAAAATGTCACCGATTGGCCCGGCACAGCCCACCCTCCTGCTCCCCCCTCTCCTCTTCCTCCTCTGAAGGCCCCTTAATCAGAGTCATATGTGTGTCACACCACCTGGTCTCCTTCAGAACACACTGGAGCCTGGTGGATAGCTCATTATGGCTGGCCCTGTGTTTTTGTTTCTGATGTAGACTTTTTATCTGGCCTTTTTGAAGCTGAGGTCACTTCCTAGAGGCCGAGGACAGGATGTTGTTTCTCACTCGATTTCCAGTTGGGGGTGGTGGGGGGGACAGAGACTTAAAGAGAAGAAGTGGCAACAAAATCAATCCTCAGTGATGCAGGAATATGTGCCATATGTGAATTGAAAAGACTTCAATTAGGGTGCATTGCAGTTACTGAGAATTCCCCCAGTAGAGTCTTTAATGAAATCATATAGTACATAGTGAAGTGTTTGATGTGATAAAAGGACCTGGTGGACCATGTGGCTTTGATATGACGTGGGATGTGGGTTTTGATTCTGTTGCGCTTCAGGTTTTGGATGTGTGGGTAAAAATCTTGGAAGATGATAACAGACATATTTAAATGAGCTCTATGAACTTTACAGTTAGTGTGTGTATATGTGCATGCCTGCGTGTACAGGCAAACGTGTGTGTTACTTGTGCATGCATAACCAATCCTACTCAGCTTTTCTATTCTCTGGCATTGCATCATAATACTACCTTTAAAAGAGAGTTTGGTTTCTATCTTTTTGGCCATCATTTCAAACAGCTATAATAAGTTTTAATTTGTCAAGGTAATTGCTGTCATCTGAAGCAAGGAGCACAAGTAACACATATCCCCACATCAGACATATGTAGTTGCAAGAGAAAATGAAGTGAGCAGTCAAATTACAAGCATTGTAATGATCCATCACAGTTGACAGACTGACTTCCTGGTTCAACTTTGATCTCCAGTTCTTACTTAGTTGTTACACAGACACGCAGAGATAGCATTTTCCTGCACAATGAGTGAATAATACTGACATTTAGGACCCACTCACTTTCATGTTTAACTCCAAATAAATCCAATATGGCAAAGCCATTGGCTTGTTTACCACCTCTCAGATTGTCTCAACAATTATTTGAGGTAAAACCTATAATGACCAAAACAAGTGACCGTTGCAAGCAACAAACTCAAAGCTTTGTTGCTTGCCATGGGAATAGAACAGAAACAAAATCATATTAAAATATAGATAAAATACATACACTTCTGTAGGTCAGCCACTGCAGAAGACCAATAGGGTGCAGAACCTGTGCTGCACCGTAGAATCCCGGTGCCCCTGCTGCTATTCAGGACAGATGCAGGAAATAAGATCCAGTTGTAATAAACTGGAAAGAATGTTAAAGGAACTTTCAACTAATTTCTTAAAGGTCCCAATACAATATACCGTGTTTACTTGGCAGCATTTACTTCAGTGAATATGTCTGTGGTTGTTAAAGCTCTGGTTTATAAACCACTTCAGCTACTAGTCTTGTCTACATGATGCACTTTGGCCTGTGTGCAATGAAGAACCAGAGAGAGACAAAAGACAGAGATCTCAGATGAGTGTTCTCCATAAATCAAGAGGCAGTATAGTATGTAGGATCATGTTGTATCAGTAAAGAAGCTATGCATGGGATTTCCTTACATCTGCTTAAAACTAACTATGGGGAGTTGCTGTGACTATCCACAGCACCATAGAGCAAAAGACAAACCCCAAAAACAACATGCTGGCCCCTATAGCCAACCAGATTCTGTGACATTGATAGATCATCATGAATCTGACCAGGAGACTTATCTATAAAGACAGGGAACTGAAAAAAGCAAACAAAATGGTAAAGAAAGCTGAGCTGGGAAAAAGCTCAAAGAGTGAGTGCTCTGTCATCCGCAACTGGGAGCTGCAGTCCAAACCAGTGAGGTCATAGGCTAGTATGAAGTTAGTGTTTTTCTTTAACTCGCTGCCTTTTGGAAAAATCCTTAGCAGATTTTCAGCTGTCATATATACTGCAGATAGAGCATAAACACACTCTGTAGTCTTTCTTGTTGTGTGTATGTATCTCTTACAACTTTTGTTTTTGTCCCACACCTGGATTTATCCATGGCTTGCCAGTAACCGTCTCTAACAATGGCCATCTCTGTCATTGTGAACAAAAGCCGTTAAACTTTGTCGTTCCTCTCCAAACTCCAATTCCTGTCCCTCAGTTTGTCTGTGACGTTTTCATCTTAAATAGTAGGTTTTAGTAGAAGGAGGTAACCCCTAATTTGGGGTGTGAGTATTTAGGAGAAACTGAGGCGGGCTGGCAGTGGTGCAGTCTGTAATTAAGTCTTGTGTGATGTTAAAAAGAGTCTCCACTGCAGACTCCCCCAACCCCAAGTTGAAATGGAAATCACGATCAGGAAAAAGTATAAAAGATACAAACAATGTTTGTTTTTTTATTATTGCTTTTTTTCCATAGGTTCCACAGCTCTTCTCTCTCGTGCTTCCATTCTTTTTCTTTTGCACATGCTTTTTTTCCCTTAAGTCTATACTCTCCCTCACCTCGCTCCCTTCTGCCAAAAGGAATTTCCTCAAACTTTGCCCCTCACTCTGAAAGTGACACGGACTATTTCATCATGGGTGTTTATCTTGCTGCTAGGTTGGGGCTGTATGGATTCTGCTGGACCTTCGCTAGCATAATGTGGCCGAGAGCTGAGAGATGAGACTCCAAATAAGGGGTGAGGACGAGGGCTAAGTGTGGGTGTTCCTCTTGTCAGGGTCAGAGTTTGTCAGTGTTTGTCAGCACTCTCACAGAGGAGGGGATCATTAAGGAGTCATTAGGGTATGGACGTGTGCCTCCACAGCCTGACTTGGGGGCCTGCACTAATAGAGGTTGGCAGAGAGGGGGGGGGCTTGGCACCCTTGCCTCTTTTCTTCAGCCTCCACTGCTTTGCTGATGAAGAGGGAGGATTTGGGAATGATTAGGGAGACTAATTTAGCTGAAATTCTGGGTGGGGGCTGGAGAACTGTGTCCAACTAAATAAAAGGCAACACTTCTCTTGTTCGCTGTGCACACCTCCTATGGCAAGGTAGTCTGTGAGTGCACTCAGCTGTTAATTTTACTTTGGTAGTAAAACCACTATTACTACCACATACAGAAGTACCTGCTTCCTCGCCTCCTGTTGTGCGAGACTGAGGGAGAGAGCTGGCCGCGATGCCGCTGCTCTAACAGCATGTCCAGCCCTCTGTGCCGTAATAACACACAGACTCGCCTCGGCCCACTGGTTTAGAACCACTCTACAGCAGCTCGCTTAGCCATGAATCATGAGAGATGGATGGCAGACATCAGCCAATGGGCCATGACCGGAACTGTGAAACAAGGTTGTGTGTTTTTGTGAATGCGTATGTGTGTGCACACGCACATGCACACACAGACTAATAGAAGCACATGTCTATGTTCCTCTATTCCAATATCTTGTGAATTTGTTGAATTCTGTGCATGTTTGTCTTGGAACAATTCATTCATGCAGAAATATTTAAACATACATAATATATATATTTGTTTGGGATGCCTTTTACATTTATTGCATTGGTTTTGATTGCTGCATTACGACTTACACATCATTTGCAAATCAGGAGATGATGTGAGTTTATTGTGTGTGTGTTAGTGAGAGAACATGTATACGTGAACATCAAAATGGCATATGTGGCTATTTGTGCTTTCAACCTTGCAATGTAATGGATAGCGTTGTCCTACGGAATGTTTTTACCTCAAACATGGAGCTCTTGCAGACACAAAGTCTGTTCATACGTGAAGAAAATCAGTCCATTAACATGTATTTCGTGTATGTGTGTGTGTTTGTTTGCACATGCATGCAAACCTGTGTGTGAGCTGTGTGCATTTGCTGCATTAGAGGTGACGCAGCATTGTGTCTCCCACAGTGGAGCATTTGGACGGTTGTCAGAGAGATGAATGACTTGTGTTATATCGACTACTGCTCCCTGCCTCTCTGCTGCCTCCCTCCTCTCTCCTTCCTCCATGCCCCATGCTTCATTTCTCCTCTCCACCGCCCTTTCACATCACCTCTACTTCCTTTATTTTCTTCCCTTCCTACTCACCTTTCCCCTCTTCTCCTCTCTTCATCAATTTTTTCTCCTTTTATATATCCCTGTTTGTCTTATTCTTTTCCCATTTCACAGCAACTCATAGCACGTTATGAGGTGGAGTGGCCTTTAGAAATCCGGCAATACGGGATTCATTGCCTTCGGGGGCCTGAATTTTAAATTATATCTACAAGGCTGAACGTTACCTGTATGGACTTCTGCATTTACTGATCAACCTGTCAATACACACGAATTACAAGCCCTATCGCTAATGCTACTCTAACAAGAGCCTAATCTAAACACTGCAGTGCCTTCTGTGGAATGAACTGCTCACAGTTGGGAAGTTGGGTAATTTATCTAGAATATTACACCTTGTATATACTTCGCCCGCTCGCTGCTGCAATCAATGGCAATACAGAGGGACAGATTAGATAACAAATAAACACTGACATGTCACAGGAGACTCCTTCACTTTCTGATACGCTGTTGTGGTGCACTATATGATTATAGATGACAACCAGCCGACACATGGATAGTGCTCATCAGAGAGAGGAGCTCCTCTGGGTTTCCACTGCACCACAGGACACCAAGAGCGCCATAGAGATTTTAATCATTAGGAAAATCAAATGTCCGATCATTAATCTTGGCAGAGTGATTTGATGTCACACGGTGAGAGGGATGAAGACAGAATGTGCCAACTCATCTTCCCTAGATAGTGGCTGACAATAAGGGATGAACCCTGATTAAAGGCGTCAGCCAGTGGAACGTTAGTTCACATTGCTTTGATTGAAATGAATTGTGTGTCAGTGTAGCCAACTGAAACACTGCCACCTCTATTTCTTCCTGGTGTTTTGAGTCATCCCACTGTAGTTCTTGCTTTCCTATGGGGGCCTGCAAGTGATTTGGAGAGGCAGGCTAATGTGCTTTCAACCTGTGTGATTAATTCATTCAAATCTCATCAGCCTAATCCTTATTCCAGTTGGTGAGTCAGTTTCATGCAAATTCGGTTCCCTGACATCAAGGTAATCTCACTGTTATTCACCAGTGACCAACAATGTCCAGAAATGGGGTCAGACCTCCCAGCTAAACCAGGCACTCCCACCTCCCTCCCCCCTCCTCCCTCCAGCCTCAGTTCAGCCCAGCCTTCATCCAGGCTGGCCAGAGAGCCATTTAAAGCTCTGGAACTGCATCCTTTCTCCAGCCCAATCGATAGTGGAGCTGTCAGCAAGATGAATGGAGGCTTTAGGAAGTCCATTTTAATGAAGGAGAAGGAGAGAGGGAAAGAGAGGTACTTGGAAAAGGAGAGAAGGAGAGAGGGGGACTCACAGAAGGTAGTTACAAAGGGAAGGAAGCAAAAGGAATAGAAAAAGAGGCCGAGAAGGGATGTGTATATGTGTTTATTGAAGGCGTGCGCAGAATTATGTGTGTATGTGTAATACTGTCTCCAGTGACAAGGGTTCAGGAGGGCTGGACTGGGCTGATTTAGCTACAGTAAAACCTATTCTTAGCTCAGCAGTGTGAAATGGCTCCTTGGTCCTTAGATACAGTGACTTGTAAAGCACATCCCAACACAGAAACCTATATTGTAGACGGTGGGGATTTCATCTGGCTGGCACACTAACATCACATCAAGTCCTCTGGCTCATGAATCATGTCAGAAGCTCTGTGATAAAAAAGATATTGTTGTGACAAGGGAGAGGTGCAAATCCAGCAGCAACTCCCTCCACAGCTGCCCTCAACCAACACACTGGCCGTCGGCCCAGGAGTTGGATGTCATCTGGAGCAGACATTAAACTTGGGATTGCGTTGATGTTGCTTTGTTTGTTTTCAGGCTGTTTAATATGCATTCTCAGCCAATACCCTTTTGCAGTACGTCAATATCTAGAAAAGGGTTGCATGGTAATTGGTGATTAGGAGATGAGTTAAGAGGTTAGGGATAGCCGGCAAAGTGTAGGCCGACAATGACCTCTGGGCGCTGCACCAACCGAGCCCTGTTTTCACTCATTGGAGCAATTACTGGCCATGATTAGTCACTGAGACTTTGTAAATGATTGTTGATTTATGCATATAGGGAAACCGTGACTCTAGCCAGGAAGGGCTCTACACATTAAGCATGGTCACTATACAATCAAGCAGATGAGAGAACAAGCTGGAGTAAGATAAAGAACATCTGATACCTTCTTTTCTTCCTTTGAGTACACAAATTTGGCATGGTGCTACTTAAACTAATAACCATAGTGTTTGCTTTCTTTGATCATACCTCTAAAGTCATTTACAGATTCACTTTCAGTGTCTTCTGACCTTAATTGTCTGGATTCAATTACTCAAAAGTAAGCGTATAAATAATCATACACATCGAGTAACACAGACGTAAGCAAAGCAAATTTACTTTACTCTCTAGCCATATTTTTGTCATCAGTTGGCTACATGAGCTATTTACATTACAAACACAAAGCGGAACGACAGAAAAAGGAGGAGGAAGTTAGTGTGCAGGTATGTATGCTGTATTTCCTCCCCTTTCTCCTTTCCCTGAAACAGGATGCATCAAAGAGAAAGGCCCTCCTCCTGCTTTGCTTTCACTTTTTTTTAGATCTATAAAGAGTAAAGTCTACTCCTGGAACCAGATTAATCCTCACCACCCGCCCCATTAGTGAAATGGAGATGAGCTAGTCCTAAGAGATAAGGTGAAATTCAGTTGGTGTATAGTGAGCTTTTTGACCGGTCTGGAAGGGGTTGAATGGTTTCTGTATTACCAGGGAACACAGGGTCTCCCAGGAAGAGAGAGGTCAATGCAGCTACAGCCGTTTGATGTTTGCATTATATATAGCTGTGCTACACACTGGGATGATGGAGACCGCATTTTTGCAGTGTGAGGAAATGGTCTTCTGCAAGACTCCCTGACATCCAGCCAAAGTCTGAGAATATAGCTCCCCAGCTTGGCTCGCCTCAAGCCTCATACCGTCACAACTCGTATACACTGAGACTTGCTCTCTTTCTCTTTCTCACTTGGTCTCTTCCCACTGTCATCTTTAGCTTTTGTCCCTAGTTACGGCAGTGTCAGCATTCCTGTCCCTGTGGCACAGTATCCAAACCTTCCCCACTCTCTCTTTGGAACAGAGCCCTGTGTCTGTATGAGGAGGTGGAATGTGTCTTTGTGGAAAGCGCTCAGAGAAGCAATAAAATGGAGAGAAAATACGAGGCCCCAAGTGAGTGAAATGAAAGTACTCCATCTTAGGAAAGGACGGAGGCCTACGGGTTCTGCTTATACTTGACCTTGCAGCACACACAGTATGGTCTCTAAATAACAGCCCAGGCAGGGCCCTGGCTGGCTACACATCAACCCCAGAAAAAGCTCTTGAATGTGCTGTCTTAAATGGAGAAACGGGCTGAGTGGAATCAAGATTGTAAAATATTCAGTAGAGGGCCCAGAGGTAAAGGCTGCTCTGGTATTTTATTGTAGCCAGGCTCAGTTATGAAAAGTTAGTAGCCATGGCTGGTGTTGTTACGCAGATTTAATTGCAGCCACTGGCTTTAGCTGGTGGCAAGGTGTGGCCCTTTCAGGTCGGAGGGATGTGGCTCCCTGTGGTGTCGCTCACACATGCCGCACAAAATTGTGCACACAATTTTGAAGCTGAAGCTTTGTGCTATTTTGTGACTACAGACAATGCCATAGGTTTTGATTTTAAATAGAATGATGGAAAATATTGCATTATTTTAATGGAAAATCTGATTATATGTTAGACCTTGTAGTTGATGCTACTGATACTGCTTAATAATATATTTGTATCATTACATAATCCTTTCCATGTGAGGGTGATGTGTCTTATTTATGATTGATGATCAGTGGTAGCATGTTTTTTTGGGGGGGAATAGTAACTGCAAATGAAAATATAGATTTCTGGTAGGACTTTTTTTCTAGCCCTGAGTAGGATTATACCTGTAGTCTCCCTCTGGAGGTTCATAAAGCCTCAACATAACCATGATGAGATACCTCAGGTGAAATAAAACAGCAATGGGACTCCCTGGGGCTCATAAAGATTGCATAGTACCAATTGAACGCAACTAAGATGAGATAATCAATATTTTCACTAGATTTAGGTTAAAGATGATGCTGTTTAGAGAGATTTGAGTGAGTGAATAACATTCATAAAACTGTAGATGTAGGGTAAAGGATGCTTCCCTTCCATACTCACTGGAATTTACACCTTTAACTATAGAAGTGATTCTCAGTTGCATAATATTCCTGAAAAACACCCATAAAACCAGTTCCTAGAGTGTATGTCTGATATCAGCATCTGCAGACCCTCCTTGGGCTGTTTGTGTGCATTCATTTTTTTGGTGATGAAGAAGCGTTATCTGCTGTTATGTGTGCGTGCACATGTAATGAGTTGGGCATCTGTGAATATGTGCATGGGCACGTTTTTGACTTCATCGCCATTCAGAGAGGCTTAGCTTGATTAGAGTAGTGTGATCCTCTGAAGTTTTAATGATGAGAGAAGTAGTAGCTCCACAGAGGCCAATCAAACAGCAGCCTCTGACACCATGCAGAGTCTTATCTTGTAACGTATGCATTCTGTGTGTCTCTGTCTGTGCGTGCGATTGTGTGCACGCAACATGGGTTTTTAATGTGTGGAAACATATATGATGGGATTTCAGGTATCATTTCTCACATGATAACGCTTGTTATCATCAACACTGAACACCGTTAGAATATGCATGATTCCTTTGTCTGAATGTTTGACATTTGGGGGTTTATGGACATACAAAGCAGAATCCATAATCATATAGCTTCATTATGCCTGTGTCAGGCATAGATCTGGCGCAGGAGGTGCCCTTGGTACCTCCGGGTGTCGTTGAGGGCTGCACGGAGTGCTGAAGAAGGTCGATGGCTGTTTCCTCCCCCCCACACTCCAGGGGACTGACTGACAGGCTTAATGACACTGTCGGGGTTGCAGCACGTCTCCAACTCATTTTCGAATGTGATTGAAGTTCGCAGTGGGTAGCTTTTCATCAGTGTTGAGCAGACAAAAGGGACCTTTTCATTGTTGTCTTTGTATGTGTGTGCAGATTGTATGTTTGCACATGTACGCCTGCAGCTTGGAGGAGATGCACAGGAGAAAAAAACTCTGTTACCAGGGCCATAACAGAATCTCACATTCCCAGAGATGATGAGTTTTATATGGGCTTGTACTCCAGTGTTTACTCGTATTTATAGCACACCATACATACATACATAATGCTGTTCTAAACAGAGGAATCTGCACAAATAGAGTTCTATGTCTGGGTCAGTTTGGAATGACGTTTTTATGATGTTGGACCTGGCCATATAAAGGTGTATATATATTCCTATGGTTTAAATTCAGAGCAATGAGTGTATATATATATATATAGTATATATATATACTCATTGCTCTAAATTTAAACCATAAGAAAGTGACAATAGGAATCATTCCCTTGATATAAAAACAGTCTATCACAGGAACAAAGATATTTGTAGCCAGTCATATGGCAGTATTTTAAAAACAAAATCAACCACACCCACAGCCTGGCTGATTGATTCAACTAAAGCTGTACCAAATAAAACAGGAAATACCATCTTATTTCATCACCCCAAACATCGGGACTCATGCAAGAACATTTTTGCAAGAACATTATTTTACTCTTACTTTTCTCTGTGAGGCTGCTGCCTGAACTTGTCATAAATCTCTTTTCAGGCTGATGGATGCCACCTGTTCATGAGGAGGTGCACTTTCGTGAGACGTGATGGTTATCATAACCCACGGTACAAAATTGCCATATAAGGCTCCATGTTCCGCTCTGCTTGTGAACGTGTTTCATTCACAATAAAGTTCCCAGAGAGTAAAAAAACTGCAGAGCTTCAAGCCCTGCTTTTTTAAAACCAGCAGACAGGAACAGAGGTGTTAGTAGACACCTAAAACAATTAGGAAACTCATTCTTCAATTCATCTGTCAACAGCAGATCCTCAGTGTAGAGCTGCACATGGATGTTTAGTAAGATACCAAATAGATGCTGTGAGTGACAGCAAAAGGGATATTGGAGGGGGTTATTAGAGTCTGTAGGTGATGTTAAATTGGCAGCTGCAACAAGATGATACTGGACAGACCTCTGCAGAGAAGTTTCATAGCACTTATCAAAAGGTTATGTTTTTATCGTTTGTTAATTCCAGTATCATTTTTATTCATTGTTACTCCACCCTTTCCTGTCATGGATCTCAGTTAGAAAGAGTGGATTGCAGCCTCTGGGTCAGAGATGCCTCAAGTGGGAGTTCAAGTATCTTGGGGTTGGAGCAGGAGATAGAGGGCAGTGTCTGCAGGGATGCAGCCTCTGCATTGGTCTGTCATGGTGAAGAAGGAGCTGAGCCAAAAGGTGAAAATCTCGCTTTACCAGTTAATCTAAGGTCCTACCCTCAAGTGTGGTCAGAAGCTTTAGGTAGTGACGGAAAGGACAAGGTCTCAAGTACAAGTGCCCAAATGCTCCATAGGGTGGCTTGGCTCTCCCTTAGAGATATAGTGAGAAGCTCGGCCATTCAGCAGGAGTCAGAGTGAGGTGAGGTGGCTCAGGCATCTAGTGAGGATGCCTCCAGGATGCCTCTCTGGTGAGGTGTTCCGGGCATGTCCCCTCTGGCAGACGGCTTTGGGGAAGACCCAGGACAAGCTGGCGATACTATGTCTCTTGGCTGGCCTGGGAACGCCTCAGGGTTTCCCTGAAAGAGCTGGACGACGTCAGTGAAGTGGGCTTCTCTGATGTTGCTTTTGCCCCCTCAACCCAACCTGGAAAAGCAGTAGAAGACAAGACAAGATATTTAAACTACAAAATTAATTCAGATCAGGCCCAGACAGTCTATGATAGAGACAGGTCTGGACCACTCCTGAATTTAGGAGATATTTGGGATTGTAAGAACATTGTTTGTATATATATCATAATTGCATAGCAAAGTCACAACCACCAGCAAACCCTGTCTCTTAAAGCAGGCAAGGAGCTGCTAACAGAAGTCCCAGCAACAAACTGTCCTATTGCACTTTCAAGCATTATACAGTAGAAAACACCAAGAAGGCAAAAGGCACACAGGCATAAGACACTCTGTCACTTTTTATTGCAAAAGGAAGGATGATTCAAGAAGCTAATAAAAGTAATGGACCTAAAAGCTGAAAGAAATGCAAAGAGTGTATTCTGACTTTGCACTTTTCAAAACCATGTTTATGGAAGTGTACCCTTTTTAGTATCTTGTAATCTAGTAAATTTATATGGAGAAGAATTTTTTGTATAACATAATTAAAATCAATTAAATCTTTGAATAAATTCTTATTAACTGTTCATTATCTGAATCCACTTATGCAAAATCTGAAATTTTATTTTAAAGAATCGTTAGGAACGACAGGAAGTTGTAGAACATGTAAACTGATGGTGCAGGGTCAGCAGATGCTGAGCCACATAATGTGAAGAGGTCGCCAACTTTCTGCAGACTCAATCGCTACAGACCTCCAAACTTCATGTGGAATTCAGATTAGTTCAAGAACAGTCTACAGAGAGCTTTATGGAATATGTTTCCATGAACAAGCAGCTGCATCCAAACCTTACATCACCAAATATGATGCAAAGCGTCAGATGCAATGGTGTAAAGCACGCCACCACTGGACTCTAAAACAGTAAAAGATGGAGTTCTCCGGAGTGATGAATCACGTTTCTCTATCTGGTGATCTGAGAGACGGGTCTGGGTTTGGCTGTTGCCAGGAAAACAATACTTGTTGTACTCCATTGTGCCAAGTGTAAAGTTTTGTGGAGGGGGGGATTATGATGTGGGGTGTTTTTCAGGAGCTGAGCTTGGCCCCTTAGTTCCAGTGAAAGAATTTTGAATGCTGTCATATCCAACCCCACACACTAGGAATGGGATTTGACATTGAAGAGAAATGTGAATTTAATGCCATATAATACATCTCTATTGTGCCGTATCCACATTCATAAAGTTACCAATTATTACTGTCAGAGCCTTATTATAATACAGGAAGTGTTATGTAGAATCTAATCTCCAGTGTACAGAGCAGCATGTCCATTGGCTGTACTTCTCAGCTGACTCTCACTAGGCTCTGGTTACAGTCCACCTCAGTGCAGCCATGAACCATTCGGGGCTGCAGATGTGGGATGAGTCATGTAATAGTTGTTGGTGTTGGCTCAGCTGTACTCCTAACCCCCTCCTTTCCACCCTTCCTTTCTCATTTCCTCCTCTTTTCTTGCTCCATTTTTCTTAGGCCCTCTAAACTAGCCCGCTCACCTTTTGTTAAGCAGCAGTTGGGCATATGTTATAGCTGTGAAGCCTGTTTCCTGTCATTTAATATTAGTGCAAAAGTGGCCTGTGATTGCTCCATCACTCCAGTGTGAAGGGGCCAATCTAACACAGACAGCAATCCACTTTATTTGGGTCCACACTGGTATTTTTGCTATCCTTCTTGCTCTTGACTGGTAGAAGTAGAATCCAATTGGTGCTTACGAGTCAGCTGACACTCTTCAGCTCTTGCTCAGCATACAAAGTCCCCCTCCCACCTGCAGGACCTTCTTTTTAGCTTTAGCTCGTCCTCAGCAAAGAGAGTTTAGCAGAGCCAAATATTCCTCCTACGCTGGCAAATCCCCCTTCTTACATTGCGTGACCTGAACACAACAGGCATTCCAGAAAAATCAGGCCTTCAAATTCCAATACAGTCCCTGCAGAGTGTTTGGTAAACATTTTCCCTTCCCTGCTCTGTGTCTTTTTCTAGCTCTGCCTCCTTATTCCCTGAACACCCTTTCCCCTGCCTTGTCTTTCTTTATTAGGATGTGTGGTGCTTTTTGTTCCTTGAAAGACTTGTGTTAAAATAGCAGAGACAGGTGTGTATGTGTAAGTGTATGTATGTGTATGTGTGTTTTTGTGGGCAGAGGGTGGAGGAGAAAGCAGCACTAAGCGAATACGCATCTCGGGTGGCTCAGCTGAGATGCCAAATTAATTTGTGGCTGAAGGGCTGTAACAAAAGCCAATCACCCTTCCGCTCTGGCTTCTATTCTGCCATGGGCGAGAGATACAATCAGGGCCCCTGCTAGCAACTATTTACCCTCCCTGTCAATCAGTCCTGTGGCGTGTGCGCACAGCCGCAGGCAGCACTGGCAGGTGGCCCGGCATCTCCCGGAAAACATGTCTTAAAAGCAACAATTATTTCCCAATCGTCCCTTCCTGTCTCATCTGCACCGCAACCCCACGCCACACAACCTGGCCCGCCCTTGATCTCTCATCTGCCTTCAGCTCTCTCCTACTTCCTGTCTGCCTCGTCAATCAATTTTTGAAATGTTGATCTCAACGGAAACTAATTAGGCAATACTGGTTTTGTTTGCTCTGCCTTTGTACATTATATTTAAAGTAGGGGCACAGTCCCCCTCCCCCCTGTCTTTCATTGGACATGGAAAGGAATGTTCCCGGGATTTGGTTTCCATCATGGGAGCTTACCATCCTCATGGTCTTAAATCTCTGTCACAGTGGGAGGTAGTGTGTGTGCACACATGTGCCTTTGAGAATGTGTGCGTATGTGCGCATACGTGCATAATGTGTTTATGGTCGTGTGATAATACAGCCCAGTAGTGAGATCCTCTTTTTAGTCTTTATCGGTCAGACCAGTTCTGTCCGCCTGGGGCTAAAAGCGAAGGACCCAGTGGTGCTGAAAGCTGTGGGTTATTGTGGTGTAGCTTGAAGGAGACAGTCTATTGAGCAGCAAGGTGGTTTGGAGGGACAGCCCCAGCTTTTGATCCCACCAAGTGCTGGTGTTGACGCTGTGTTCTGCAGGCTGCCCAGGCCACAGTAGCCACCCTCACCAGGCTTGTAATTACATTTAGGGAATAAAAGCACAGAGGGAGGAAGGGATTTAAATGGCTTGTGCGCCAGGCTGGAGGTAGATCGAGGTGCTTTTGCTCTCTCAGCTGCATGTCATTGTGAATTTATTTGCCCAACACTACAGAGCGTAATGGCAAGAGTCAGTGTAAGGCATGATTGTGCTGGCTGTTTGCCTAATACAGTAGGTGAGAGATGGATCTTAGTTATATTTTAAATATAGTTATACAGGCTACAGTATTTTAGGATTTAATTTAGTTTTCAGAATTTTTTAGAGTTTAGAGATTTAGAGGTTTTTTTTTGTTTCTGGCAAGCTGATTAATTTAATTATAATATTCACACTTTAGCTTTTATCCTTGTTCTCTCAAATGGTGGGTTTATCAGTCGCTTTGACCTGCACATTACACTTTCTTTTTTTTTGAGAACATTTCTTTCCATCTTATTAATTAAAGTAATCTAAAGCAGTACCGTTACAGTCAGCCAGGAACCAGAAAAGCAATGTAACCCCTACTTCACTGCGATTGACCTGATACTGATTTACCAGTGGGAATCATACAACACATGCAGTGTTTTTCTACTTCTTCAAAAGCTTAGACCTATTTCCTGTCCTTAAGCAAAGACATTTGATACAATTCATATCATTTCACATCATTTCATCTCAATCTCATCAACCTGTTTTATAACTGATTCCGACGCATTCACACTAACACTAACATTGCTTTGGATTCACAGTCACTTTGTGGAGCTCACCTTTTCATATCACAAAAGAAAAACACAGCGAAAAACAAAGCAATTGAAAGCAGCCATGCATCTTTCTATTTCACAGAAATCTGATTTGGTCTAAACCCATTAGGTGTGAGTTACTTGCTGTTGCAGATGGATTAGACGAGAGTGGCTCTGTCTCCCTTCTCAAAGAGAAGTGTGAGGTACTGAGAGTTTGGACATTTGATTGCCACTCTTCATTTCTTTCATTGTGTCAGACTGCTCCAGGCAACAGCTCTGCTCAGCTCATATTGATCCAGGTCCTCAGACCTTAATGCTGCATTATCTCTCCTCTCCTCTCCTCTCCTCTCCTCTCCTCTCCTCTCCTCTCTTCTCAACAATATGGAATTCTTAATGTACCATTTGAATACGTTGTCCTGCATGTCCGGCCTGATTCGTCCAGCTGTGTGGGCTGACAGGGACAGTGCCTTCCCTTGCACAGGTCTCCAAAATGCCCTTGAATAACCCTGGAGTCCTACGTCCTTGGATTGACCGCCCGGCTTCAATGCTCTCAGATGCAAGCGGGGGCCGCTGCATGCTATGCTATATTTGGCACCGTCCTCAGACACAACAGGAATCTATAACAACAAGCTAATTATCCTTTAATGGACAGGCTTTGAAAATGACGTTTTATTCTCGTCCCCTTTCATCTCACTTCAGCAGAATTTTGGCTTGTCGATTTTCCCACCTGCGCAAAGTTTGGATGACTTTATATGTCATGCCTAGCAAAACAGATTTCATTTACTAACAGGTAACTAAGGTAGCCCGATATAAATCAGTGTACTCATTTGTGGTCACATTCACATTGACTGCTCCTAACACTTACTTGAGTTTAAAGACGGTTATCCAATCTACACACCATTATGTGCCTCGTTCCACTTTGTCCCTATAGCTTGAGGCCTTGCAAAGTGGCCAACCTTTTACCTCAAACCCCTCCTAAATGACTTTCAAACACTACTGTGATTTCCTCCTCTGTCACCACAAGGTCTCCCAAGAATATGCTATGCCCGTGGAGATTTGACTTTAGCACAGAAATAAACAGCAGCCCTGCGCAGCCCTTCAAGGCTTTGCTCTGATTTAGAGAACATTAAGATTCATTCACAGTGCCCCGCTTCCCCAGTGTGCCACCTCTTCAATTTCCTCCTCAACCAGACTTTAGATTCATGTGTTTATATGAGAAGGCAGGAGGGCTGTTTCTGCATTTGAACGCTGACATCCTGTCACAGGGGACAAGTGTTGTGACTGAGGGTAGGGGCTGGAAAGGTAAAGCTAGGCTCTTGCTCAGTTACCGTACCGCCCTCCCTCTCTTTTCCTCACTTAACATTTGGCCATTTCTATAAACCTTGTTTTGTCTAGTGTATTGTCAGAGAAAGGGAGCTTGAAATATCAGTTCCCCCCCATCCCCCCCTTTCTCCCCACTTGAAGGGAACAGTCAAATTTTCCACCATCACCAATGGAGACTGTCAGATCCAATTTTACTCTCTGCCTTTTGTGTTCCTTCCTCTTGGCTGCTCGTTGCCACTCCCACAATATAGCCTCAAACACACACGAGCACAAACACATGCAAATGCTAGACGTGGTCACACACAGAAGTGCATGTGCGTGCATGCACAGACTACCCACAGCAAATATGATATTTTCACATGCAAAAGCATTGCCCGCACTGCAGTTTGTCGACATGATTTGTTTACTTCACATGATGTTACATGGGTGTGTATGCACCAATTTCCAAGTGTACACTATATGTGGATGTGAGTGTGTGACCGTTGAGCAGCAGACAGCCTGACAGACGGTGTAGTAGCTGTCACGAGTGCCCTTACCCATAGCTTGACCTTTAGTGACAATCAATCCTTTGTGAACATGTCGTGTGAAGGCTAAAGGAATTATCAAGCTACAGGCGCTCTGGCGTCATTTATCTACAAGCTGGAGGTCACACAAGTCACGGAGAAACAAGAGTCTCCACTGGTGTCTCATCACTGTTAATAGATTAGATTGGCTCAGATGATTGATTAAAGAAATCGGTTAACAGCCGGGTAACTTATGACATCTGTGTTTATTGTTCCACTTGTGAAAAAGAAAAAAACACCATCCTCAAAAGTGCACTGTACAAAATAACTTGGCACACGCGATCATCCCGCCTGTTATGCAGTCATCTGTGATTTTGGAAACAACTGTTATGACTTATTTCAGAACTTGGAACGTTAAAACGAAAGGGGTCTGTAATTTAGCTCCAGAGAAAGCAACGCTGAATTCAACTTGGCCAGTGACCGCCACAGTGGACCGCCGGATGCTGTATGGGTGTGTATGTACGCTTGTGACCGTGTGTGCATCAAAGAGCGCGATCAGGCACAGATGTACCTGCCCTCGCTTGGCGCAGCCTTCCCTGCTTAAAAAAGCAGAAGGTTTTGATATGGCAGAAAGGCAGTCATTTGGCTGATCTAATGGTGGCTCCCAGAGGATCTATATCTGTGTGCAAACACAGAGCGAGGAAAGAGAATGGAGTATAAAGCCATATAAAACCAGCTGAATATTTTATCATATGCATCCCCACCCCCAGCCTGGCGTTGCCAGAATTCTCTCTCTATGATACCCCCTTCCTTTTTCTCACTTTATGCACGCACATACGCACATATATGATCTTTTGCCCATGCACACACAGAGAAGAGCATGTACCTGCAGAAAGGATCATTCAAGCTTCATCTGAGAGCACCTTCGACTGGTCTCTGAGTTTATTACAGTTGAGATGTTTCCTTTTTTGTCAGAACGCATCACTGCAGGTGAATTCAGATCTAAAGACATCCTTGCCCTGGGGATGTCTCTAGCATTCTCTTCTCTCATCCTTCAAACACAATCTCTCCCGTAGCCTTTTATCTGCCTGCCCCCCCCCCCCCCCTCTCCCACTCTGCTTTCCCTCCACACCCCACTCCCCCCAGTGTGCAGTTGTGTTCCCTGCCAGCCAGCTCCTGTTGCTGCTAGAGCCCAGCTCGTTATAGGAAATACTGGTGCATGGTCCTCCTCACCTTCCCCCCTACACTTCCTTTTAATTAGACAGCTGCTTGTGTGTGTTTGTGCTTGTGTGTGTGTGTGTGTGTGTGTGTGTGTGTGTGTGTTGTGTGTGTGTGTGTGTATGCATGCATGTGTGTGTAGTGTTTGTTTGGAGGGGCTGGATTGTTTTCAGTCACATGAGTCGTCTTTTTGAAGTTATTGGTATCACATTCAGCTTTCTTGTTTCTCTGATGTTCACCTGAGGCATTAAGTTGCAGCATGCTCTCTGCACACACACACACACACACACACACACACACAATATATTTCCTCTGTTTAATTTTAATAACTGTAAACAATTCAGCTTATTTGGGGTGCTGCAACATTTGATTAATTAGTCAATGGACTGAAAACTATTTGGATAATTAATCGAGCAATTGATTAATTGTTTAAATCAATGACAAACATTTGCTGGTTGCAGCTTATTAGATGCATATTTTTGATTGTAAATTTAATCTCTTTAAGTTGTGAACTAATAACAAAGCTATATGAATTTTATTTTTTAAAACCTTTTATGACATTTCAAAACCTATGCTATTCATTTTTACATATAATATACATTTTTCTTTTTAATTATTATTAAGTAAAAACTGTTGGTGAATGTGTCTGCACTAATAGCCTAACATTTGTTTAGGTACATTGAAAGACAGGAATGTCTGTAGTAATGGAATCAAACCTTTTCTCCATCCCCTGACTCTTCTCCCATATAATCCCATTAACAGCACTTTGCTGCCCTGCCCTCCTGCAGGACATGCCGCTTGGGCAGCGGGCAAACTCCAGAATCTGTTAACAGCCCGCGTTTTCCAAAACTGCTCCACCCCCTTTCTCTCTGTCTTGCTACACTTAATAGACATGCTGACATCTTACTTACATTATTTGAATCAGGTTGTAAATTTAGGGTTGATTCCAGGCCTTACTGATCTCTCTGCAGGTGGAATGTGTTAATGCATGACAGTGGAACAGCCTGCTAGCATGGTGGACTATGATGCATCATGCAGGCTTTTTCATGAAGGTGGTCAATGCCTGTATGCTTTACCACTTATTAGCCTTTGTTTGCCTGGGTCTGTCTACTCTGGGAGATTCCGTACTTGTGTTTTGCAAGCATAGTGGTGGTCGTCTCTTAGGCCCGATTTCAACCGTTTACATCACCATGGCAACCTTGTCCCATAAGCTCTCTGATGATATCCGTGGTTGTTTGCAGTAAACCAGGGCACATCGGTCCAAAGTGAAATAAGGATTTTCAAAGGCATGTTCACACAGCCGCATGGCTCAGCACAGCAGTGGAGTGGTGGGCAGCACTCCGCTGTTCTCAGGGTAAGAAATAAAACACACACCAGGGGCTCAGAGTCACAGAACTCACATAGCACCGAGCCCAGCCATCAAGAGCAGCTCTGCTGCATGACATAAGGGGGTAATTATGCTAAGTACAATACATTACCTCTAGCATGTGCTATGAAAGCAGCCATTTCTCTAACGCGCTGCAGAATATAAACATACTTAGCAAAGGAGGCTGAAGGATGAGAATCAGCAAGGAATCCTGAACCACTGTCTTTTTCAGAGGATAGAAATGGAATAATGTTGTTGGAGCCAAGCATTTCTGATTAACATGTCATCTCAGCCCTTCCCTGCTGTGTCCCTTCTCTTTTTCTCCTCTCTCTCTGAGGCAGAACTAGTTTACGTTTCATTAGGGGACCTTGGTGCGAAATGTGTTTGCTGATAAGAGCCAGCGGTTTATCAACAGTTTATAAAGGATAGCGTTGGGATTAATCAAATCAGCACACATCCGGAGAAGGCTGGACTCTGTAAACACAATCAGATCTGACTCTGCAGACGGATGGAGAGAAGTGGGGGAGAGAGAGTGTAAGAACAGGGAGGGAGGGAAGATAAGTGAAGAAACGAAATGGAATCAAATTAGAAATAAGTGTGTTTGGCAAAAAATTATGTATTTCGGGCAATTATTTATCTCCCAGACGGAATGTTATTTCGGATACTGGTGGGGAGTCAAAATGAGCAGTGGTGCAAAGAGGGCTACAGTCACAAGTGAGAAAAATATGGTCCCAGTGTCTGTCCCTGAGCCAAACACAGTGCATCCTCTGTGACTGGCAAGGCTGGTTCCTCATTATCTGCCTATCTTGGCTTCCATCTGAGGAGAAAATGCAGCGTAGCAGTCTTTCTTTAGAGGGACACTGATCACAAGAGCAACTCATCTCAACTGGAGAAAGATTGTACTCCCCCTCTTGCTTTCTCTCCCTGTGTCTCCCACCGCTCTCAGATAGACAGAGATGAGGAATCCTCTCTGTTTTCTGCTTAGAAAAGTGGAAGTTTGAGTTGAAGAGATGGAGTGAGGCTTCAAAAGGCACATGTAATTGAGCAGCCCTAGATAGGCTATCTGGGAACATGAAACAGCAACAGTTGTGACGGAGGGTAATTGCCTCCCTGGGCCCGTATAATGCCTTGTCGAGTCTTTAAACTTGAGCAAACTGCTGGAAGTCCTTATGTCAGCAGGTAATTGGTTCCAGGCATCAGCAGCTATGTGAAATGAAGGAAAGATAGCTCGGTGGGGTACATGTATGTGCGTTTTAAAAAAAAATAATGCACGAAAGAAAGAAAGGAGTCTGTCTTTATAAGCGTCTCTGGGATTGTGCTGTTGTATTGATTTTTTTTTCTTAATGTGCTTTGCTTTTCATTTATTCAGAGGGCTCAATATTTTCATTATGTGGCACTAGAGCAGAGCAACAACATCTCCTGCGTTCTGCGGACACGCTTCTTTAAATTATATTGTGAAACATTTGTGGAGTAATATAAATTTGGGAGTCAAAACGTGCTTACGCTCTCCCGGGGTTCAATGCATTGATTAGTGTCCACTTTTGTAAATTGGGGGTATTAAAATTGATTTCGTAAACATCCTGCAGAAACTACATAGAGTGGTTTAGGTTTTGCTGTAGCTGACTTTGACATTGTAGTTGGTCATCTCTAAATGCCCCAAGGTGATCCAGGACGTTCCTGTTGTGAGGCATCAAGCTTGACGAGATGGACAATGCTGTGGCCTTCACTGTCAGGCCCTCTGCTGGCCTGCGTCCAAACCCCTTCCTGGCTAAAGCAGGGGGAGTGGGACTTTAGGAAAGAAATGCTTTATTAGCTGGCCCTGCATGATTAATTGAACATCTGTTCACACAGAAGACAACTGACCTCAATTCCCAGCTGTTTACCCTCTGTATAAACAGTTAATAAGCCTGCAGTGAATGTGTCACATAGGAGGTCAAGACTGCATTTCATGAAATCTCTCAATTTTACTGCTGAACCTCTTCGTCTGCAGTGCACTCTGTAGTTCTATTTTCACAGGTGGACGGCGCTTGAGAAAATGGAAGATGGAGTAGATGAGAAGGCACGGAGTGTTGTTCTCTGTGTTATAAGCTCGAGAGGTCGTGCAAGCAGTCAGTCAGCCTGCAGGCCCCCTACAGCTCAGTGTGAAGCTAGAACCCCTTTATCCCCTGCCTGATTAGCGCCGTCTTTGTTCCGTTGATGGTGGCATGCCATGAAGTGTGATTGCAGTGGGCAAACTGTCGGCTTTAAAACAAGCTGCTGCTGCTGCTGCGCTGATCTGCATCATACTTTACCCCCCTCCTTGCTTACCAAAGACCAAATCAAATCAAGTTTTGTTTTCCCTTTTGGGGTCTGTGAGCCCCCTAAGAGACGTTAAAATTTTCATTTCTTTCTTTTTCCAATCCATTTGATGTACAGTAGTAATGGGTAAAGGGATGATGAGTGTGGGCGGGGACTCAGTGAGATGACTCACTGTTGATGGAATGTGGGTAAAATTAATGTGGTTATTTTGAGATTTGTTTTCATTTGCCTACAGTTTGTTACCTTTATTTCTTACTTGGTGTCTGTCTGTCTTTTTTTCTATCTATAGGCTGCTTCGATGGCCCTAAGCAGCTTGGGCCATGTATATACAGCCATCGGGGACTATCCTAACGCCCTGGCCAGCCACAAGCAGTGCGTCCTGCTGGCAAAGCAGTCCAAGGATCAGCTGTCCGAGGCCCGGGAGCTGGGAAACATGGGGGCCGTCTACATCGCAATGGGAGACTTTGAAAATGCTGTCCAATGCCATGAGCAGCACCTGGGCATCGCCAAGGCCCTGGAAAACAAACGAGAGGAGGCCCGGGCGTACAGCAATCTGGGCAGTGCCTACCACTACCACCGCAACTTTGACAAGGCCATGTCCTACCATACTCATGTCCTGGAGCTCGCCCAGGAGCTGGAGGAGAAGTCCATCGAGATGAGGGCCTACGCAGGACTGGGTCACGCCGCCCGCTGCATGCAGGACTTGGAGAGGGCCAAGCAGTACCATGAACAGCAGCTCTCTATAGCTGAGGGTTTAAAGGATCGGGCCGCAGAAGGCAGGGCCTCCTCTAATTTGGGTATGTATGTGTAACAGCTGTAAAGTGAGTAGAACATAAAATGCATAGTAGTTCCCGATATAGTTATATAAACAATAAATTTATACTATTATTTATAAGAAGTGGTTGCTGCACTTGAAAGGCTTTATAGACTGAAGAATTCTGACTTTCAAGCTGTCGATGGCCTTGATGTTTTCATTGAAAGTCTGGAGTTACAGACTAAAATCTGTGATTAAAAGGATTCTATTTTAAGATTTTAATTGAAATATCCAATGCGTCTACATTGCCTTATTTGAATATCCATTATTTCAAGTGTCAATATTAAGGAGCAAAAGCAATTATTTTTACTTACAATTAATCATGGTTAATTGTAATTAGCTTAATTATGATTATTCATGATTAATTGCAATTAGTCAGAGCAAGTTGTGCAACTAATTAGTTCTATTGGCAGCCCACCTATATATACAGTATATATGTAATTCCATTTTATTCATTTCTGTATATTTTAATAGTCATTTTAATGTTTATATTGTAAGGTAAATCTGGCTAATTTTGATAATGCTAATTGTCACTATTAGTCTAAATTGTCAGGGTTAAAAAAAGGTAGCACTAGTTTGTATTTCGTGGCTACATTTGATTGATTTTGGTGTGAGCATTCTCATCACAGTTAATCAGTGTCACCAATCATCTTGAATCCTCATCTGTCACGAACATTCCCCAAGGAAAATCTGCTTTTAATGGACCAAAGCAAAGGTTTGAGTCCAGAAGCAAACAGGATGAGTCTCTGTCTTTGCACATCCCCAGAGTTCAGGAAGCACCTGGGAGTTAGATAGAAATCTTACAGACTGGAAGATTTGTTTCATGAATAAATTATGTGGGTAGTTGTAACGACAGTTGACCTTGCCTGCTGAAATGTGGGATAAGCAGAAAGAATCCAGAATGAGTGAAGTGACCGATGACATTCACTTCCACTGTTCAATAACAATACTGACTGTATGTTCTTAGGTTTATTACCCTACATAAGTTAAGCCCTGTCTGTCTTTTTCTTGTTTTTGGGACCCAGTGAAAGCTTCCATTTCCTGTTAGTGTTTTCAGTGAGCTGCCGGGTACATTCCTTTGTTTTCATTCATTTAAATGAGCTAGTCACTTAATGTTATTCTCAGTGCTTTGCTTTATGGTTAATAAGGACTGAGTGGTACTTTTAAGCAGAGGTCTCCAGTATTTTATCGTATCATCAATATTTAATATAATGCTGTTTTTAACCTGCAGTATTTCAAAGTTGCATTAAGTTCTACAGTAGATTATGTAAGCATGCATGCTAATGCAGTGCTGAGGATGAGGGCAGTGTATGTTAGAGGCAACTGTAATTTGTGAGTCCTGGACGTTGATGGAATGCTAACATATAACACACACTGTCAGAGTATAAATAAACCCCATCAAAATGTGTACATTTCATGGTCAATCTCCTCACAATAATCTGCTCCGCTCTCACCTGTACACCGGCTCTGTTCTGGAATGAGAAGTGGTCTGCAGGAAATAAAAAAAAAGAAAAAAGATGAGAAAGGACTAAATTAAATATATGTAGTCTTTTGATTGGAAATTAAAATTGGATCATTGTCCCATTTACAATACAGGCTTTAACAGCCAAATCCTGTTTCAATGAAATTATTAGCAAGGTAACCTTGTGGAGTTTTCTAATATAATGATGAAAGTAACCTTAGAGATAAAAGTATGAATATAAATGGCATAGCCAGTTTTGCCATATTTAGTCCTGTAATTACAACCTTTGCTGGATGACTTATGATCGCAATCAAGATAGTAGTAAACCTGACGCTAATGGACAACTAAGAGGCATAATAGTTCCTCAGTGATGAATTATTACTCAAGCTAATGTCTAAAAGTGTGCGGGCAGAGACTGGGGTTAATCAGCCAAACATACGGTAAATTGAAGTCATCGTTTGACCAGCCTAATGCTCATATCACATGTCTTGGGTTGCTGTTAGCAATAGACTTGATTTTAAAAGTGGGCTGATAAGTGGTTATCATAAATTAAGGTCTCTAGTGAGAAGATTTTATGATGCTACAGTAGCTACGTGTGGGCTTTATTACAAGTGAGCACTATACAGCGCGTCAGGCGGCAGATTTATTCTTGTCTGTGGGATGATTGCCATCATGACAGGCACGGCAGCCTTATTCATTATTAGTTGCAACATTACAGTTCTTCTAGTACATGACAGTGTAATGATAGTGTAGCTGATGCAGTGTCAGAGACCTTGTGCAGGAGCAGGCACTAAACGATTGGGTGCAAAACATGCAGCCTGTTGCACTGTGGAAACGGCCTAGATAAGCTGGACCTTCATGAGGAAACAGAAACTCTGACACCTTGGGGAGTTTGCTGCCCATTTCGCCGTAGCCTATCTGTTGGTACTTCTTGGTCTTTTTGGTGTCTTCCTCTTTTATTCTCTCCGTCTCTCCCCTCACCCCTACTGATTGTAATCTGCAGCTGTCAAGCTCCCAGTAATTGAAACTGACTTGATGAATCGCTTAATTACCTTTAATAGCTGATTCAAGAGGAGCTGAATAATGAAGATAACAGGGAATGAAGTGGAGGTTGTGAAGCACCAGTCTGTAATTGCACCATTGTTGTTGTTGTTGTTGTTTTTTTGTTAGAGGCATTGGAGCATGCATTGTGATTTCGTCATCGATGCCCTCAAGCCTGCTTAGCACAAGAAGATATAGACTTAAAAATAACAGGATGTTGCTTCAGACTTCAGGAAATGCTTTTTACGTTGTGCACATAGAAGGGAAAGATGATCAAGTGAAAATTAACGAGCAGCGATAAAAGCAAAAGAAGTGTGCGAGAGATGGGAAGGAAAAGTTGCCGAAACAGGAGAAGAACAAACTTTTATTATGCCCCCGCAGCTTGTCATTAATGCTGCGTGTAGTGTGGTAGGAGCTGCAGCTGACATGGCTCCGAGGTACAGTTGTACAGAGATTGCCAAACTTTAATATCTAGCCATGATGCCCATTGGTACCAGCAGGCCTGGTTCAGCACACTTTGACCTATATATATACACCCTGACCTATAAAGGATATTAAAATGTTGCATTCCAGCCTCATTTATTATGCATTAATTGGCTAACTTACCCCCTAGTCAGCAATATGTAATATCTGAGAGAGGACTGAGGTGGAGGGTTCTTATTCAGTTCACATTTCTGGTATTCATGAAACAGAATCTAAATTGTAATATTTTCCGATGCATGTTACTTCAAAGAGACTTCAAATAGGTTTGTAAAGGGCTTGTGTCTTGTGCCTGTCGTGCATTTCCCTTCTCACCACGAGGCCAATTCACACTTTTTTTTGTTTGGCCACATGCCTAAAAATGAAATCATGTGAAGCGTTGACTCCATCAGTTAGAATGGCTGGAGGTAAAAGTGCTAATTAAGCACTTTTTCTTTCGTTTCTATCCAGCATCCCTTGGGAGTGCGTTCTGCTGATGTTCACAAAAACAAAGCAACAGAAAGAGGAAAAACAGGAAGAAGAGTTCATAACGCAATCAGACAGTGTTCTCTGCGACGCTCCGTATTCATGTTTTGTCACTAGGTCATTGGTATTGAAAAGAAAAACAGGACATAACTTCTGTATTAAATTAGTTTCAGACCTTTTATCCTAAACTAAACTTCTTTCACACATACAGCTTTTTTCCATTTAGGGCTCACATGAGAGCACTCGAGTCTACATTCCAGAAAATCAGCTCTGGAAATCAGCTTTCTCCAGACATCTGATCTCCGTCTTTTTGTAACAACATATCTGTCAATAACAGTGTCACATCAGTAGATTGTGCATAATAAGATTTTTAATAGTTATAATGATATAGTTAGATTATTAAGTTAGGCTGTATGTGTTGGCAGTCGTGTTGAAATGTAGTAACACTGACCTTTAGATGAGAGCTTTTCAGCACCTGATTATGATAGCAAACACTTAGAGTAAGTGCATAGTATACATCAAATAAGCAGTTCAATAGCAGTTAAGATACGAATCCCTTATCATGGCATGATCCTACTATTACTGCATAATCATTATTGCCATCATCATAACAACAGTAGTTGCATGAATATAAATCCATTAACTGCTCTGTTTTCAGACCACAGCAAGGACAAAGTGGAGCCTGGAGCACTGGGGTGTAGAGATTATTCAGTTTGGTACAAGCCTTTGGAAACAGCAATGATTGTAGATATATTATTAGTCTGACCACGAAAGAGAGAAGGAGAGTGCTGAATTTACAGAGGAATTTAGTGAGCCTAATAGCCCAGACAGGATGAATGAAAGAACTCAATATGAGGGAAAGAGAAGAAAAAGGTGCATTTTTCTGGGTTTGGTGACATCTTCATCTCTCCATTAATGAATACCTTGAGTAAATATACCTGCAGACCTACGAGGGAATAGTGGGAGGAACAAAAATAGATGGAGCGGAGGTGCAGTGCCAGAGGGATTATTAATGATTTCTGTTTTACTGTCCTTTACTGACTTAACCCCCCAAATTTCTGTTTGTGGAAAAGCAGCAGACGCTCTCTGCCTCCCCCTGCATGGCCCCTTTCGAACTCCTGACACAGGACATGCTAGAAACTGGACCGGAGGCCCTGCAACACTCTCCTAGTTCTTGTGCTTACTCTAAAGTGAAGCTTGCTGTCGGCAGTTTGTTATTCTTCTCACTGCGGAGCTATTAAATGAAACAAAAGAGCTGTAGCATTCTTTTGCATTAAGCAGCTGTGCCCTTTTTTCAGCACATCTGCAAATTCAGCATGAAATGTGAGCTGCTCCTAAAGGGAAAGGCGATTGTTCAGTGCAAAAAGAGAAGAAAAAAAAGAGAGAGAGTGGAGTTGAGACGCTGAGACGGAACATTGTTATTTTAAGTGGAGGGAGGAATCAGATGTCATGCGTGTGTGGACAGTACAGCGACAGTTGGTTTGGTGAGCTTCAGTGGGGAGGAAGCGGCTCAGCTGGTGTGGCAGGCAGAGGGGCTGAGGCACTGTCTGCGTGTTTCTGTTGGCAGACCACCTACTCGCCATGCCTCCATCTATCCATACCCTGTGCTTTTTATCTTAAGGCAGACTGTAGGAGATGTCTGTGTCTGCGAGTAAGGATTTGGTAGCGTAAGCTCAGAGCCCAGCTCCGCCCCTTCCTCGCTCCTGCAGACCCCAAGAGGATGTAGAGTCTGCCTCAGCTCACTACTTCCCCCCACAGATCATCACATTCACTACTGTATATGATGTAGGTGGTTAAAAAAAGAATAAAATGGATATCCTATTTGTACTTGTCTTGATCATTATCATTTCCTATATTTTATTACTTAATACTGATTCATATATTTAAACATAATACAGCCTTGAGCAGTTAGACGTGATGCATCCATCACTATTAATCTTCTATTTGTTTCCAATGCCAGCTCTGTTAGGAAGAAATACTGTTTAGTCTCACTAGAATTTCCTTTCACTTTGATATTTCACATATGGCAATCTTCCTGAGCCCAAACCTGAATAAATACCACATTTCCAGCACCATTCTCTGGGGTTTTGAGCATGAATGTAAATTATAATGTTGACCTTATTCTAAAATGAAGAACACACCCAAGTTAGTATGTGGGGCTCTGAGAGGTCATCTCTACTGTAGAGTATCACCCCAACCCAGTGACAGCAGTACCATTGTTAGTAAAATCCTATTAGGTCCCTGTAGGCAGCAGTGATCTGGACCTCCAAAGCTCCTGGAAGAATGGCATAGTGATTTACTCAGAATATGACACCATCCTTCAAAGTCATAACAGCAGAATATCCCTCTATGTACAGCCAGCTGTGTAATGAAAAGTGACAACACATTGCTGTGCTTTTAATGTATTTGGTTATGGGGGATGGACAGGGCTCTGGAGGGATAGGACTCTGCAGAAACGTATTTAAATGATGTGGTGGCTACATTATCCTCGGTTTGTCTCAAGCTATGTATAAACGAGAAATAATTGCCTCATATTATTTAATACCTTACAGTTAAGTCAATTTCATATGCACCACAGATATACAGTGTTGTTAAAATTAGAGACTGAATTGAATCCCAAGACTGACATTGCGTTGGGGCCGTTTTGATTTGGACAGCATGCCACATGGCCACTTACTAATTCTGAATTTTTGTGTTCCATCAGTATTTACCAGCATGTTTTGGTATGGCCATATTTACTATCCTGCTGGATACTATTCCCAGAGGGTTCCATAATCCTCTTACCATATGAGGGGGCACAGAAAATGTTTTCTTGCTTCAAGTGTGGCTCCAGGCATAGCCTGAGGCTTATGGCAATTTTGGCTGCAGCTTCCAAGCCCAACCTCAATCTCAGCCGTACACCCACAGCCTCTGTCCTGGTTGTCTCCCCCTTCCGTCCCATTGCTGAGCCCCAGATCCATCTTTAGCCTGCAGCATGGAACATGTTTGTTGGTAATACATCAGTAGGCATTATATCCTCAGTAAGATCAGCCTCCGTTGGGGAAAGCATAACCTTGGGAGTGACTTTGTGGCTAGGGCTGTCAGTGCTCTTCCAACCAGCAATGCAATGAATCTTAACGTGTTTCCCCTCTTTAGGAAAGATTCCCAGGAAAGGCAAAGCTGAGGGTTTTGTCCAAGTTGCAGGAAATGGCCATGCCATTAGAACTTGGAAGTGCAAAAGGCTCAAAGCTCCACACATTTTTGCTCAAGATGAAGACACATTAGTATATTTGCACTGCCCACAGTCCAAGGCAATGTATTTCACTCATTGCGTCGTCGCTGTGAAGATATTCTGTCATTTACAATGTGAATTCCTCCTGTATGACAAGGGCATCATTGCTTCTCTTTGTGTTTAATGCTGAGCTATGTCTAGCATACCCATTCCTCAAGGTGGTGACCTGATGACTACAAGGTCAGTTCAGGTTGTATCACTTCAACCTGAGAACACATGCAAGCAAACAAACAACAAATCAGATTTGATTTGTGAATGGGTCTCCGCAGCATACTGAGTCATGGTCTGAATTAAGTGGGAAGAGGATATTTGATTGTGTTTTTCAAGCAAAATCCAATTTGTCTGCAGAAAACACTTTTCTATTTAATTTTGAGGAATCCAATTCAGGCATGTTTAGTTTGAAACTAATTTCTTCGTTTAGACTTAATTTAAGGGAACCTATATATAAAATTCCTAAACTATGTATGTGTTGTGTGTTTAAATTTTCAAATCTGATAATGTTAAATCAGTGGCTGATTCTGTAGAAGCATCAAAGATTGTATCTGTTCTCATTGGCATACAGTACTCAATTTAATTGAATGCATATCCACATCTACGGTGTAATTTCTGCTGTTTAGTTTCAATCCCACTGTTTATGTAGCCTGTGTTCAGGCTCCTAATGTGGCAGGTTTCAGAAGAAATAAGTGGGAAAACGCACATGGTGGTAACTAATGCTGGCGGCACCATCGCATACTAACCACAAGCCACAAAGCCTCGTTTCGCCGCTGGTTCCCACCCACTCTGGCTCCAGAACTATTACCATCTCTGGTGTTCCCTGGAGGCTGTACCTTCACCCTAGTTGCCCATTAGTCCCCATTGTGATACAGTAAACCATGAAGACCAGGATGTTGATGGATGGACAGCATTATTTACCTTGCAGCAGATTGGTATTTCTCCTTCCACCAACTTTCTCTGTTAGTTTCAATATTATCTGTGCAATCATTATCATTAAAAGCTTCGGGATGAAGCAAAAGGAGCAATCGGGAGATTTGTTGGGCGCTTCGGATGGAAGTAGCTAGAGTTATGGTAGATATGTCTCTGTATTGTCTGCTGTGTAGTTGACGGGGTGTATGTGGGTAGAGGCACATTTCTTGTGAATGTTGTGGGTATGTATGCGTGTGTGGCAGATGGCTGCCTGACTGTGGGGTAAAGCCATTATTTTTCAGAGGATGGTCTTTTATCAGCGATAATGAACTCAACGCACTGGCTTTGCCATTATTTATTGTTCCTCCATGCTTATCTCATTTCTCTACAGTTGTTTGCATAGCTTTCCATCAGCTCTTCACACTCTCCCCCACATCCACTTGCTCTGTCTGCCTTTGTCTTTCCCTCATAACCATTTTAACCATTTCAACACTGTGGAAAAGTTGTTGATTTTGGTAAAGTCCCTCTAAGACATGCTCATCAAAGCGTAGACAATCAAAACATTCTATTTTGGTGTTATTATAAGTCTGTTTGATTGCACTACATTTTAATGACCATCATTCTGTGGGTGACTGTGTAGTGTAAGCAGAGAACAGATGGCTCGGAGAGCATGTTTTTACAACCGAATGACTTGTTTTGTACATGAAGAGCTGACGAGGCACTTGAATTTTACTCAATTACGATTTTCTCCTGAATGGGTCTTTAACTTCATCCCCTCACTCTCCCTCTTCTCTCCACAGGCATCATCCACCAGATGAAGGGGGATTATGAGACTGCACTGAAACTCCACAAAACACACCTGGCCATTGTTCAGGAGCTGAATGACTATGCTGCTCAGGGCCGGGCCTATGGTAACATGGGTAATGCCTACAATGCCCTAGGAGCTTTTGACCAGGCTGTTCGCTACCATCGCCAGGAGCTGCAGATTTCCATGGAAGTCAATGACAGAGCCTCACAGGCCTCCACTCATGGCAACCTGGCTGTGGCTTACCAAGCACTGGGAGCCCATGACCGAGCTCTGCAGCATTACCAGAACCACCTCAACATCGCTCGTGAGCTCAGAGATGTCCAGAGTGAGGCTCGGGCTCTGGGAAACCTTGGTAATTTCCACTGCTCTCGAGGAGAATTCCCTCAGGCAGTGCCCTACTATGAGCAGTACCTCCGTCTGTCCCCTGACCTCCAAGACATGGAGAGTGAGGGGAAAGTTTGTCACAATTTGGGCTATGCCCATTACTGCTTGGGTAACTACCAGGATGCTGTTAAATACTATGAGCAGGACCTTGCTCTGGCTAAGGACCTCCATGACAAACTTAGTCAGGCCAAGGCTTACTGTAACCTGGGGCTGGCATTCAAGGCCCTGGGAGACTTTGCTAAAGCAGAGGAGTGTCAGAAGTATCTGCTGTCACTGGCCCAGTCCCTGAACAATGCACAGGCTCGCTTCAGAGCTCTTGGAAACCTGGGAGACATATTTGTTTGTAAAAAGGACGTGGGTGGAGCCATTCAGTTTTATGAGCAGCAACTGGCCTTAGCTCACCAGGTATGGTTTCTATATGTATACTAGTATACTAGAACAATTCATCATATAACTTGGAAATGTCATGTTGAATGCAATTTTGATGAAATTTAACTAATGTCCCTGTCCATGTTGAAATGATGAAATTCTATCTGGTTTCAGGTCAAGGAGCGTAGGATGGAGGCCTGCGCTTATGCTGCCCTCGGGGCCACCTACAGACTTGTGCAAAAATATGACAAAGCTCTGGGCTACCACACCCAGGAGCTAGAGGTTTACCAAGAGCTAGGTGACGTGCCAGGAGAGTGCAAAGCCCACGGCCACTTGGCAGCCGTCTACATGGCCCTGGGGAAGTACGCCATGGCCTTCAAGAGCTACGAAGAGCAGTTGGAGCTAGGACGGAGGCTGAAGGATCCGGTCGTAGAGGCTCAGGTGTACGGAAACATGGGCATAACAAAAATGAATGTGGGGGTGATGGAGGAAGCTATTGGCTACCTAGAGCAGCAGCTGGCCACTTTACAGCAGCTGAGTGGCAACGAGGCAGTGATGGACAGGGGTCGGGCCTATGGGAACCTGGGAGACTGTTATGAGGCTCTGGGAGACTTTGAGGAAGCCATCAAATACTATGACCAATATCTTTCAGTGGCCCAAAGCCTCAACCGCATGCAGGACCAGGAGAAGGCCTACAGAGGCTTAGGCAATGGACACAGGTAAGTCAACGTCAAGTGACACGCATTATATTTCAAATTCTCTATTTGACATTGCAAGAAAAGTACTTTTTCAGCTTTTTGTGTACTGCACAAATATCGGTTTCTCCAAGCTGCAGCAGATAATTGTATTGACTGGATGGTACTAATAATCACAGTAATCCTTCTTTGCATATATTTTTCCCCCTGCACTTCCTATCAAGGACTGCCATACTGTAGAGACACCTTGCTGGAGAGCAAGGGTTGTATGTGAGCCTGGTGCTAGCTGTCTCAGCAGCAGCCTAGTGGCCCCGGCCTTATCTGTATGCAAAGAGGCTTTGGCACACAGACGTCTGAAACCTGGGAAAACACAGTTATTTTGAGACAACCTCTTACCACTTCTGTTTCTTCTGCCTTCTAGTTTCCATTTATGTGAAAAAGAACCAATAGCATGCGAGTAGAGTGCACTGCAAAACAAAACACAAAAGGCTTGCTGAAATCCTCATTTCAAATATGATTTTCTTTTTATTGTGTGTCATCAGCATGGCACCATAGCAATCACACGCAGCGGTATTAGCCATGCATGAGTTCAGAGGGGAATAATAGACACACAAGTCCTTCTCGCCTTCCAACAGCTCTTAGTCAAACGAATACATTATCACACAACATTAATTATTAAGCTTTATTCTTTTAATGCTCCATTTGAACAGGATCCAGCAATTGTTGGTGTGCCTGAGAATGTGAATAAAATCGGTCTAATAGCTGGGCTAGGCTCTTTGACAGTGGACCTAGGCCATATCAATAAAACACAACCTAAATTTCATATGAGAGCTCTAGAATTTCTCATGATCCTTCCACACTTACTTTAGTTTGACTAAATCAACAGTTATCAGAGCTTTGTTGAATAGTTAAATTGATATTGTATTTGCACTAGTACTGGTGTTTTGCAAATTAAAGTGTTATTCCAATATGCACTTATTTCTCGCATTATATGCTCTGTTGATGTTTACAGAATACCAACATATCAGTAAGACTGAATATAGACAGACTGAAATAGGTAAAGCAATCGGTAGCTTCAATTGGAGTGTTGTAGACATGGTTGATATCTCAGTATTTATTTAATTTGACCAGGTGTGTTTTTAGGTTGTTACCTCACTCCTAATCTTTGATGCTCATTGGTTTTCTGTCTCTACCTGCAGGGCCATGGGAAACCTTCAGCAGTCGCTGGTGTGTTTCGAGAAGCGACTAGTAGTCGCTCATGAGCTTCAGGAGTGTGGGGGCAAGGCTCAGGCTTACGGTGAACTGGGTGCACTTCACAGCCAGCTGGGCAATTATGAGCAGGCCATCTCATGTCTGGAGCGTCAGCTGGTCATTGCCCGGGACACCCAGGACAGACTTCTGGAGGGAGATGCCAGTTATGGTTTGGGTGCGGTATACCAAGCTATGGGAGAGTATGAAACAGCCCTGCGATGCCACCAAAGTGATCTCGAGATTGCAGAAGAGGCGGGAAGCCCCACACGCCAGGCCCGGGCCTACGGAAACTTGGGCCTTACCTACGAATCGCTTGGGAACTACGAGCGGGCGGTTGTGTTTCAAGAACAGCACCTGAGTGTGGCAGCTCAGACTAATGACTTGGCTGCCAAGACACTGGCCTACGGCAGCCTCGGGAGAACACACCACGCACTGCAAAACTACTCACAGGCTGTCATGTACCTGCAGGAAGGTGAGTGAGTCCAGGGGAACGGAAGAAAGGTTTGCCTTTGTTGTCTGAGCTGATAGGCTTAGAGTTTGTGAATTCATGAATATGAAATTCAGAGACTATTTGTTGTTAAGCCTTCGTCACATTTTTATTAGGCTATGTGCATGTGTCCATGCACGTGTGCATGTTTGGGCTTTTGTGCTTATAGGTTCTAAGTACTTAGGGGATATGTGTGTATAATGTGCCTGTGTTGTCTTCTTTGGTGTATAGGTATACCAGCATTTGTGTTGGTGCAAACCTATCAGGATAAACACCAAGGTTTTTTTTCTGTTTACCACTAGCTGTTCTTCACACCTCTATATCTACTTTTCTCAGAGGGTTCTTTGCAGTGAGCTGCCAAAGGATCTTTTCACACAGTGGCTGACAGACTCCTGCAGCTCACTATTTATTGTCCCCTGCTGATTATGCTAAAATAAAAACCTGCAGCTTGGCCTCTCAGAAATTAATTATGACAGTGACAGTGCAGGAAGTGTTGTCACTGCAGATGCGATAAGTGGAAGCTTCTATATTTGTGCTAAATGTTCATACCACTACCTTCTCCAATGCCTATACACACATAGCTCATGCACAGGCATATCCACCCTGGTTATGACCAAAACCCTGTTTGAATCCAAGAAAATCTCAGCTTGTGCAAGAGGAATGTTGCATATTTCACCCTGCAGGGAGTGAATGCAAGGGAGCAGGCATACATCTCCTCTAGCTCCCCTCCAGCCACGTTATTAGAAATAGCTGGGCCTGCATTGACCCACACACCCTCTGCGGGACTGCTTGTTGAGCTTTAATGGAAACAAAGGCGACAGGCCATTCTGTCTCCGCCCTGTCCTCCTGTTGTCCCCCGCACTGTCCTTGTATTGTTCCTCGGTCTGGCTGTGAAAAAGAACAGTGCCTCACTATCCTTGACAGCCAATTATTTCTGGCCAACCTACCCAAACCAAAAAGTTGGCAGGGGTTTTCTCCCTTCAGTTTTTCTATTTTTTTCTACTCCTACTGTTCGTTTTTTTGTTCTTCACGCTGCACTGCTTGTTTTTTTTGTTTTTCTTTCCTGAAAAAGATTAATTGGGAGGAGGGATAGAAAGGCATCTCCCAACTAGTGCAGATACTACTGTTGACAACATGTGACCTCCAAATCAGTGCATGTGTGTGTGTGTATCTGATGTTCATCCTGTGTTGCACCGAGTAATATACCAATTAATTGCTGATAAAAGCACAGTCACAAGGGTGTATTCACCAGGAATTGATTACATCCCCTGATAACCCAATGATTGTGCATCATTTCAAACCAATATCTGCCCTGATTCATAAAAGATATTGCACTTAAAATACAGTATGACCGCCCACATGCCCATAAAGTTTTGCAGCTGAGTGCAATTTGCTCTTGCTTTGCATTGTATTGAGTGAGGGGAATGGATTCCAGTGTTTCAGGCTTTTCTCCACTTCTCAGCACACAGATTGGTCCATAATGAAAAGTGCAGGAGGCACAGAAGCCTCAAATTGTGTGTGTTTAATTAGCAGAGGTGCACACACGGAGCTCTCCATCCTCACAACTCTAACATCTTCCACTTCTCTAGTGTTTTCCAAACACAATCCACTAAAATATCCAAATACAACTAATTAATGTGACTTGGGCATGTGTGTAATGTGTTAGATTAATGTCTGAATCTTCCAATGATATTGTTCTGTTGTGACTGAATGCCTGACTGAAGATTTCACACTTGATATCATTTAGCAATATAATATAATAACATTTATTGCCACACAAGCATAGAGAGAGCGAGAGCTTCAGTTACTTCAGTTAGTCTCTGACGACGCAAATAATTTCACTTTACGGTGTGTAGCTATTAGTGCTGGTCTTTCAGAATTGGACTGTTTTTGCAATGAGGCTCATTTGCATAGAAAGGGGCCAATTTGCACCAAATGTATGCATGTTGTCTCCATTTCTATATACGCAAATAGCAAAGAAGTGCTGAGATGCCTTTTGCTTGGCAGCACAGTTTGGGGGTACTTATCCTCCATTCGTGGGTGTTTGTGCAGGTTAGGCAGCTGCAAAAGCCACAGCGCGATCCTTTTGTGAATTTGCCATTTGGTCTTACACAAAAGAGGCATTTCACACCAAGATGCACTCTACAATGATTAACACAATAGTGTCATTAAATCAATGCCGTCATTGTAGCGACTAATAGAATGTGTTACCGTTTCTCCATGCTTCATTAATTTAACATCAAATAATGAAAATATAATATAAACCTACCAAGAAAGCTTTTTGGGGGAAAGGAATTGATACATGCTTACTGTTAATAAAAAAAATATTTATATATACCCTTAAGAATACACTTAAGAAAAGTAATACTATTAATTTATTTTGTTTACATAATTTCTTTACAAACACATATATATATATATATATATATATATCATATAGTAAGCTATATTTTACTATATGCAATATACAGTACAAGTGTAAACTGCATAAAATGTCAATAAGAAATCATCATGTATACGAGTAACAGACCTTTTCCTTGCTTTTCCTTTGCCAACATTATAGGTTTGTATGCAGGGTACATAAAAAGCACATTTTTTAATAACATATATTACTTTACACAGTTATAAATTCTTTATGTATGAATCACCAGGAAACACTCAGGAGTTCTAATAAAACATATTCATGCAGGTTGGCCTTTAAACAGCCTGTCATGAGACATATACAACTAAATGCAGTCAGAAGATATATATCTCTAGCTCTCTCTGTCTGGACATTTCATCATCATATGTGGACTCCTCATGGTTTTCAGCTGTGCTATTTTTACTGTATGAATCTTGAGTACTTGTTGTGTTAAAGTGGCAGTAATTGGACTGAATTTTCTAGATTTTTGTTCTTCTTCTCAGAACAAACACAGTCTTTCACCTCAAGTATATAGTAGTAACAAACAAATTAACCCAGCTTTCCATTATTTCATATGCTCTTTTTCACTGGAAACATGTTTTTTAGACTATAAGGTCTGGAGAAGTTTTACATAGCATCATCCAACCATATTAATGGGTGTTTCCATCATACTGGGGAAAAGAGAGACACAGCAGTGGAGGTTTGTCAGTAAAATTCCTCCATGGTTTTTTTTTTCCTCCCTCAAAAAATTGTTTATGGTACACTTACTGTATGTTTTTTCGCTATTCCTTTTCACATGTGGCCATGATCAAAGGGTTCTGTGTTGTCTTGTGGATGATTGCCTTGCGGTGGTACAGTGCAGGAGATTCTGTGCCCTTTCCTCTGCGCATGTGGCATGTGAGGGTAAAGCTAGTGTGCAAAGGCAGAGGTGCGTGGGCCTGCAGGGGCTGCAGAGGATCTCTCACCCAGCTGTCAAGCAGCCTTTAAAGTGTTCTTTAGTTGCTCTTCAGGGTGTAGCCAGCAACGGCCACATCCTCATGTCAGCTGCTACTACGTGACTGTGCCTGCGGGGCCCACCAAAGGCACGCACGGTGACAGTGACAGACTGAATGATACAGCGTGGGAGAACAGAGGAAATGAGAGCGTTAGTGAGGGAGGAGGAGGGATGGAGAGAAAGAAAGAGGACGGCGTTCGGGTGGAGGGGAAAGATAGAGATTGGCGTGAGTAATTATTCACGTATATTATTTCACTGTCAGACGGAGACTAAAGAAAACAAAGAGTCGGTTGATGTTCAGACTTGATCATGAAGAGCTATCACAGTCACTCGTACTAGCACGCACCTGTGTGTGTGCGTGTGCGCACACACAGGCGGTCACATATGTAAGTGCGTGTGTGTGCCTGCAGATGAAAGACTCAGAGCTGGAGTGGAGATGAGTGAGGGGTGAGGCTGTCAGAGAATTAAAAGGATAATTTAGATCTGTTTCCTCTCTCTTGCTCCCGTGCCTAATGAGCCCTAAGCAGTACAGAGTCCCTGCAAGCACTGCCATCACAGTTGAGATGAAACAGGTAGGGAGAGAGAGAGTGCAGAGGGGGCCCAGAGACACAGGAACAGAGATGAGAACATGAGCACGGGAGGCAGGGAGAGGAGCGCAGCAGATGCATGGGGGAAGTGGGCAGGCGGTGCAGATGGAGGGGGGTGGGGGTGGCGGGGGGGTGTGTGTGGAAAGATAAGGCGAGAGGGGAGACTGTTGCGGGCTTCAAAGGCTGCCGGCTGCCGCGGCCATGGAGGAGCCATGAAGTCTATGGTTGCGTGGTGTGCTGGGTCTTGTGGAATAGCCCGGCTGTTTTGGGTCACGCTCTCTGTTCTTGGCTTATCTGGTCCCGCCGCATACTGTTTTTCCAGGAATGCCGAGAAAAGCAGACCGGGGCGAGGGTGGCTTGGCCCATTTTCTTTTCTTTTTGACCAAAAGCATGTCTGTCTAGACCCCTCCATCACACAGGCGAGTGGAGAGAATAGATTTACAAACGCAGCCTGCGCTGAGTGACACACTGCATGAGCAATGGCAAACTGCAAGCTGCTTGCTGCGCATTTAGCACCTTGTGGGTGCTACGGGCCCAGCAGCTGTCGTGTTTTTTTTTGTTGTTGTTGTTGTTTTTATCATTGTCCTGTGCAGAGTGGCATTTTCATCTCAGTAATTGGGTAGAACCAAGTACTCGGCAGGCAGGCTGAGGACACATGCAAAGATGTGACATACGCCTCACTGCTTGAGGGATTAGAAGTGAAAAACAAACTGCGCACTCGCCAGGTGATCTGACACAGGCACACACACTTGAACATACACACCTAGATACACACACACACACACACACACACACACACACACACACACACACACACACACACACTAACAGTGTGCTTCCCAAACAGCTCCCGGAGTCTCCAAAAAACAAAATATCACAAAGTAGCACTGTGAGTTTACATACAGTCTAATATTAGCTACAAGTGCTGTGCAAATATTTGCAGACTTGTTCATGATACTGTGTGGCTTCTTTATTGCAAGCATTAAGCGTATGTTTGTGTTTGCTTAGCCAGTCGATCTTTAGCATTGATTACTATGCAGTCCGATTAGAGTGCTAACAGCATCCCTCTGTTGCAGAAGTGTGTATGTGCATGTGTTTTAGTCCCAGTGTGAGCAGTATCTACAACTGCGGCCAAGTATCCAAACCCGTGCACTGTCAGAACATCAGTACCACGCTATGCTTACATCTGTTACTCTGGGAGACACCTAAGAGTCTGACTGCTCTGAATAATTTTTACTCTCTCTCCTTTCTGTCTCGCTCATCTGCTCCTGTTTCCTCCCCTCCTGACAGGCCTGCGGCTTGCTGAGCAGCTGGCTCGGCGTGAGGATGAGGCAAAGATCCGCCATCGTCTGGGGCTTTCCCTCTGGGCCAGTGGGAATCTGGAGGAGGCCCAACATCAGGTGAAGTATCTCCTGTTCCTTCCTTTCCTCTCCTCTCGTATCCTCTTATCTCCATCTGGACTCCTCACAGCCAGTCCACCTCTTGTAGTCAAAACTGACCTCTAATAAGCACACATCTGTCAGAAGGCAACGATTACAAATGAGAGCAGGAAGTGGATGTCCAAGGATGTGGAGTGTGGAATGTAAGTTTTTCGTAATGCCCTCATGGTGAGAGAAAAGAGCCTAGAGGAAGGAAAACAGCAGGAGAAGACAAAAAAGTAGATGTGCCTATAGAGCTTGAATACGGCTGCTGGCAATATGCTGGCAAGTCTGTTGAGCTTGTAAATGCTGTCATCTCAGAAGACAGGCGACAGATGACTGAAGATTTTCTGTATTTATGTCTATGGTCTCAGGAGTCCCAAGCCTCTGTATCACACACGCATGTGTGTGTACACACGCGCACACACACACACACAGACATAAACCCGCTCCTCTTCAGCCCACTGCCCACCTGGCAAGCATGGAATATCCCCTTAACATCTTTCTTTTCAGTCTGTCCACACACCACAGCTTAAGATTAGATTTTTTTTCCAGTTTTCTGTCTGTGAACAGCCAGCAGCAGTGGCTGCTGTCACTTGTGCCTGTAGGGATGTTATTCAGCTGCTTTCATTTTCGAAATTCAGCCCAAAACAGTTCTGTTATGATACACACAAACTACATGACCCAGATAGCTTTGTTTTCTGTCCTGCATTATATTTTTTTCTTTAAAAAAGTAACTTTGTCTGTTTGCAATTATCTGTAATAGGAGTTGGGAGAGAAAAAACTGAATCGAGGAGGTGACTACACCAAAGTGCTCATGAGTCATATTGAGGAAAAAGCTAAATATTAGTCTAACAAGCCAATGCAACATTTTTTTCCAGTGTGCGTTTGCTTTTTCAATTTAGAACTTGACCCTTAGGCTTTTAAGTGCTGCGTGCTAACAGTGTTTTCGTTGTTGCTAATTATAATAATAATCCAATTCTTTGTCAGCATATATATTTATATTTCCTCTCCGTCAGTTTGTATCCCCAGTTTGTATAATAATTGGTGGGGGAAAAAGGATGCTGTCGCCCTCCGAATAAAGATCAAATGGTTATTCATGAGCTGGGCTGTTGCTATGCATGACCTTTGTAAATACCCTGACCCACTTCAAACCTCATTTGTAAAAGGGCTTGTATTGGAATTCATAAAGCATCCATGGCTGTAGAATGAGAGGGCTTGACCTCATGTTCTTCGTGTTCCACGTACCCAGTTGCATACTATGATCCTGGGACACATAGATTGATGCGACGTGATTGGAATCAACTATTTGAACAGCGAACGCCACCTACCTAAGGACGTCATTAGAAGTATATGTGTAGCAAACTCACTGCACGCATTAAGGATTTAGTATGACATTGACATTCACTTAACATGTCAGTTAAAAGCCGTGTTCATGTCAGTGTCTGGCAGAACATAAGAGACCTGTCTGAGCACAAGGAAGCTAAAGAATGTAGTGGATTTCACCTAAAACACAGCCAAGCAAGTCACTGTGGACACAGCACATTTGAGACTTTTACGCTTTCATCTGTGCCAGGAGAGGTCGGGCCAGAGGCAAGGCGCTGTGAGAAATTAGTTTCACTCTTAAAGGGATGTCTGCAAGCCTTACAGATTAAACTAGCGCTGCAGCTATAAGCCCACGGCCCTATCAGCAAAATCATCCTGGGACTAGCAGCCCCGTCTACTAGTACTAATGCAGCAGAGCTCTGAGATTCTCTGCTGATCTCTACTCTCCCCCCTTTACTCCCTTTGACACACTTTCCAGTGTGACCTTGGGACATGCCGGATGAGCTCCAGTGAATGCATATATATGGGTGCTCATAAGAAACACACTGTCTTTGTATTTTTTCTTTTCTCTCACTAACCTGCAGTGCTAAAAAAAAGATCCAGTTCATCCATACCAACAAGCTTTTCATCACTACAGCTCTTAGTTTTATATGAACTATGGTCCAACAGTGTGCAGACAGTACTTCAGCCTCTCTGCTGGCTCTAGCCTCCTGAAGAGTGGCTCTATAGCAGTCCCAGTCATCCTAAAGGGGTGCCATAGGCACACAAATAGGAAATCAATAATGGCTTACATGAATCAGCACTCTTGGCCAACGTGCAACACTTCTTGCTGCCCCACCTTTTCCATTGTCTCTCCCCTTCTCTCAATCCAATGTCTGGCACTGAATAGAAAGGTCTAATAACACAGACAGGCCAATTGAGTTCACCGTGTGTTTATTTTCTTGGACACTGTCCATCCAAGATGCCCAGGTAATGGTTTAGCTTCTCATTACCCTCTCCCATGCCCAGGCAAATAAGAGCTGAAGAGCGTTTTACTTGTGTTGCATGCTGATTCATCAAGCTACAGTACATTACAGTACTTTCCCCTGTTGAGAGAGAGAGAGAAGGAGAGAGAGAGAGAGAGAGAGAGAGAGAGAGAGAGAGAGAGAGAGAGAGAGGCAGAATTGGAAAGCTGCATGTTGGAGCAGGGAGGTGGATTGCTGCCATCTAGTGGCAAAAATGTCTTTGTATTTCTTTTAATTATACACACATGGTGGTATATTATTTGGTGGACATTTTTATCCAAAGTATCTTGCAGCACAATGGCTGCTCAAGTTTTAGAGTGTGTTACCCCTGTTTAAATCAAACCTGGAATAGAGAAAGTGTTTTCTTTCATGTTGTAGTTTTTGAGGTACAAGAGACTGCCTTAGGACCTCAATAATCAGCCCTGAATAAAAGTATAATAGTTTCAGTTTCAACAATCCAATGATATCGTACTTATTTGATTGCTGTTGTTGTTTATTTATAGCTATACCGAGCATCTGCACTGTTTGAGACCATCCGGCACGAAGCCCAGCACAGCACCGACTACAAACTCTCTCTGTTTGACCTACAAACCTCCTGCTACCAGGCTCTCCAAAGGGTCCTTGTCAGCCTTGGTATGTCCATAGACACTTTGCATGTCCTCACTAGTTCCTACTGTTATCTTTGACCCTATTACATGAAAGATCAGGTTTCATTTTGGATTGATTTATCAGAACTGACTTCTGAACACCACAGGCCACCATGATGAGGCTCTGGCAGTGGCGGAGCGAGGTCGCACACGGGCCTTCGCTGACCTCTTGGTGGAGAGGCAGACGGGCCAGCAGGATTCAGACCCCTACACCCCAGTAACAGTGGAGCACATTTTAGACACCGTCAACAGCCAGAGGGCCTTGGTACTTTATTTCTCCATGGCTGCTGGTTACCTGTATAGCTGGCTGCTAGCTCCAGGAGCAGGTAAGACACTGTTCACATTATAATAAAGAAGTACCATGCCTGATGAAATCCTATTGTTTTTATTATTATTATTTTCTGCCTTGAAAATAAACCCTGTGATAGCAAATAGATAACACTTTGGGACACTGTCAAAACTGTCATGTGGTATAACCCTAAAAACTTGGTACAAGATAGTTTAACTCTCTTTAAGAAAGGTTTTATAAAATTAAAACAACATGCATCACCAATTTTATATTCTAGATGGAATAAATATTTAAAGTTGTATTATTATTTTTTGGTTACACTATTTACCTTCCATGTCAAATGTATTCTATGTATTTGAAACAAAAACTAATATAATATAATATAATGTAATATAATGTAATATAATATAATATAATATAATATAATATAATATAATATAATATAATATAATATAATATAATATAATATAATATAATATAATATAATGTAATGTGATGTAATGTAATGTAATGTAATGTAATGTAATGTTATATAATATAATATAAACTCACAAAGCTATACATTTGCTATTCTTTAGAGGTCCAATATGAAGCATTTCTGGATTGAAACAAATTAGAACTGCGGTTTGTTTGCATTGCATGTTTTTATTGACGTCTATACAAGAAAAGTAACTACATACATCTACATACATCACTATACATTGGTATAGATTTGTCTACTTTTATATTTTCAAGAACAAAAAAAGAGAAAAAAGATAGAATACATAAACAATAGAAACAAGAAGAAAAGAAGGTGATAGAAAAAAGTGTGTGTGTGTTTATGTGTGGCAGGATTACACCGTGGCAAAAAATCCATAAACGGTTGCCATTTGTTGTAGAACTTGCTTAAGTTCCCCCTTCTTGAGTATCTGATTTGCTCTACTCTCAAAAATGATCCATTGTGTGCTGGAAGGAGTTGTTGTGGATTTCTAATTCAGAAGGAGGTGGCGCTTGGCAAGTATAGATGTGAAAGCAATTACTTCTAATTCCTTAGTAGAATATAAGGTAATCTTCTGGAAAACAAAAATACCTGTGTGTGGAGAAGTGTACCTTAGAGTAAAAAGTACCTTGGACATCGAGTTGAAGTACATTTGCCAAAGGTTTGTTGGAGGTGGACAAGAAAAACAGATGTGCGTCCGTCACAGGCATCTGAGCCAACTTTGTTTTCAAATAAAGCCATCTAAGTATGACTTTAAACTGTATCAAGGTCAAATGGGCACAAATTATGGTTGCGTGAATGACTTTCAGTGCAATTTCCCACCAGCTCAAAAATCTTGGTAAAATCAAACCAAGTTCATGCTTTTTTTATGTTAATGGAAAATAATCATCATATGACTAGATATTAATATAAACTTTTGAAATGAAAGACCTTTTGGTTAAGGAGTACATTGGGGAAACAAGGACTTTGCACAATTCCTAATGTGTAATAATAATGTAAAAGAGCGAAAGATTGAAATTATTACCACATCTGTAAAAGAACAAAATTGTTAAAAATTGGGCAGAGAGAGGCAAATTTTTAATTGTTACTCATCTTGACAGTATTTATTCTCCCAATCAAGGAGAGAGGAAGGGAACCCAGTGTTTGAAGGTCTGCCTTAATCTTGGTTATAAGGAGAGAGAAATTACCAGAGCAAAGAGATTTGAAAAGACCTTGCTATGTTAATCCTGAGGAATCCTAAAGGACTCAATTTGACAGGATTGTCAGGATTGTTAGTTTATTGACAGGACAACATTTTCTCTTTGTAACTTTAACTTTATAGCCTAAAACTGCTGATATCGATGAGAAAATGAAACAATGGTGGTTGGATTTATGACTCCTTTGCTGACGCCTTTGCATGAATTTTTGTGTCAATGTTCATTAAAAAGATTGGCCTAGAGAGGTACAAATATTGGGGTCTTTGTACTTTTTTATAAAAGAAAATTAATAGAGGCCTGCCTCAGGGTAGGAGAAGGAAAGCTGAGAGACCAGGATTCCAGATAAACAGAATGAAGTATTGGATAAGCTTGCCTTGAAAGGTTTTTGAAAAAATTCTAAATCCCGGAGCTTTATTATTTTGCATGCTTTGTAGAGCTGAGTATTTCTTGAATGCAGTACACAGCAGTGTCTTTGATTAACCAATTTTGGATTTATGGAGGAATATCTGTGCATATCAGCTGGATCTGATGGGACTCCCTACTTGTACAAGGATTCATGAAAAATGGGGATCCTCCTGCAAGACTCCTGAATCATCCTTAATGCAACGTATTATACGTAAAGCTGCTTGACGACGCAACGGGGAGCTAGTAACCTACCAGACTTGTCCCCATGTTCATAATATCTGGAACAGGAATGAAGCAACAGGCGCTCCACCTCATTGGTTGTGATAAGATCTAGTTTAGCCTGGAAGGTCAAGCAATAAAGTCCCCTACTTAAATAAATTGAAATTTGTCAACTGATAAGAGTGAGGTGTGGGGTAGTGAGGACCGGAGGAAATCTGAATTATGTGGACATCAGTGAGTGATCTGAGACAAAAAATGGGTAATATGCAACATTTGTCACTTTTGACATCATTTTAGCTTCTACAAAGAAAAATTCTGTGCCAGTAAATAAGTCTGGTGCACATTTAAAGAGAAGAGTATTGCCTATTGCTCAGAATATAAAATCTCCAGGGATCCACATAGCCATTAATAGTCTTGAAACTCTGAAGGGCCGTGGCCATTAGTGATTGAGTTGAGGCAGATTTATAACGTTCTAGTTGAGGATCAATAACATAATTCATGTCCCCTCTAAAAATCAAAAAATGGTCACTTAGAGAGGGTAGATTTTAAATCAACTTGTTCAAAAAGGATTGTCAATTCTTAGTGCATATATGTTAACTAACTGGACAGCCACTTCAGAAAAAATAATCAGATATCTGCCATCTTTGTCAGAAATTATATTAGTCAACGTGAATGGGACAGAACCTAAAATTTAGGTTATATAGCATTAGCTCATGTAGCACATCAAAACGGTGTCAGAGAAACACACATTTTTGGCATGAAACTGCTTTATATATTTTTAATCACAAAGTCTCTTTGCGTTGGAAAGATAAGGAAATCTGCAGATACTGTGGTTCAACATTTGGATCTTAACTGACAAAATGTTAGCAGCAACTTCCATGATCAGACACAGCTTCCTGAGAGAACCTCGGGTCAGAAAATTACATATGGTGTGTTTAATAATTTATGGAATTTTCAATTTCATGCTAATATTATTTTCCACTATTTCTCCATCAAAATTGGCCTTCCACAAATATACAATATAGAAAAATACAGTATACATAATGTTTACAGCTTACATTATTAAACCAAAAATTAGGTAATAAGGTAAAGAAATCAAATGTAATTCATGTAAATTTTGGGATGTTTATATCTTTTCAGTTTGTGTTGAAGCATCTTTCTGTAGCTTGTAGCTGCAGTGAAAACACACACATGCACAGACATGCTCACACACAAACACACATACTCTTGTTTGTTCTTCTCAAAGAGGATAAAAAGCCCAGAGGCTACAGCTTGTTTTCAGCTGCTGGGGTAAAAAGGGCGGCTTTAACACCAAGCAGCAGTGCCACCTGCCACTCCACTCTTAGTATTTGCCTCCTGCCTTGCTCCGCACCCCAGAAGGCTGCTGCCAATGAACCATGCTAATTGATAGTGACACAGCCAAAACAGCATCAGCAACATCTTCGTACATGCCAACAGGAAAACATGCTTCTGCTTCAGCCAAGTAGGATCATCATTCTGCTGTCTCTATTCATTGCCCCTTTTTTGTTTCTTTTCTTGCTTTTTTATTTCTTCTTGGTATTGCTTGTGCACTTGCGTGCATTTTTCTCCTTTGGGTTGACACTCTGAGCAACACTGAGCAGAGGGATTAAGATACAGCTTTTCGAGTCGTAAAATTCCAGTTTCACAAAGAGATAGACTGCGGGTGAACTACAGTGCATGTCACTCAACTCCCGTGGCTGCCACGCTGTTCGTTGTTTGTGGGCTGTCTTCTCTCTGTTGTTAAAGAGAGGAAACAAAAGCCATGTCCCATACCACCAGGCCTGAATATTTGATCAACTCCAGCTCCCAGGCAACCAGATGAGTGTGACCCTGCAGCACTAGTCGTAAGGAACAGTTCAGGGCCTGGTGGAGATCTTCAAAGTGCAGAATATTGCCCCAAGCTAAGAGGGAGCAACTTGCTCCCTAATCGCCTGTCTATCACATCCTGCCATTTGAAGGCATCCAGGTGGCACACAAACATGGCTGAAAGTATCCAGTCAAGAAAAAAGGGGCTACAACAGTCCCAATTACCTCAGAAGTGTAAATAACGTGACATTTATTAGACCAAAATGGACACATATATATACTGTATCTGCAATATAAATACTTTCCATGTGGTTGTGTTTTAATACCAAACAAGCATGTTAGTGCATCCACAGTTATGCAGCACTGACACCCACCAACTCACACATATTCAAACTCACATTGGCTGACACACATACACACACACACACATACACAGTGTACTCGGTCTCCCAGTGCGCTCGTCCCCGCCTCCTCTGATGTTCCTGCTCAAAACTCAGCTGAGCTCTCATGGCAGGCAGCAGATGGCATAGACAGCCCACTCTTATTTTTTATTGAACATTATTTGTTTTATTCATCTTGCTTCACAGATTCAATACCACATGCATCTCACTCACAGCTTTCAGTTGAATTGATCCAATAGTCCCCCCTTGTTGCAAGCGGGTAATATTCAAGTATAAGAGGGAGGAAAAAAAGGTGGTGTGGAAAATGTTTTTTGTTTTTTTTTATGAAGTTTTCCTCCCGTGTCTCTCTGCAGGCATCCTGAAGTTCCATGAGGTGTACCTGGGCGAGGGCCTATCAGAAGGAGGGTCAGAGTTCCAGGAGGGAGGGGGTGGTGGGGTGTTTAGCGGCTCCTCGTTGGAGCAGCACATTGCCAGCGCGCGTGAGGCTTTGGGAGTCGAGTCCTATTACAGCAGGTGAGATACTCTAGATGTTCACAGCCATCACAATAACATACTGATTTATCAGTAATTGCTAAAGCATTTACAAACTTATTAAAGAAAAAAAATAAAGAAATCATCACACTTATGATAGAAATCAGTAAATGGAGTGACGCAAGTAGCAGTATGCAGTATGTCCTATTTCTCCACAATGTGGTCTTGATATCTGCTTTTAAGTAGCAATTGTTTGTATGCACAGGAATTTCATGCCTCTGTTCTGGTTTGGTTGTGACCACATGGTCCAAAATAACTAGCCACATGTTAAATAGAGAAAAAAAACGCTGCACATTTCTTTGAGATCTATGTGGTAGTGTATCTGCAATGACACAAATTCAATTTTGCTGCTTTTATTTATTCACCAGTCTCTACCTATGTGTGTTAAAGAGTGTTATTTTGCCCCATTGCACTCAGTGATGACAGGCCTCCACTACCTGTCTTTAAGTACTTCACTCTCTCTGCTGTGTGAATAAATGAGATGGAATAATAGCTGTTTGGATGGATGGACAGTTCAACCAACCCAACAAACAGGAACCTGACAAGTAAAAAAAGAGAGAATGGGTTTTCTTAAAGATTGAGGTGAATGGGAAGAGGATGTGGTGGGAAAATCAATGAGGTAACAATCAAAGAAGCAGAGCCTAATGGATAAAGACCACATAGACCACATGGAATGTAGCCAGAGGGACATGAGAAGGTGGCAAATGTGTTGAGTTATATTAGTGCCCATTGACATCCACTAGTCTGCACTGCCTTCAAACGTTAGCCTCATTTCTCTCGTTGGTGTTTGATCCATGGTGCCCAGCTGGTCCACCCAGTGCCAGCCTTCTCCACCCAAGTAGCCTGGCCCTCCTGCCCCATTACCAGCTCATTTACTACTCCAATGGGAAGCTGCACACACACCATTGCACTTGGATGGGCACAATATGGCACCACTTACCAGCCTATTCATTCTACAGAGTGGAGAGAAAAAGGGGCAGCACTCTGAAATGTGTAGAGACAAAATGAATGGGATGGAGAAAAGTAGGGAGAGGATGTGTGTGAATGAAAAGAGGCTATGGAGAGGGGAGGATGCATCCTTTGTGACAGTCGACATTTCTATTATTATGTGGAATTTCTGTGCAATCATCATCTTTCAAAACTGCATTGGATACTGCATCCAACATTTTCTTATTCTACCTCTAAGGTGTGACGGTGTGGCCCCATAGGAGGATAGATCTCAAATGAGACATATACTAATTTTTTTTTTAAAATGTGGCCGTCGTAGAAAGATGATGAGAGATCCAGTGGCGCAAATTCACACAACTACTGTGTGAGCAAGAAACTGACATAAGAGTTACATGATATGGATGTGCCAGAGGAGATGAAGTGATCGCTGGAGGACAGGGAAAGGGGGTAGTTATTGTAGAATGGGGGATGGTTGACTCCCCTCTGACTGGATCAGCATCACCAGCATTATAATGAAAGGATTTAACTCTGCTTACCATCACTGTGTTGGACCAAGCTCTGGAAATTAGGCCAAGTGTGTGTGGGTTGAATAGTGTGTATTTTGAGCGGATCAGGAGTGTGTGCAGTTGATTTATCCACAGGGAAACAATGTAAGTCTGTGTATTGTCTACTTTGCTGAAGTGTTTTTTTGTTTCTTGCCAACATTGCTATGCACGTGCATGTCACTAGCGCACGCTCTGTGTCTGTGTCTTTTTTATCAGGGGCTGTTCGAGCAGTGAGACAGAGAGTGAGGCAGGAGATTTGTTGGACCAACAATTCGAGGAGCTCAACAACAAGCTTAACTCAGTCACGGATCCAACAGGCTTCCTGCGCATGGTGTCCAGAAACAACCTGTTCAACAGGTAAGAAGATTGTTGAAAAGCACCTGGGCATACCTGCACTCCTATTGGGGCTAATCAACAGCTACTCAGACCCACTTTTCCACAGAAAAAAAGATTAAAAATATCTGCTGGGGTAAGGAGATTCAAGGGTTTTGCGGCTCATCTGTGAGGGGAGTCTTTTCTCCATTGTTTAGCTCACGCAGAGGCAGCATGTGAATCCTCCTTATTAAATAGACTGAGTAGAGCCAAGCTCCTAAAGCCCTTATCAACTGCCTCCTCTGATGGGGCCATCGTGTGTGTGTGTGTGTGTGTGTGTGTGTGTGTGTGTGTGTGCGTGCTTGCATGCGTGCACCAATGAGTTTTTTTTTCTTTTCTTTTTTTATGCATTTTCCCTGTCTGTATTTGTTGTGCAGATTTATGACTGTGGAGATTTCAGTGGGTCTGCCAAAGCTCTTGTTCTGAGTATCGTTTAATGATACCATGCAAAGTATCTATTTACATTGTGTCGATTAGTAATGTACACCAATGGAATGTGTGCATGTGCGCATATGCGTGTGTCTGGGTCATATTTTTCCTGTCCTCGTCCACAGTTGAGCTCCTCTTTGATGAGAGAGTAATTCCAGCTTTAATTGCATCTCGGTGCTCATTAAGCCCTCTTAATGGGCTGCCGGTAATAATCTTTTGGGCCTCAAAAAACTCTGAATTATAAAGCTCCTTGTGCTTAGGAACCTATCATCTATCCCAAAGCTGAAGCGAAAGAAAATTAAGTGAACCTCATTGTCACTTCAAATCATACATCTCTGGGTATGATATCAAGGTAAACACATATTTCTCCAACATCATAAAAATGTTAATAGTGGTCTGAAGTCTGCAGTATTTTCATATTTACTAATAATATAAAAATGATAATATATATATATATTATATTGTCTAACTGAATGACATTTGAATCAAATTGGTACAATGCTTTTTGAGTGATAAAAATAACCTGGTATTTTCATTGATTATCCTACTTTAACTCTGAGATCACATCTACACCAGGGAGCTTGGATGGATTACTATGGGAAGGTGATAAAGAAAGTCTCCTCTTGTCTAATCCGTTTAGTGTGTAATTGAATAGGTTTTATGCAAGATAATACAGTAACACAATTAAAATCATCATTAAGTTGTTAGTTCAGAAACACTGATAGAACACACAGTCTATATTTACAGCCATGTGTGATGAATGATTTATTATTAAAATTCAGGTCAGAATAACATGCTTACATGTGTTACACCGACTTATCTACATTTTTGTATCACTTCTCAGATCGAACTTATCATCATGTTAGTCAAACTGCAGCCACGGAATACAACGTTCACCTTCAGCCTTACTGCTCGTGGTCCTTTCTTTTCACTGTTTCCCTTTACACTTGATACTCACCTTCTCTTGGCTTATCCCTTACCTCCACTCTTATTCTTCCTGTCAGGCTAACAAACGATTGTTTGCTTTCCCATGGAGGCTCATGCCAAGGCCTGGGAGAGAGACAGAGTGTTGGGAAGCTGGAGGGAAGCCAGTGGCCTGGGGGCTACCAGGAGGGCAGGATAGATATCTGTTGGCTGCGGCCCTGAGGAAACTCTGGCTAGCAGAGCAGATGGAGACAAGTGACAAGTGTGGCTATAAAGCTTTGTCCTTGTGTCTCTCCAGCACCAAAGTCTTCTAACCCTATGGCCACCATTAGCACAATTCTCAGTTTGATGCATGTCTGAGTAGGGAGATGTCATTTTTGTCACGCAAAGGGCGTGCCTCAAACACACAGCGCTGTTACCCTATCTTAATCAATTTCGAAAACACTCCACATCCTGTGAAATATTCATTGCCAGTAAATAAAATCTCTCTGTCTTTTGATTATATGTAATAAAGGTCCCTATAAAAAATTCCTTCTCTTCCTGTAGTAATTCTGGCAAATGAGTAGCATTCAGGAACGTCTCACTCTAATCTAATACAGCTCAACACTACCATCTAGTGGAGCATATGTATATATTACATACTCTGTTTTTTCAGCACAGTACAGACTTACATCTGACTCTTACTTGGTGAAACTTTAATCTGACAGTGAGCATGTTGTGGAAAAAAAAGGAAAGCCAAGTCTCTGTTGTGTTGAATCTTTCTCTTCTGCTGAGGCTTTGTACTACTTTGTACGACTACCACACAGACCCACAGAATGACAGTGGCTGAGTTTATGTCTTTCCAGCACCATATGTGATGTAACACTATGCAGCAAGTTAGACATGGGTCTTGTCCGCCACATTCCGAGCACGACTGCAAAGCTCATCAAGAGCGGCAGGATGGTCTGATGTTGAAGGGTCGCTGTTTATATGGAGGACTTTCTTTGATTTTTTAGCACCTCATCAGAGCTCACAAGAAAAATTCAAATGTCTTGATAGGGACAATGTTGTAGCATGGAATATTTTGGAATGAAAGATCACATCCCTGGTCTTATTGTTCATTTAGTCATTCCTTTTTAACTGTTTGTTTATATTTTTATATCAAAATCTGATTGAATTCACTTTCTATAAAACCAACCATTTCATCCTGCACATGCTAATTCATGTCCATTTTTTATAGTCCAGCCAAAATCCTTCCAACAATTTGACCCACTTGTGTATACTATTTATATGATACACAAGTGGGACAGTTATAATACAGTTATAATACAGAAGTTACATTTTAACCTAGCCATGTTTTAACTTAAATGTAATGTAAAACTGTTTATTTATTATTAAATTGTAAATTAAATTTGATCAAATACAGTTTTTGTATTAAGTCAAAGTACACAAACAGCGTGTACAGTAATGGTGGTAGTAGTGTAGTTTGAAAAAAAAGAAGACTTTTTCAACACTTCAAATGCATTATAAAAGTGTTTCTAACTGCCTCAAGCTACACTGGATTTGCAAAAGAAAAAATGTGATTCACCAAATGTTAACACAGCATTGTTTTGTGTTGTGTTTGTGCAGGAGTTGCCAGAGTATGACGAGCCTGTTCAGTAACACCATGTCTCCTGCCAAAGATGGGAGCTCCTCCCTGTCCCGCCGCTCCAGCAACCTTGGGAAGCCTCCACTCCGAGCACTTTATGATTTGCTCATTGCACCTATGGAGGGGGTGAGCCATTTCCTGCCTGCTGATGTACATGTGTGGGAGCGATGAAGAGCAAGAGAAAATGCAATCAAAGAAATCAAAACCACCATGTATTGTGACTGTTATTTGTGTATCTTCACACTAATTGTTCTGTGTGACAGGGCTTGATGCACTCCAGCGGGCCCGTCGGCAGACACAGACAACTGGTGATGGTGCTGGAGGGAGAACTGTACCTCATCCCCTTTGCCCTGCTCAAAGGAAGCTCGTCCAATGAATACCTGTATGAGCGATTCAGCCTCATCGCTGTTCCCTCCATCCACGGCCTTGGATCTAGTGCAAAGGTTGGGCTTCTTAGACACATGTCTGAAAAATGGTTGTAGTGTATTATAAAAAAGGCTTTAATAGATTCTACTTGTTCAAGTATGAAATATTTTGCTATTGTCTTTAGATAGTTTGAGCTAAAACTGAACCCTCATTGCTGTGTTCCTAGACTCACTCACGGCGCCCTGGACCAGCTCCATGTGGCGGTGTCTCAATGGCAGCAGTGGTGGGCAACCCAAGACTGCCCTCGCCAGTGATGGATCGCTGGCTTTGGGGACCCATGCCCTCTGCGGAGGAGGAGGCTCTAATGGTGGCTGAGCTGCTAGGCTGCCAGCCCCTGGCTAGCTCTTCTGCAACTAAAGAGAGGGTCATGAGTGCCCTCACACAGGCCGAGTGTGCCCACTTTGCCACCCACATTTCCTGGAAACTGGCGGCTCTGGTGCTCACCCCGAACCCAGAAAGTGTGCCGGGTGGGGCAAGTGCCAGCGTGGGAGTGGGATCGGTGGGGAGAGGTGCAGGGGGACGGAGGGGGAGTAGTGGCAGGGGCAGGAAGGGTTCAATTGGAAGCGGTTACACCATCCCAGAGTCTCTCCACATGCAGGATGACAGCAGTGACGTGGAAAGCATCTGTGACAGTCCGTCCCTACAGGAGTTCCTGCTCACAGCTGCAGACATATTGGACCTGAGGTTACCTCTCAAGCTGGTGGTGCTTGGGTAGGTGGCTTGTTAAGGGCAGCACATTTAACTCTGTTAATTTAAGTCCTGATGATTTATTTTACTGTTTTCATGCAGTGTGTGTGTGTGTATGAGAGAGAGAGAGAGAAAGAGAGAGAGAGAGAGAGAGAGAGAGAGAGAGAGAGAGAGAGAAATTTACAGACATGAAAATAAAATACACAGTACATAAAAAAAGCAAGTAACTGACAAGAATGTGGTACCACAGCCCAGAATATAAAATAAAAGCAAATCATGCTTGAGATGTAACACTATCAAATATTTTACAGCTTCTGAATTCAATGACATGTGTAATTATCTTTCTGCCTTCAGCTCGTACTTGGAGTCCAGCAGCAAGGTGACTGCGGACGGTGTTGTGGGATTGACTAGGGCCTTCCTGGCTGCTGGTGCCCAGTGTGTTCTGGTGTCTTTGTGGCCTGTGCCTGTCGCAGCCTCCAAGGTTTTTGTCCATGCTTTCTACACCGCTCTTCTTAATGGGACCAAGGCTAGTGCAGCAGTGGCAGATGCCATGAAAACTGTCCAGAGCAGCAAGCAGTATTCACACCCCTCCAACTGGGCAGGTTAGTCATGATTTTTATGTATGTGTTACTTCTACAAATGTGCATTCAAAAACGGATAACTGCACATTTATATCCATGGAGTTTTTTTTAATGGCATTTGTTCTTTCTAGGATACATGTTGATTGGCAACGACGTGAAGCTTAACAGCCCATCCTCCCTGATCGGGCAAGCTTTAGCTGAGATTCTTCAATATCCAGATCGAGCACGCGATGCTTTGAGAGTTTTACTCCACCTGGTGAGAAAAGGACTTGCATGCATAATTTCACAAGCAAGGACACACACAAAAACACTGACGCATCACTGCTGTGCAACTCACAGGTGGAGAAGTCTCTTCAGAGAATACAGAACGGTCAGCGTAATTCCATGTACACGTCGCAGCAGAGCGTGGAGAACAAAGTGGGGGGCGTCCCTGGCTGGCAGGCCCTGTTGACAGCCGTGGGCTTCCGGCTTGACTCGGCAGGCACCGGGATCCCTACTGCTGTCTTTTTTCCAACTGCTGACCCAGGAGACAGGCTCCAACAGTGCAGCACCACTTTACAATCACTTCTGGGTATGCACCACAGACAGGCTCTGCATTATAATAAAATCAGTTTTGTGCTGGTAATTTTCCTCCAGATACACCATGACCAGTTCTGTCATTTTTGTACCCAACCATATAATACAGTATACCACTATATATGATACCACCAGATTTGTTATAGTAAATGTAGCTTTAGGTGTTAAAAAAATGTGCCTGGCATATGAATAATGAAGAACTTCCTTTGATCCCGTCCCTCAGGTCTGCCGCCTCCAGCTCTCCAGGCTTTGTGCAAACTCATCACAGCTTCAGAGGCAGGAGAGCAGCTCATCAATCGGGTAGGCCCCTGCAGTCCTGAATAAATGTTTCCAGACTTTTGAATCTTAATGTTCAAGATACAAATAGGTCTTTTGCTCAAAATACGGATAACACTTCTATTTTATTTAATATTAAGAATCACTCCATTTAAACTTTTACAGGGCTTTTGCACTATGAGGTTATTACATAACCATAATATGTCAGGGCCGGATATGTGCCGGTGCACTGGCAACTCAAGCTGCAGTTTAATCTGCATTGAAATGCTGCATTGAAATCTAACTAGCTTCAAGTACAAGGTCTTAACCACAAGCTGAGTGCTGTTCTCTTGCACATAAACTCGTGACACCGGAAAATTAATCTTGCATTGCAGAGGTTTATCCCTCTTTAGGTGTAACATGTGGCGATCACATGCTTTAAGTAAAGGATTATCCAATTAATTGTTTTTTTAAGCAGCTTTTGTTGCCTTTCCCAACTGCAAATAATGGTTTTAATGTACAGAACAGGAAACATGCTCAACCCAGTCTACTGTATGTTTTCCCTGAAAAGCTCACACACTATTGTCTCCTGTTGCTATTACCTTTCTTGTTGACCTGAATCCTTGTACCCTTTTTGAATGGCCTGTGTGCATGCAATTAAAAGGCTATTCTCTCTTCCCTTCCCCTAACCTGCGATCTCAAGGCTGTTAAAAATATGGTGGCAATGGTAAGTGTGCCTTCACCTACCTGCACTCTATCCCATTATAATCCACTTTGTATGCTGCAAAACTTTCTGTAACAACCCCTTTTTTGTGTAGAAGCTGCATGACAATCAATGGCTATTTATTTAGTTCACTCTTGCTGTTTGTTTATTTTATTATCTTTATGCATGCATAAAATATAATTGATATAATTTAGCAAGCCCCCTACTGTTAATTCCTGTAGTTAGTCATTAGAGATTTCAGGTATTTAAAGATTTACAACCCTGGTTTATTAAGGCTCAAAGAATGTTTCAGGTGGTAGAAGGGATAAAGCAATGATGTAGAAAACAAACCTCTCATAATTGAGTGAAATGAAGTAAGGGGCACACTTCTGCTTTCTGAATAGTTACGTCAGGTGGACAAAAATATCTCTGTTCTGAGCCACATAATCTATGAACAGAACAGGTAAAGGCACATGTAAACCTTCACCAAGCTGAACCATTTTAGCTGGGCTTCCCTGTAGATGTAAAGTAACCCTAAACACTAATGATCACTCATTATTTACTTATTTTTTTAACTTCCATGATAAGATCTGGTAGTTTTTGTTTTGGGGAACTTGGAAAGATAAACAACATCTAAGAATTAAGAGCAAGGATCTAAATTGTGGATGATTTTGCAATGGATGATTTTTTCTTGACAGAAGAAAAATCATCGAGGTCCTGGTTTGACCACAAAATGTATCCATTAATCATATCTCTAGTACCAATCTATCCTGACCACAACCAACTCTTCTTGTTCTTCTTCTTTCTCCTCTTCCTCCTCCAGCTCCACCAGGTGCTCGTCCAGCTCCAGACAGGAGAGAAAGAGCAGGACTTCTCCCTGCTGCCCATTCAGGTTTCCATTAGTGTGCAGCTATGGAGACTGCCGGGATGCCATGAATTTCTGGCTGCTCTAGGTGTGTTTTTGTTTCCTAAAAAACTGGAAATAGATCCATGTGTCCCTGTGGGCTCAGGCACGTGATGGCTGTCTCTTTCTGTGTGTCTGTGTGTGTGTGTATGTGTGTGTCTGTGTTTGTGTCTGTGTGTAGGTTTTGACTTATGTGAAGTAGGCCAAGAAGAAGTGGTGCTCAAAACAGGCAAGCTAGCCAACCGCCGCACCTTGCACTTTGCTCTCCAGTCTCTGTTGGCTCTGTTTGGTAAGTCTATTTTGCAGTATTGGTTTTCAAGAATTCTCAAGGTCATTTTGGAATTTCTGTTCTTTTTTTATTCCCTTAACTGTACATGTGGGCTGATGAATTGACCTGATTTAGTAGTTGTATTATTTTTTCATCAGGTTTCACATGTTCACGTTTTATATTTTATCTTTCAGACTCCACAGAACTGCCCAAGCGTCTGAGCCTGGACAGCTCATCTTCCCTTGAGTCTCTAGCTTCAGCTCAGTCTGTGTCCAACCCCTTGCCCATGGGATACTCGAGCCTTCCCTTCTCTCCTCCTTGCCTGGACAGCCAGGCGTCAGATGCCATCTCTGTCTACAGCCTCAGCTCAGTAGCCTCCTCCATGAGCTTTGTCTCCAAGTCCGATTGTGATTTCCTGAGTCACCGACAACGCGGTGGGGCCACAGCGCACTACTCAGCCCACAAACACCCTCACGTTCCCCGTAGTCGCTCCTCTCCTCATGGGGCAGCTGCTGCAGCAGCAGGGGCACGGGGGGAGGAGGAGGAATACGAGGGCTTTTCTATAATCAGCAGTGAGCCGCTGGGAAGCCACTGTGACTCTTTGCCTTTGCCACCAGGACACAGCCAGCGCCACCACCGCGGAGGCAGAGGAGTTGTTGGTGGATCCAGCACAGGGGCAGGACGAGGCTACACTGTATCAGTATCATCAAGAGGAAGTGTCAGCACCCCCACCTCCCCGGTCAAAACGTGCCTGGTGCCCAGTCCAAACTCACCGTTCCAGAAGGTGGGTAAGGTGAGCAGCTCAGACACGGGTGAATCAGACCAGTCCAGTACTGAGACGGACAGCACTGTCAAGTCTCAGGAAGAAAAAACTGTCCCTCTGGATCCTCAGGAGCTGGCCCAGAAGATTCTGGAGGAGACTCAGAGCCATCTGCGGGCAGTGGGCAGTCTTCAGCGGGCCGGGTCAGAGAGTGGGACAACAGGAGGATCCTCAGCTCGGAGCAGCGCCTTCCGCTCATCTGAAACGAGCGCATTCAGTCGTCCTAACAGCAGTTCTAGCGGTCGAGCACAGTCTTCCCCGAGACCCAAACCTCCTTCCAGGTCCTCTTCATTGCAGAAGATAAGCTCTGGCTACAACAGTCCCGCTGTCTCCGAGTCTTCCCAGAAGGAGGGCAGCCACCCTTCGCCCACTCTCGACAGCCATGCACAGTTCAAATTGAAGTACCCGAGTTCCCCATACAGTGGCCACATATCTCGTTCTCCCAGTAACGTGTCTCCCAGTTCTGGTCACCAGTCCCCGTCCGGTAGTGCTCCGTCCCCTGCCCTATCATACTCCTCCACAGGCTCTGCCTGCTCTACATCAGCTGATGCCCCAGCCTTGGACCGTCTAAGAAGAGGGGTCATTGATGAGAAAGTCCAAGCCATCCACAACCTGAAGACCTTTTGGGCTAATGCAGCAGCCCAGCAGCAGCAACATCTGGGTCCTGTCAGAGCCGTCCACAGTGCTTCTGGACCCCTAGGTTCAGCCAGTAGGGATGTACTGAGCCTTCTGAACCTCTCCCCACGCCATTGCTCCCCTAATGACACCCAAGACAGCCTGGAGCTGCGGGAGCTGGGACTGCAGTCACTGGAAAGGGGCAGCAAGAACTCTTCCAATGGACACCACTGCTCCAACCCCAGGAAAGTGGCTCCATCACCTACAATTTCCACAAGCAGTAGCCCTGGTGCTCGTTCAATCCGACTACCTGCTGGCAATGGATACAAGTTCCTGTCGCCTGGAAGATTTTTCCCTTCCTCTAAATGCTGAGACATTTTGAATGGTCCTATAATTTTACCTATAATTTACTATCCTGTGTGCTGGAGGAGTAGGGCACTTTTTGGGGGCCACTAATGGTCCACAGAGATTGACTGACAGTGAGAAGGATTTGATAGGTCAGTGAGGGTGATCCTGCAGAGGCACACGAATGCTTTAGGAGAGTCTTGTCTATGTGCCCATAACACTGTAAATGGCAATGAAAAACACTCAACGACCTGATACTGTGTTTGTGTGTTAACTGTGTGTCAGGTAGATGTAAATGCCATTTGGTATTTCCCCCCAAAACCTTGCTGTTTGTGTGGGCCGAGATGCAACAGCCATGACTGATTTCCTCCATTCAATTTTTTTTTTAAATTTAATGGTTATTGTTATTATTGTTTGTTATTGTTATTAATATAATAATTATTATTATGTTTTGTAAATTAATTCCAGTGTTTCACAATCAGTATTAAGCGTTTTTATATTATTAAAAAGTGAACAAACCTGTACCATGTAAAGATGGATAGAGTGGGGGAAAAAAAGATTTAATATTTTTTATTGAAATCAAAGGGGCATTTTGCCTGATTTCTTTGTGAATTGAGTGTCTGCTCTAAAGCATGGATTCTCTTGCTATTCAATGTTAAGTACCATGTATGACTTTTTAGCCCATGATTTTTTGAGATTAAACATCAAAGGTTTCATGACAACCATCTGTCATTTATCAGTAAACTGTTTCAATAAAAAAACATCATGATTGTTCTTTTTTTTGTTACTTTGCAGCACTCATCTTTACAGGCCTAGCAGCAGCCATATTGACTTAAAATAATCAGTAAACACAAGTGTAGTACCAATGATACTAATATAAACTGTTGCATTTAGTTTAACTAAGCATTTTCAGCCAACATGCACAATAGTAGGTCTCTGACTCTGTTTCACCCGAATGGAACCTTGTATCATTTGCTAACACCTGTGTTCACCTACTTTTTTTGTGTCAGTATGGCTGCTGTGAAAAAAAGGCTATTACAGCCTTCACTATATCATACCATCCTCCAAGGGATGCCAAAATAAATAAGAGAAGTCATAAGCTTATTGAGCTTGGATAGGTCAACATATAGCCCATTACAGTATGTTTTACTTGTGAAATGATTTCTTTAGAGGTCTCTAAAGGAGAAAGTATCCAATATTTAAGAGGAGAAGGGGAATCGATGCTCACAAGTCACCTCAACACTTTAAGGCCATGAAAGGGGTTGCACAAGTATGTACACAAGCCAAAAGTGCTGCACTGCTTTAGAAAATGTACGATAGTTTACAGTAGAAGACCCAGATTTAGCGAAGTACAGGCAATACAGGAATAGTATAATGGCACGTTCAAAATATAAAGTATGAACTATATATATATATATATTCCGGATATAAATTAGTTGTTCTAAAACGCCACCAGAAAAGGATCACAATAATTAGCAGGCCCCCGTCCACTGTTCTGCAAATCAGCGAGGAGGGGGCGGGGCATAGCTCCTGGCCGCTCATGACGTCAGCAGCAATCAGCGGTCGCTGGGCAGTACCAGCGGCGGAGAGAGGAAGAAGCTACGATGGTCCTCATCAAAGAGTAGTAAGTGCGAGATCGCCTTCACTAAATTCTCCTTTTTACTGAGGCTGAATTTGAAACCGATGACTCTATTAATGAATAGCAGCGTTTGGCTGTGGAACTGTTCGCGGAGATGGAAACTAATGAAAACTTTCGTCCCGGTGTGTGTGTGTCAGACCACGCGAGGGAAGGGTGTGATTGCCCAAGAGCCGCTCGCCTGGCCTACCGGCTTTGACAGCGCTGTGTGACAGCTGCTGCTCTCACACAGCCTCTCCTGGTGACGAACTGGCCTGTTTGCCACGTCAGTCCACGGTCGGTGTGGCGCCTTCAAGCCCCAAACGGTGCCGTTTGTGCCTCCTCAGCTGTAAAACTTTAACCTGAGCTGCGAATTAGCTCACAAGCTGCTAACGCTAGCATAGCCAACAGTAAAAGTGAACGGGGGAAATTAGCGCTGCTAATGTTATCGACACTTCCTCAACAACATTTGACACGTAACGTCAACTTAACCTCCCCAGCGGCGCCAGTTAATCTCAAACAAGATAAGAGACTTTGATTAAGAAGTTAGACGAATCCTGTTTTTCTACTCCCCTGTTAAATCGGGCGACTTCATTCTACTCTCTGGCTTTGCGACTGTAGGAGTAATTAGATTACGTTAGCTAGCTGTTAGCTGTCTGAGTCATGAGTTGGATGGAAAAAAATGCTTGTTTTTTTGTTTGTTTTTTGTTTTACTTCAAAACCACATTATCCAGTCGAAAGGAATCTGTCAAACCACAGTCAACTAACGCCACATAGATAATGCAAGCTTTAAGTTTTTGTCAAATTATAGCTGAATTGGTGGCTTTTGGTCAAGGCAGGAAGTCTGTGATTCCTCCCAACTTGTTACAGACATCGCTATTGTATTATTCTGTTCTTTTCATAGCCTTTAATGTGCTGGAGCCAACGATTCAGTTCGATATCTTCTTGACTAACACGTGAGACTTGGCTCATTTGTCTTAATCTTCCTGGTAAAAATGTAATGGCCACATACAAAACAATTACTGTTGTAAGTCGGCGCAAGAGTGTTAAATCAGTCAAACAAATCCGATTAGATGTTTGTGAAACACAATGCTAAACCGTAGCTTTAGTATTTGCTCAAATAATGAAAGCTACAGTGTAATACGGCCAGATGCCTGCAAATTAAACATTTCGAAAAACAAGTCTGATGTTTGGTTCTATGCTCAGGATCATGTCAGGTGTATATGTATATATGTATATGGAATATTTCTGTATTACCAAGAAAACCAGCAAATTCTCACATTTGAGAAGCTGTACTTAATTAGATAACTTTTGCTGGAGAAAAATTACTTCAAATTTGGAATGTGTTATTAAAATTGCTGCATTTTTCATTTCTTAACTACTTATTACAGTTCAGTTGCTAATTATTTGCATTCAAGTGATAGTGATTTAGACATACATTGTATTTCTTGAGTCCATATCTTTAATTAAAGCATGTGACTGTTCAGATGCACATCAAGAGGAGATGGATGGATGAGGTTTTTAGTTTTATTTCTGCAATCCATCTAGATACAGAAGTTCAGGACAATATGTGGATTAAACGTGTAGAAAACCTTGTGTAAGCAAGGACTACTGCAGGAAATAAGATTGAAGATTCCTTATTGTCATTGTACAAACATACACACCAGCTATGCACATGTTCACATTCTGAGTGTAAGATGATTGTCTACGTGTCCCGTTCTGAAGTACTGCTCATAATTTCATGCCCTAGTTTAAAATGATTACACCACACTTATCCATTGTGCTCCTGTTCAGTTAATTTTTCATATTTGAGAACCCTTCACTGTTCCCTTAGCCCTTGACTACATTGAAAGTCAACATCACTTATCACAAAACCTTGCGTTGGAGTTGTCATTGTCCTTGACGCAGCAGCCCGCAGAGAAAATCATTTGCCACTGGGTGTCATTGTAAAGATTAACCTTTTTTCAACACAAGCTAATAGGAGTTTTAATCCAAAACTCAAGTTCCCATCGTCACGGTTTGCCGCAGCTAATCATCAGCATCAAAGATTAAATGGAGGAAAAGTGAAGTCAAAACAGGGTCACTTGAGATGAATGCTTTGCGAAAACTTCCTCTGCCTGCTTTATTTTTTTCCCCTTTCACTGTGTGATTAGTGGTTTCTGACTGTAGCTTCATGATCGTCAGGGTAAATGATGCCTTTGCAGTGGGCACAGCAGACCACACCCTGAAAACATGAAGAAGAAAGTTGAAATTTTTACTATGCAAAAACCTAGTGTAGTTCCTGGCAACTAGTTGTGAGGTTACAAATTGCAATCAACTGATTAACAAATCAGCCCTGAGAAGTCCTTTCTAAAGCTTGTTTAGTGTAGAAACATGTTTTGTATTGCGACAGGAAAGATTAAGAAAAACTAATTTTAGCTTAATAAACAATTATTGTGACTGAATTTTATAAGCAACTAACTACAAGCAATAGAGGCCATTTAAATATCCCTAACTTTCCCCCACAAAGTCTGTTCCACTAGATGTCACTGAAGCACTGGACCCCCCCCTCCTTTAACTACTTTTGGCCTTAAATGACTAACTGCATACATTTTCTGTTGCTGCTCTCTTCGTAGAAGTTTTCTTCGTAATTTTCTCGTAACCACATTCAGTCTCTGTTTTCCACTCTGGTGTAGTGATGGGTTCTCCTCAATCTGCTGAAGTCAGCACTGTCTAAATGGGCAGTAATAGTTTTTCCTCAGTGACCACAGCTCGCTTTCACTTCTTAGTGAGAAGTTTGCTGTGCATTAAGGCAGGTTATTTTTAATCTGGCAGTGGAGCTCATGCTAATTCTGCTCTGGTTTATATTTTCTTCAGACTGTGGACAGTGATACATAATTGGCATGTCTTTGTCTTTATATGTAATGCATTGATGTGCACATATGGAGCTTATGTGTTTACTAAGGTAAAGAATGTTTTTGGTGTATGGTATAGACCACCAAAATGTGACTTGTCATAAGTTTTGGATTCTAAACAAATCCGTTTTGAAATCTTATCTGTTTCTAAAATCATGGTCTGAACTAAGCAAATCATCATTATGCATTATGTTTCTTCAGTTATTCCCCAGAGTCGAACATTATCTCTAGTGGTAATATTATATTGCTTTTTCTTTTGAAGTATAATTACAATAATTAAAAGAATTGTTATTGTGGAAAAAAAGAGCAGTGATTTTTGTGATGGGAGTGTTTTCCTGTTCTGTAAAATAACCTCTTTCTATCGCCAGTTTTTAAAGTAACTTGACAAGTTGAGAGCCAGAGCTATTGAGGCCCCACCACTGTCACACCAAACATGTAACCACATCTCTCTCTTCCTCTTTTGCAGCCGTGTGGTTTTACCCTGTAGTGTTGAAGAGGTGAGTAAAGCATTTTAGTAATCCTCCTTATGATGATCTTATAATGAGCAGTCTTGGGGAAAAATCTACATATCCGTAGTCATTTTTTTTTTGTCTATTGACGAGAGGAACCACCCTAAAACAAGGAGGAAAATGAAAAATTCAGGCAGAGGGCAGCAGAGTCTCTGCATATGAACCACACGCTTCCAGTTCTAGATAATTAAGAGGGATTACTGCTCTGTGAGTTTGTTTTCCTGAGGAACCCTTCATAATATCCTTTTAATTAAATCTATATATGTTTGTATAATATGCATAATTAGTAAACAATATAAACATTTTGAATTTTTTAAAAAATGTATAGTAAAACCAGAATTCCTTATTTGGCCTGGAAATGTAGGAATTCCATCAAGTCTCTGTAAATACACTGCTCTTAAAACAATACATAAATAAATAAAACTATATCCGCACAAAATAGAAAAGGCTGTGAAAACAAGTGCACTCCTATCTTATCATTTCCAGCCTTTTGCTGCTGGTTACAAGAAAAGACAACACAATCTATTCCAAAAAGGCATCATTTGTAATTAATGTGATTGTTTTACAAGAGCAGGCAAATGTTCCCTGTGTTTACAGAAGTTTGTCATGGATCCCAGACTCGCACCCTCCGGCCTTATACGGCAATAAATCCTCCTGGCAATTAGAGTAGCACTTTAAAGCTCATTCCACATTTTTAAAATGTCAGGGTTCTTTTTAGGGAAGCGGCTCTAATAGAAGCTGTGGCTGCTGCGATATGAACAAACATCCGCCATTCAGTTGATGTTAATCAACCATCCCAGAATGACAATGAAATTCACAATGTAGACATTAACAGTTTAGTTTTCTGGTTATTCTGTAAACTGTAAAATACTACAGTTAAACTTGTTTTGTTTTTGTTAGTATCAAGTGGGCCAGTTGTTCTCAGTGGCTGAAGCAAGTAAAAATGAGACGGGTGGCGGTGAGGGCATTGAGGTACTCAAGAATGAGCCCTACGAAAAGGACGGCGAGAAAGGACAATACACGCACAAAATCTACCACCTTAAGAGGTATGCTTTCTTTATTTCCAGTTTTATTAGCCTCTATAAGTTGCCTTCTTAGTACAATAGCAATGTGCTACCAGTCGGTGGCAGTGTTGTCTTATCTGTGACTTGAAGCATTCCAAGTTGTACCCTCTTTCCCTCCTGCCCAATCCTTTCCTGTAGAGCAGTCTGTCTTCCTTTGCTTTTATTACTTTTACCCATTCCCATCCTTTTCTCCCACCCTACAGTAAAGTCCCAGGTTTTGTCAAGCTGTTAGCCCCTGAGGGCTCCTTGGTATTTCATGAAACAGCCTGGAATGCCTACCCTTACTGCAGAACCAGTGAGTGTCCCCCGATATGAATTTACCTTTACCCTGAAACCCTCAACCTCCCCTTGGTTACATATACTTATGCATACATGGCAGTGAATCTTCTGTTAATGTGAATTCAAAGCGTTTTATTTTTTATGTATTATTAATGATGTTTTTTGTTTTCTTTTTCCATGCCTAACCTTGATCAGTTGTGACGGTAGGTATCCTTAAATGTTGATACTTAGTATTCGTCTGATGAAATTCGAGGTGTTCATGTTTTAGGTTCGCTTTATATACAAACATGTTTTTCTAATATCCTAACGCTTCTTTTCAGAATGAGTATATGAAAGATAATTTCTTTATCAAGATTGAGACGTGGCATAAACCAGACCTTGGAACACAAGAAAACGTGAGTAGCTTCACATCAAAAGAAGCAAATGTCCAGTTTTATTACTGGATTTGAGTTTGTATACTTTTTATTATTTTTTATTTTCACAATTTTTTTTTCTCCCCTGTTCTTAGGTGCACAAATTAGACAGTTCCACATGGCAGAGTGTCACTACTGTACCCATTGACATTGCAGACAGAAGTCAAGTGTCCTCTGCTGTAAGTACAAACTCTTATCTTGCACATGTATAGTGGAAGCTAAACACAGTTTGGCGCCTTCCTGTGGACAGACCTGATCATTACCGAGCTAGCTGCCAAACCCAATATAATTCACATAAGGAACTTTCTAATGGGATTTTTTATTGGCTGAATGGGAATCTAGCCTATACATCGGCTTTGTCCCAATATTTACTGAGGAAACTTGGAGAGTAAAACACATTCAACATTTCTTCTCATCATCCTGCCCGTCTCCTTAACAGTGTAAGCAGCCCATAACCCTTAAGGTTCATTTCTGTAACCCAGTAAAATCAGGGTATGTGTGAAAGATAGATGTAAAAACTTGCAAATCCTATTGTGAAGCTATAGTTTACAAAATCTGTCAGAATAGATCTTTGACACATTACTTCAAAACAAATAAGCAATCTTTTTTTCACTGTTTCAACCTTACTTCATTGAGCAATTTAGAATAAATGTTAGTTTTTTAGCATTACTATAAGAATATTGACCTCTGGCTAAAGAGTAGAAAGTTGTATTCTTGTCGCAAAAAAAATATTGGATGGTTCAATTAGATTGACATCTCATTAGAATATGTATTCATTTTTATATGTGAATTGTCTAATATCAATTGTGAAATTGGGGCCAATAACAAATTATCAAAGACATTTTATTATATTAAATTTAATTATATATTTGAATGTGCACACGTTCAGCTATACCAATGTAGTTGTCATCTCCAGTACTTCAGGTTACACTGCCCCACACCACAGCAAAACTCAATGAGCTGAAATGATGGGAGCACATAAATTAGGTAAATAACTTTAACATCATCTATAGTCGAGTTCTCTCGTGTGTCTGCCTTTCTCACACACACTCATGCAGAGTTTAGTGGAGCAAATAAAAGGGAAAGTTGTGACGTGACAAAGTGAAGTCAGGTTAAATCTCATTTGCAAGTCTAGACACCCAATGTAAGACGGCCCCAATGTTTCATACATATGCAGTTCTTATATCTGTACTAATATGGGGAGCCAGTGCACTACTTGTGTGACACAATATTACCTTTGTATTATTGTATTTGCTGATGACAGTCAACCAGGTGAGTATCATCTGATACTGATGTTCAGCCGATGAGTCGGTGCATTCCCGTTCTCCATTCGGCTAAAGCTGCTCATGCTGTTACTCTCACTCTAGTTCTCAACATTACATTTTTATCTTTGAAATCGTTATCTTTGTTAAAAATGAAATATTGAATATGACAGGAGCGTCTGAAGGTTCCCTCAATAACATTCCAAAATATAAACATCAGTTTTTGATGCTCCAGTTTGAATCTCTGAAGTCTTATTTGAAGATGTTACAAGTTATTGCTGTTATCTGATATCGCATTGCCTCATTTCATCGTGGCTCTGTGAGCGCTAATGTGTGGCTATTTGGCTGAGAAGTACTGGTCTGTGTGTGTGTGTGTGTGTGTGTGTGTACACATGTTTGTTTGCGGTGGGTAGTTAACGAGGCGGACGTGTTTACCTTGCTGTGGGAGTGTGTTGTGTCTGAGGGCCCTATCAGCCTTCAGCCCCAGGCATGGCTGCAGGGCCTGGGGCGTACCGCCAGTACAGATGAGTTTGTTAGTGTAATTAAGGCTCACTGTGCTTCGCATACCGGAACTAGACAAACACACACAGCCACACTCACACTCTGAACACACAGTCTTTTACTTGAGGAGTAGCTCCTTTTCCGTCTAGCACGGCACATCGATTCACAGACCTCATTAGTGCAGAACATTGTATTGTTATAGTGATGAAGCTCTCAGCATTAAAACAGCCAAATTATAGCATGTGTGTGTCTGTGTGTGTATCACTTTCCATAAGTTTGGCACCCTCCTGTTGGCCGATAGCCCTGAAAAGTAGCTTTTAGCTGCAGGCGCATCATGATTTATTTAAAATTGTTGGGCCCTTGAGCTGTTGGTAATTTGAAAGCCATTTCATTTATTTGTATTACTGATTCTCTTGCCTGTCTTATGAAGTCAGCGCTGTCATGTGCTCGGCATATGTGCTCAGTATCTTTCGGTATGCTTTAAGAATCTGTTTGCCGTGGGACCAGAATCCCCCTGTGCAACGGAGTAGTTGGTTCATTAACTGGCTTTGGCAGGATATGGCTCTGTGCTATTGCAGTTTGTGCAGCTGCACATGGCCTCACATGCACATTTTTTAAGTGTGCAGCACATGCATAAACTTCTATGAACTGGCAGTCACCCTAATTAAACAGATGCTGCCTGCTAGTGGCATTAACGAGCCATAGACACCGTTTTATCTCCTTACCACTTAAGATTAAACTGTGCTCTGGGTTTGTTGCATAGCATTATCTCCAAGGCCGGCCGGCTTCGGAGAAGGAGTTTAGTGAACGTGACAAATGCAGCAACAATTTTGTAAAGTGCTCTATGCAGCACAGTGTCTCCCTACATATGGAATTAGAACTTGACCACTACGATTTGTGGAAAAGGAGAGAAGAGAATAGATGCCCGTGTCTATTAAAAACCTAATGTTACAGTATTTTCACACAGGTGGGTTATTGATGAGCAGAATTGATTAATTTTCAATGAGACAAGAGGGCAAAGGCAATGGGCTACTGTAAAACTGTCACAATTGTGCTCAGCTCACACACCAGCTGTGAATTTGACTTGTTGGTGGTCATCAGAGAGTGGCTGTCCACATAAGTGCAATGAGATTCTTACAGTCTTTCATAGATAAAAACGGCAACTGTATTAGTTGCAGTTCTATCCCCTTTCTCTCTGTCGATAGGGCAGTGCCCTGGAGTTTCTCCCCGGCATAGCACCACTACCTACATTTTCCCCCTAAATTATAGAAATGTACAGCATCTTATATCCACGGCCTCGCTGGCCTGTTAAAACCATCCTGATGTGAACTCACATTTCTGTTTGCTCTCTATTAGTCTGTACTTCTGTCATAAACACTTTCACAAACTGAGAGAGTACCTGGACCAGTCAAGGACTGTGATGGAGTGGAATTAGTTGCTAATATCTATTTCCACTATTTGTGTGGCTGTTTTTCAATAAAGTTCATTATATATTATGACTGTTAAATTGCATTTTTACCAAATCTTAAGACACCTCATATCGACAGACATTTCTCCTCCTCATTCCTGTAACTGCATCCAAGGGGAAACACAAGCAGAAGCAATTAAATGTTTTATTTTTCTTAACTTTCTTTTATGCAGCACTTGAGTTTCAAAATTGTAATAATTGTAACATACTTTCTTTAGACAACTTTTCTTGTAAACCAATGAAATAGTATTCATCTATAACTATTTTGATTAATATGTAATTCTTTTCTACAGCTTGTGAAACAGTTTTGTCAGCTAAATATGATGTGCTGTGTACTGTATTAATTACATAAATTGTTTTCACCGTAGGACTACAACCCAGAAGAGGACCCCTCAGTATTCGAATCAGTGAAAACTTGCAGAGGACCCCTGGGGCCCAACTGGAAGGTAACGCCTTCATACCTGTTCCTTGTCCTTTATATACACAAGACCCCTACCTGCAGCTGTAGTTTTACATGTTTCACCCCAGAAATATTCTACATCATTAAAAAAGGCTGCTGTAGTGTTTTTATCCTGGAAATTCTTGTCTAGAGTCATTTTACAGTTTAACAGAACATTTCCAAGGCATTGCATAAAGTGCGGTCCATCATAAAAAAAGGGAAAGACACAGAACATCTGTGAATCTGTCGAGAGCAGGCTGTCCTCCCCACAGAGGGGCCGATGCCAACTCTGAAGGCGCTACAGGGTTCAATGGCTGAGATGGGACGGGAGACACTGCGTGCAGCTTTTGTCGAAAAGCCACAAGGAACAAAGCCACTGTTGAGAACAAAACGCATGACATTTGGCTTGCGTTGCTGGAAGGTATGTGGGAGACTCGAGCAAAACGGATGACGCTTTAGTACTCAGGGACCAAAGATTAAGCTGGCGCTTGGTGGTAGCAGCGTCACGCTGCAGGGAGATGCTCTTCTGTAGCAGGCCGGGGAACGCTTGTGACGATGGCGTGTAGAACACTTGAAGCAAAAATGCAGGAAAATCCTTAAAGGAGAACTTAATGTCATCTGCAAGCAAACCTCCACTTGGGAGAAAATTTCTTTTCCAGGAAGACACTGACCAAACATAAAGGTACTCAGGAAATGCCTAGAACAACAGTGTTAATGTCCTGAAGTCAAAGACCAGACCTCAATCCAATCAAGAATTTGTGGCTGGTTCATTCATGGTCCCTATGCAACCTGACAGAGCGTGAGCAGTTTTTCAAAACAGAATCGAAGTGGAAATTATGGTCCAGATGTGCAGAAGTGGTGTAGATGTATTCTCAGACTATCAGACGCTAGATAGCAATATAACTTTTAGATACCCATGCGCTTATATGATCACCTGTTAATGATTTTAAATTTATATATATATAATTTGTAGAATTGTTGACATTTAAGTGTTGTTTCACACACCAACACCCTTGCCTGTAATTATCAGAAGAGCACAGAGCAGGCTGGGCTGGAGCTGCTGGACTGTACAGCTACAATTTGATGAAGACAAATCACCTCTTTCTCGGCTCTAATTGGATCTAATAGAAATTTCAAGTCACTGGGTGAGATAAAGGTTTTACTCTCTGAGCTCTGCCTACCCTCCTTAATGTCTGTCGGGAATTTGTGTGTGACGGCGGAAACAGACAGAAAGGGGAAAGAGACCGTTTGGACATTGATTCTAAACGTGACAAGAAGTGATTCTGTTAAGGGATTGATGTGCTTTTGATGTGAAGTTAAAAAGTCAATGCAACATGACTCATCCACACAGAGGAACTTTGTCAGAAGTTTTGATGCTCCCCCTCTGAAACTCTACCATCCCCTGCAGCCCCACAAACCGGTCCTAACGTCAGAGCGCTGAGAAATTCTGTGTTGCAGTGGGAGCCCTCAAAGTTCACCATGAGAAACTTCCATTTGCTTCAAGAATTTTCACAGAACAAAGGCAGCCAAACAACTTTCAAAAAGTATGCATAAAGAAGCACAACTTTTTATTTTGTGTTTTTAATTAGATCACTTTCCCGTCCGCTGTGGACATGGAAAAAGGCTGTTTTTGAAAAAGGTGAAGGGGGAAAAAAGTAGTTATGCGACAACAGAGGCACAATTTCTGCCAGCCTCTCAGAGCAATGAAACTCTTGTCTATCTCTGCATGCACACATGCTTGCATATCGGTACCCTTTGTATTTCTGAAAACTTCTGCGCCTTTGAGTGGGGCACCGAGAGGGAGAGAAGAAATGTCACCGTGTTTTGATGTAAAATCCGTTTCATGTGAAGTTCTCCTTTAGCGATGACAACTTTTCTAAACCCACTGCAAATTTAGAAATGTTTCTCATTTCCCCTCTCTCTCTCTCTCTCCCCCCTCCTCTCTCCCCTACATGATCATAGCATCAAACAGCAGTGGGATGAGGGTGATTGAGGCGGGTCTGTGGCATTTTCTCTTGGAATGCCAAGCCTGAATGAAGTGATTAATTAAACAGGTGTTCTCGGTGGAAGAATATGTGTGTTCTGGGGGGCGAGCGGGGCCTAGGTCTTAATAATGTAACCAGCTTTGCAACGCGACGCCCTTATCGCTTTGCAAGCACCGTTTTATCTGCCTTCCATGGCCACAAAGGCATGTCTGTCGGGAGCGGTGTCGCTGTCAGGGCGGCGGCAGAGAAATGGTCCCTTCATCTGGAGTTTATCCACTTTGCTCTGCCCCAACCCCCCCCGCCTTCCTCCTTTTCTTCTCGTCTTCAGAGGGAGGCAGAGTGCAAGCAACGGATGGATTTAGAAAGTGTGTTGTAGATTAGGGCACTTTTATCTGTGCACAGCACATCTTCATATTGATAATTTTTTCAGTAAGCTTCATACCCAGAGCATTATGTATTAATGATTTTTTGCTTTGAATGCAGCCAAGATTAGTGTAAAATAAAATTCTCTCAGCCGTTTGCCATTTTTCCGTTTATTCTCTCCTCGGAAAGTTTCTGTCAAGTTCTCTCTTGTCTATTTATTCAGATCCTGCATCCTGAAAAGTGATTAGTGATAAGTGTTGCCATTCTTATGCTGTTTTTCTCCCAACAGGAGGAGCTGGCTAAAATGACCGACTGCCCAAGGATGTGTGCCTACAAACTGGTCACAGTCAAGTTCAAGTGGTGGGGCCTGCAGACCAAAGTGGAAAACTTCATCCATGAGGTTAGTGGGACATGTTTGCACAATTACACGTTGCACCGTCTGTTCATCTTGACTTACAAGCACTCCTAAGTACTCCCCAGTTTGCTGCACCACTACTGTGCTTCTTGACTACCTTATTGTCTTGTGCTGGATAATAATTGTAATCCTTATTTATTGACTTTCAGTGTGGATTCATCAAGACGATATATTGTTTTGTTTCTCAAATGTTTGGTTGAAAATATATTATAATTGGAGAGATTTTGTGGAACATTTTTATTTACAGCAGAACATGGTTCCTTGCATTAAACCTCATTGTTTTTATAAATGCTATTTTGCATACATTTTCTATATTGTGTATATTGCGTATTGTTATAGCTTTTGAACGTATTATCATTGTGATATTGAATTTAACCATAACACCTGAACTTAACAAAGCCTATCACTATCTTTCAGCAAGAAAAGCGGATCTTCACTAATTTTCACCGTCAGCTTTTCTGTTGGATTGACAAGTGGGTGGACCTGACTATGGATGACATTCGACAGATGGAGGCAGAGACGCAGAGGGAGTTGGATGAGGCGAGTAGAAACGCAAAGAATTGAATGTGTTAATGAATAAATAGAAGGATTCAATATATTTAACGAGGACACTGAGGCTTTTAGAAAATGTAACATTTTATGAAACTTGTCCACGCAAACGCTGATCCTCGCTGCCCCCGCAGACTAACCGAATCACCTTGTCTGTGATTTCCACCTTTATTTTTGTCCAGATGCGTAAGAAGGGCTCTGTGCGTGGCACAAAGGCTGCAGAGGAGTAGCCAGGCCAGGTGTAGGTCTGTGTGGCTGTGTAAGTTCTCACTGCTTGTAACCGCCAGTTCCAGATTCTTCGTGTGCTACTGCTTGCCTCTGCTACTATCACTCTTCTATTTGATGTTGTGAAAAAGGGCTTTTAGTTGGTAGTTTTAGTGTGCGTGTGTGTGTGTGTCTCTTGCTGCTCCCCTATGCTGCCGTCACTCTCTTCTCTTTGGTGAAAAAGGAATTTAAGTTCACTGGGTGTTTAACTTCATAGCTCACACTAAATTGGTTCATAACAGATCGCAGTGAAATATGATGCATGTGCCAGGTCATTAAGTGTTTTGCTGACCCATTGAAAGCCTCTTACTGGGGCTCGCATGAGTGCGCATTGAGTGTATATGTGTACACACTTCTGTATGCAAGTGCCTTGTCCTCTGGATATATGCAGACATCTGTGTAAACCGCTTCTCTGCAGGTTTACACATGCTATTTTTTTTAAGTGGCCAGCAGTTAAAAACATACAGAGACGGCCCAGTACCTGCAATCCACAGCTTCCCTGTAGAGAAATACAAGGCTTAAATGTAAATCACAGGGTTTAATTTTTGTCAATTGTTTCTCTCTGTAAAGCCCTACCACTAGTTTGCTCTTGGCACTACTCTATATATCCCTATAATATAATAGTCCAGGGCTATTTAGCCGTACAAGGAGAAAAAGGGAGGAATCCATGCTGGACTGGCCTAAATGGACCAAGCTCAAACATTCCTGGCTTACAACCAACATACAGCATTTTGTGCTTTGCCCCCCCCCCTCCTTCTCACATCTCGCCCTATTCAGCATGTGTTTCCCATTTTCTCTCGGAGTAAGTTAACAGGCGGGTGCCATCAAAGAAAACTGCTGTGAGGAGGCCAACGAGGCCTGATCCTTTAGGCTTAAGGATCCACAGGGTCACAACGAACTGTACAAGAGGACACAATGTGATGCTCGATAAGATTGTGGATGAGAAGCGCTGCTGTGGACACTATGCACTAACCATCATGTCAGTCTTTTTGTGTATATCTGTAAAAGTTCTGCTGGTCTAGAAGGGAAGGAGGCATTAGGGAAGGGAAGGGCAAGAGAGGCGGTGACTTTAGGATGGCTCCTTTTTCCCTTATTAACATACAAATGGAATTCTGCAGTTGAGAAAGAGTCTGTGCTGTGATTGAGAAAAAAGGGAGGGAGGATGGGGGGATGGATGGAGAACTGGGAGGGTGAATCCTCGTGCCGTTTCATCAGATCTGTCTATTCCTCTGTTTAGAGCCACTGTTAGTTTGAACTGTTCCATTAAGGTATTTGGCTATCAGATTCTCGCACTAATTGACTTTCTAAAGCCATCAGCCTCAGGGCGGGAGAATCTGAAAGTGATGTTTTTATCTACCTAGAAGACAAACAAAGCAGTTAATAAGGATTGTTTGAGCAGATTTATTTTATTTGAGATGGGAAAGGCCTAAAATATTTCAGTTTGCGAAAGAATCTGAGGTAAGGCTAAACCCGTGCAGATTAAGTAGCAACCACTACACTGAATGCAAACATCCACTCAACCTGCCCTCACCTGCACATCGTACACAAGTCTAATACGTATTTATTTCCATTCCCTCTCCCACAGCTCCGCAGAAAGGGTGAAGTACGAGGAACCAGTGCTGCGGACGAATGAAATGGAACAAGGATTTTTTAAACGACCACAATGACAGCAGCGATGGAGACCGCTAAGAGGGCTCATTTGGTCCCACTTTTTACCTTAACTGATTCAGGCTGTGGAGGAAGGGAGGGCACTCTGCTACCTGCAATCAATAGAGCAGATCCCTGACTTGCACCCAATCAGACATTCTATCCACGGAGGAATTGATTTCTAGGAACCAACACGATTCTAGCTGATAAGACTCTGGTTAATTTTGATCTCCTGGGCAGAGAAAGGCCAGCTATCAGCATCATGTTATTGACAGGACCAGGGCTTCTGGATAGATATGAAGAGGAGCTACTTGCAATTTAAAGATACAAATTTTACAGCAACAAACTCGTTAGCTTGAATCCACAGTGTTGGGTGTAACCAAATATTTCCCCTGTGTTACTTTGGTGATTTTCGTAAAAAAAACAAAAAAAAATCCCCACTTCTTCCCCTTTGTCTCCAAAACATTCCTCTTAAGATGATGCCCTGTCTGACCGCTTTGTCTTCGCCACGGTTTTAAACTGTACATACTGTGCCTCAGTGGTTTGCATTCCCCGGCATGGGTTTCTGTCTGTGTCATACTCATGTTCCTTCCTGCCACAGCCTCCATTAAGAGATTACTAACACCCTCGGCGCCTTGGCCCATTGTAATCCTTCCCCCAATCACCCCACCTCCCCCAAAGCACTGCATCTTATTAACACTGACAATCATGCCTGTACAGGTATTCACTCTCACTCCAATCCAGATTTAACAGAAACCCCCATACACGCATGCATTTTACACGTATGTGGTGCACATGCAGATATATGTGAAATTATTCTCACACCCACAGGTGCAGACACCTTGACAGTGACTGATCTTTTAAAAGCTCAAGCTGGGCATATCCATGCAAGCTTGATCAGCCAAAGGATGTTACTTTAGAAGTGTTTACCACACACACACACACACACACACACACACAGACGCACTCCTCTATTCTGAAGACGTTTACACATCACATACAACGCAGCATTCACCTCCATAACAGATGTCCCCAGAGAAAAACTGCACTGAAAAACAGCCACAGATGGTGCTACACCCCTCCAGCCTCTGTCACAAGCCAAACGCTCTCCCTGCACTGCTCACCCAGCCCACCCCAGAGGCCTGTCTTACTCATCTGGCTCTCTGAAGTGCAGCAGGTTTCCAAAAGGCCTCTCGCGTTCATCCTAGGCGTGTTTACAGATCCATAACAGCCTTACCAGTGCCCAGTCGACACCAGCACCACACACTGCTTGCCTTAATCTCTGGATCTCTGCGCCCCGTTGGACCTATTATACCTGTTGTACCTCTGCTGCCGGCTATTTGTTCTAGCTACCTCCCTTGTTTTCGGACCGACACTTTTCCCGATGCCTAAGCGTTAGCACTTAGTATTTCTGTAGCTGCTGCATGTTTGGAGTAAATCATGGCGTTTGGAGTTTTATGAGCGAAGCTGTCTGTGATAACTCGTTATCTTCTTGAAAGTGTAGAATTCTGTGCGACTCCCCTTTTTATGTTTCCTGACATGTCACTGTGCCTCAGCAGGTGCATTTTCTTCAAGCAGAAATGTGCAAGTCAGAAGAGTCTGTGCATCTTTTGTTGCTGCAGATTTACATCTCTGCCTCAGACCAGCCATATGACTGATATGTCATATTAATGACTTTCAACTCCATTGTGTACTTCCCCTCCCCCTGCTTTAGACGTCAGAATCCCAAGGAACTGGCCAACAGTGTTGATCATCACTAGTGTTACCTACATACACAGTACAGGTTTTTTTGTGTCAGTGTCTGTTAAATTGCACATCAGGAATTGTTTGTTTTTCAGAGAATTGTTTAACCTCAAGCATCTTTCCACACATTTTCCTTTCAAGCACAGAAATATTCTTAGGATTCTCATGATTTAGATTTTTCTGTAAATCTAATGAAGGGGATCTGAACATTTCCTCTGTAACAGTTGCATGTCCAAATAGTGTGAATGGATTTCTGATGTTTACATGTATTCAGCACTTGCCGGCTGGTAAAATAGGAAAACTCTAAAGCGGTTGCCCAAGGCAACATTTCAACAAAATATTCTCAGGTGAACAAAATGACACAAGGATCCTTTTGATATCGTTGTTCATTGGTTGCCTCAAAAAATCGATTTCCTTTCACCACACCATATGTTCTCAGTGGGAAATATGCTATTACAGTTTCAACATGATGTGGGGAAGTAGTAGTCTTATAGCTTGTGCCATTTTATCTCTGTACATATGGAGACAGCCAGTTGGTCCTACTGCACCGGGATGCTCCTCTCAAAGATCTAAAAAAACAAAACAAATGGTCTCTAATCAATCAATGTTTTCTGTGTCCATTGCTAAAGATACATACCTAAATCAATGGTTAGCATATTTCAAGACAATATGGGAGAGAGGAAGTATTCACAAAGCAACTGTGTACAGTCTTCGCCTAATTTATGAAATCTACAACTGTGTAATTTCTTGACGGCTTGCTTTTAACTTTTTCTGATCAGCTTTTGAAATTCAGGGGATATGGTAGTGAATGTATGATATTTTGTGCCTTTTCTTTTCTGTAGATCTTTGTTTGTGTGCCATTAAGTCTACATATTGTATCTAAATATCAAATAAATTTCGCCTGGAAAACAAAAACGGATTGGGTTTCTCCTGTTGAAAGTTTAACCTAAGGGGATATGCTCTGTGTTCATGTTCGGTTTCAGCCCAGTGGGCAAAAATGTATGCGTTGGCCAAAGAGATGTTAATATCCAAATTGGTGTTATATACAGTCTTATCTAAATGCAAGGCCACAGCTTTACATGTTGGCTAGAGATGTAGTCTTTCGAACACATCCAGTCAATAAAAAGCTGTCCCCTGAATGTATGTTAGTGGTTGAATAGTGCTCAAAACTATATCTGTATGTGGGTTGAGCTTGTTTGGATTTGCCTCAGCTTACTGACTGTTGACTGAAATACTGTAACCTGCATGTCAGGATAAACATTCATTCAATGAAGTTACCGGTGGCTCCAGCGTAGGCTAGACTCTCAGTGACCTGCAGGTCAGAAGAGTCACACAATAACAGCGGAATCAGTGCTAAAGAGCAGGAAGAGCCGCCAGTCTGCTGGCTGAGATATCCGCCTTTTTTATTGTTTGTGGAGGAGTGGTCACATGTGCCTGCTGCAAGGAAACCAGTCATATCTGCCCCAGAACAAGCAAATAATGCTGTTTCTAAAAGGGGAGATGGGCATACTCGCCCACACACCTCCTGTTAAGTGGCAGCTCGCAGTAGTCTACAGTTAGGCATGCATCCATCCATCCATGTCTCCCTCGCAGAGAAGATAAAGGGACATGTCTTGAGCGAGCCCTTGTAGTTTAAATAGATGAGGCAACAGATGAAGGAGAAGGAATGAATCTCCAAAGGCTCGAGACTTGACACAGCGGGACATCCAGGCACGTTGCCCAAGAAAGACTCGACGCGTGGTGCTGAAAAAAAAAAAACGCTTTCTGGTAGCCAGAATGACCGACTTCTTTGCTACAACACAGAAGCAGAAATTAAAGTCTTAAATGTTTCCAACTGAATCGTTAAGGCCTACGTTGAGTAGGGAAAGGAAGAGCTTTGTGTGTTTGTTGCACCACATGGCCTCGCTTCCTGCCACAAGATGAGACACTGCAGCGGGAGCTTCTGTTTTTTGCGGAGGAAGCGGCACACAGCGGAGGTTTTAACTCTAAAGTTTGATCCGGGCCTGCCATGTTTGTGTGCACGGCCTTTCCCGCCGGGACCAGATTTGCTCAGGGGCTGCATGTTTTCTTGGAGAGGAAGGTTATTTTCGGCTTACACCGGGTTGGCCGTGATGTCACAACTGTGCTTCCTCATCCTCCGGGTGCTCGGGTCAAGTTTAGCTCCAGAGATTCTCCCGAGTCTTTCCTGTTGTTCTGAGAGAGGTGGAAGAGGTGTGGAGCCAGCAGACGAGGAGGGAAGGAGGGTTGTGTGACTGTGTGTGTGTGTGTGTGTGTGTGTGTGTGTGTGTGGGTGCTTTCTCTGCCTTATCCCTCCCTTTAATACAATAGTGCCTCGCTGGATGACAGATGCTGCTTAACCCACCCTGACCCAGGGAGCTGTGATGGCTCAGCTGAGTGACAGGCCCATAGAGAACATATAGAGGCTCTGCTCCACATGGCCTGAACTGCACAGGACACAGTCACCCAACAAGGGAAGGATCTGTCTCTTTAGGCAACTCCCACAGTAATATATGTCTATCTGAGGAAAAGCTTAACACCATGAGTTAAGGGTAGAGAAGGACACCCACTTCTGCTATCTTGTCCTATTGAGTAAAATATTGAGACAAATTGAGTATTAAATCACCACAGAGACGAGTGGTATTGTGACAGTGCTTGAAAGCCTGTAGACTGTCCATTGTCATGATGTCGCCCTCGAAGCACTGAGCTGCATTTATCATCACTGGGGACTCTTGGGGAAAGAGACCGTGCCATCAGTTTGTTATACTTAACTTGCTTGTCTCCATTTGAGAAGACCAGACAGTGCTGGCAGGAAAAGTATTGCAAGGCATTATAGTCAGATGGAATGCAATACTCACAATCTCTTCTGCAGGATATACACACACACTTCTTGCGTTGTTAATGTGGTTTTGTTATAGAACAAACCTTATCAGTTATCAAAGATAGGGACAGGAATCCTGATATTCTCTAAGGGGCAGTAGATATAGCTAGAACTGCTCAATGTCACCACACTTTTGTGTTATAGGGTAAAAAAACCAGATGACACCTGAGGAAGATGGTGCTGAAAGCCTTTTTTGCAATTGGCTGCACACCACACAAGCACAACAGCCTTCAGAACATATCAACATGCTTCTGACTTTCGAAGCAGTGTATTTTAACCCATGGCTCCTTAAAATCAGAAACACTGCGATCATAGCTTCCTCGCTCTGCTCTGAGATCATATTATAAATTACACACACACACACACACACACACACACACACACACACAAACACATGCCGTTGTGCTGACCTTGTCCTGACCTGTCTCACAGCTCTCTCATGTCATTACAGGCCTCAGCATAGAGTCTTCTTCTGTAGTTAAACTTTCTAAAGAGTAGGCTATAAGAATAAGATAAACCATTTTTTTACAAATCTGATATATAAAAAAAATCTGAATGCAAGCTGTTTTTTTATTATTATTTTTACTATGCACATGCAGCATATTACCAATGTTCAAGGAGAAAACAAAACGATAACATCAGGTTGTGAATATTTTCCTTTGTATTGCTTGCATTTTATTGAATTCTCAGCGTTCCATTTCTCCCCATTTTACACACCTCCAGTAAAAAGATGATATATAATATTCATACATATATATATAAAAGATACACATATAAAGCTTATATGGCAATACAAATATATACAAATCTAAGTGTAATATTCCCTTGCCTGTGATTAGTGTCTAGGTTTAACATTGCTCTTCATTAGCCAGTTAAGATACCTAAAAGTGTTTTGTGGCTGTTTGTCCCTCTGACGCCAGCCACTAGGTGGCACTGTGTCTGTTTGGTAAAAGTCCTCTTGTTTCCCTCCCCACAGGCATAGAAGTGTGACACCAAATTGTGTAAAAGCCCACTGTCCACAATGCCCGAAAGGGATAATATGGTGTACTCCTTTCACCGGAGAAAACCTCCATGCTGCTGAATGAGAGCATGTGTAGAGTATTTTCCAAATCTGTCATACAGTACATGTACAGTGTGCGCTTTATTTAAAACAAATAAACCTTAATCCTGGGGAGAGATAAAGATAAGGGATAAGATAAATCACATTAAAAACCATTGTGAAAGAGATATTTCAATTAATTGATTAGAAAATGTTGCACAAATAATATAAATAATATTCAAACTCAAATTTTAACAGACATGTAGATGCATATATCCTAAAATCCACAATTGAAAACATAGGCCTACACTAAAAAAGAAAAGAAAAGACAACACTTTCTTAGCAAGACAAAACAAGAATGGAATATAGTTCATATAGGTAATTATTTAATCTGACTTCCTTATGATGGGACCTTTTGTCTCTAAGCATAATTGTAAAGACAGACTTTTTGCAAAAGGCTAATTTTTATTATCTTAAGTTATAGAGCCACTAGCTATTTAGTACCAGCAGTAATTGGGTATTCAGCTAATTAGCCTATGAAAGTAAATTGTCGTAATTTGGCCTTGCGAAATTGTACAGACCATAGCAATAGAAAGCTATTGATTATCGGAGCTAAGGACACAACGCAATCCAAATGATTTAACTCAGATTGTCTTTTAAGGAGGAGTTTCCCGTTGGAATACACACACACACACACACACACACACACACACACACACACACACACACACACACACACACACATAGGCTGCTGCAATTTTGATTGGTCACAGTGGTGTGGTGACACACTATGATATAACGATACATTTATCGTGTTGATATACTTTTATCAATATCATCTGAGATATTCTGATGGCGGGTCATCACTCACTAAATCACCTGCTGTAAATCAATCCATCTCGGCTAATATCGGACTATTGATTGACTTTAATAGATTTGCGGCGCTAGGATTTTACACTAATATTTGACCGCAATGTGTCTACATGCGCAAGTTGAGGATGATGCTGCTAAAATAAAAGACGCTGGAAAAGGGGATAATGCCCTTTCCACTGAAACAGTATTCATTGCATTGATTAATACATGCAATTGCTGAAAAATATCCTAAATTTATTATTATTAAAGCAACACAAGAACATGGAGCGTCCAGTCAGAGATAGTAGTTTTACAAGTTTTCCCACTTAAACAACCGTGTAATATGACCCGGTGATTGTTATGTTAAACAAAACAAAAGAAAACTAAAATAAATCCCTTTTGGAAGAAAACACTGCACGCGTCTCTGAATCCGGGTTAAATTTAACGGTGCGTATTTATGGGGAAATATTGGGGATATGCGATATGGTCACACAATTACAGAATAAAGTGAAAGCCATATTCCAAGCTGTGATTCACACAGACGAGTTCAGCCGTCTCCGTTGACTCGGCGGGACCACCTTAAAAGCTCTATGTCCCGCCCCCTTGGCTTCTTCTCGCCGCTCCGATTGGCTGAAAGCGCCTCGATGGAAGTGGCTGCAGAAATGCAAAACTTGTTGCTGGCTCCTCCGGACGCGTTGATCTCACACAGCGCCGAGCGGCAGAGCTGAGTGCGAGTGGATCTGCGAATCGCTCCCAAGTGCGCTCAAGCCCACAGCAGACCAGAGTCGGCGACCGGAGGGACGGACGCACGAGACGCGTTCGAGAGGCGCTTTCCGACCCCGCAGAGCGCGTCCCCGGCAGTGCGTGGAAGGATGCTGTCACGGCGCTCCGTGGTCGTGGAGTGCGGGTAGTGCACGGCGCACAGCTCCGGGTTTTGGTCGCCCCGGTTCTCCGGTGCCTGGGTTTTGGAGAGAGAGAGCATTGTCCGTGGACTTTACATCACACTGGACTTTTTTTTTTTTTGGTCACGCAATTGTCGCGTTTTTGAAAGAACACCGTTGGACATTATTTATTTAGGAGAGATTGTTGCGCTCCCTCAAATCCAGAGGTAGATTTAACAATACGGCTCCAATTGGACTTTTTTCTGTCCTCCCCCTTGTTACCACTATGGGACCTTATAAAAAAAAGTCGCCCTGGGACATTTGACATTGGACTGCAATAATGAATTAGATTGTCAGAAATATCCCGATTTTCATATTCGGTCGCTTTAATTCCGCGTTAAGTTTGTCAGCGAGATGTTTTGTAGCACGTTCGCCCCGAAGAAATGCGCGCAGGAAAAAACTTTGGATTATTATAGGTCGCGCGCGCTGAAAGTTCAATAGCAGTGTTATAAATGCGTTCGCTTGATTGAAGGCAAAGAGAAGAGCGGCTGAGTGCACGCGTAAATACGGGAGCGGGGACGGAGTTTACGTGCGTATTTTGGACACAGTCTGTCCCCTCTTTCCTCCTCGTCCTTGGAGAAGTTGAAAAACAAAACAATGAGAACGTATTTGGTGAGTGATAACATTTGAAGAGTATAGGTCAGTTAGGCTAAATCTGTAGTGTAATACACAACTTTGAATCTTTTTTTGTATTTCTCTTTTTTTCTTTTTTTTTTCTTTTGGGGACAGACGGAAAAACAGACAGTGTGCCGATGTCTGGCAAACTTGCCGTCATGTGGGATTGATTGCAGGGGAGTATGTTTGGGCTGGAGCAGTTTGGTTCTCAGATTAATAGCAGAAACCCTGGCCAGTCAGAGAGAAACATAAACCAACCGAGACTGAACATGGGCTCCCATTATAAAAGCCCCGGTTTTCACGCTGGAGGCCCACCGGGAGCCGTGGAGCCCGGCATGGGCCCCCTGAGTGAGCCACAAATGCTCGGGCTCAATATGAACATGAACGGAGAACAGTACGGGGGCTTTCACCCGCGGGGCCACTCGGACATGCATGCAGGCAGCGGACTTCAGCAGCAGCAGCAGCAAGGACCCATGCATGGATTTTTTAACAACCAGCAACCTCATCAAGGACATCCACATGGCCATCAACCTCACCCCCACCAACATCACCCCCACTTCAGTGGGAATTTCGGAGGCCCGGAGCCAGGGTCATCGTGCCTGCATGGTGGCAGGCTAATGGGCTACAACAACAATGGCATGGGACCACAGCAGGGCTTTGGAGAGGGATTTGATCCTCTCGCTGAGGGACAGGCAGGTGATGGCTTTCCCCAGCAGCAGCAGCAACAGCAGCAACAACGGCCTGGTAACATGCCTGACTTCCAACATCATGGGCCCCCCAGTGGCAGCCATGCTGTCCCTGCCCCCTGTCTACCCCTGGACCAGTCACCTAACAGGGCAGCATCCTTCCACGGTCTCCCCTCCACCTCCTCCTCCTCCGACTCTCACGGCTTGGAGCCTAGGCGGATGCCCAACCAGGGAGCCGTGGAGGGATTAGAGTATAACTTCCCCAGTGAGCCGCCATCTGGACATTTTGATGTACCTGTGTTTTCCCCATCAGAATCAGAATCTCAGTTACCCCATTTTGGGCCCGGAAGGCCAGTTCCCAGTGGGAATTTTCCAGGAAACCCCGGGATGCCACGGACACCAGGTATGCAGGCCATTTCTAAGGGACATCAGCCGCCTCCACAACCCCAACAGCCGCAACATGGAGTGTTTTTTGAGCGTTTTGGAAATGGCCGGAAGGTGCCCGTGGGAATGGAGCCGGGGGTCAATGCGAGACATCCTCTCATGCAGCAGCAACAACAGGCTGGCTTGATAGCCAGACAGAACTCATGCCCCCCTGGCCTCCCTCGACCCCCTCAGGCTGAGCCCGGCTCCACTAACCCTAACATTCTGGACGGAGGGGTCATGATGCCTGGCCAACATAACCAGTTTGAATATCCCATTCACAGACTGGAAAATAGGGGTCTGCACCCCTATGGGGACCCCATGTTTAATATGCAACAGTCAGCTCCTCCTCCCTCCCAACAGCCCCCAAATCAGAGGCTGCAACACTTTGACTCTCCTTATATGAACATGGCGAAAAGGCCTCGATTTGATTTTCCTAATGCACATGGTGGTGAAGGCTGGTGCGGTGGCATGGACAACCACCTCTCCCCCTCTGCCTATCCTGGACTGCCTGGAGAGTTCACCCCACCTGTGAGCGAAGGTTTCCCACCAGGTCCCCTGCAGCATCCGGGGCCTGAGCAGCAGTCTCTGCAGCAGCGTCAGAATGCGGCCATGATGATAAAACAGATGGCTTCTCGCAACCAGCAACAGAGGATGAGGCAGCCCAGTTTGCAGCAGCTGGGTCACCACGGAGATGTACCTCCTGGCCCCATGGCTCACGGAGGCCCAGTTGGGAGCATGCCTCAGCCCAACTTTGACAGGGAAAATGGTGGCAGGATGCCCAACATTGATGGACAAAATCCTCATGTAACTCAGGAGAACTCCTGGTTCCAAGGGTCCCACCCACCAGGGGAGATGATGTCACGGCGTATGGGTGGAGCGGGTAATGAATCAGGGCCCCATGACATAGGGCTACAGCAGAATGGGGCTGGAATGATGTTTAGGCCAGGCATGGGCATGCAGGAGCCCATGAGAATACCAGGAGATGGGCACGTACAGGCCCTCCACTCCCCGGGCATGCACTCACAGTTCGGCGGCAATATGGGCAACCTTTCACAAATGCAGTCTCCAGGAGCTGGAGCAGGGCATCCAAATGCACCAGCGGAAAGGCGGCCAGCTGACTTTCCTGCACCTCCAATGGGAGCACAGCCAACATTTCCCTATGGAGGGGCTAACCGTCAGGGGCCAGCCCACAGCGTTCCCCAGGGGGTGAACACCTCACCAGGGAGCTACCCTCCTCAGTCTGAGTTTCCCTCAGGCCAGCGGTCGTCTGTTAGTAAGCTTGGAGCTCTGTCCCTCGGGAACTTCAACAAAACCAGCACTAAAGACAGTGTTTTCGGCCAGAGCTGCCTGGCGGCCCTTTCTACGGCCTGCCAGAACATGATCGCAAGCCTAGGGGCCCCCAATCTTAACGTAACATTCAACAAGAAGAACCAAAATGAGGGCAAGCGAAAACTGAGTCAGACAGAGCAGGACATTAATAGCAGCACATCTAATGGGACTGGCAGTGCTGGTCCTGAATATTTTCAGAGCAGCGCTTCCCAGAACAGCCAGATGCCTGGCACCGGGAATAGCAACTCTAAGCCTGCAAGTCAAAGCCAGACGGTGCAGGGGGAAGCCAGTGCCCTCTCCCCAAATTACAACATGGACGCTACCCCGTGCAGTGAGGGGAAGGCAACAACAGGGAATGGGAGAGGGAGAGGGAGGAGAAAAAGAGACAGTGGACATGTGAGCCCTGGAATTTTTTTTTCCTCTGACAATGGTAACCCTGTTGTAAGTCCAGGCCAGCAGACCCCCTCAGCTGGCGTTGGGGAGAGGGGTGGGGGCACGCCCCATGAGAAACACCTTCAGTCACCCTCTTGGGGAAAAGGAGGTGAACTAATGTTGGGGGACCAGGCTGACCTGATGCCTTCTCTGGATAGTGGCATTCAAAGTGTCGCCAAGTCTGACAGTAGCTCACCGCGAGTGGACTTTCCTGACGATATCAGCACCCACTACGGAAACGAGGATGAGGTGTCCTCCAGCTCAGATGCGGGAGGTGCCTCAGCCACCAAGCCGAACCGCAGCCCTATGATCACTGGCTCACCCAAAATGCAAAGAGGTGACCATGGATTGATAAATGGACAGAAGCCCCTAGGCATGGGCATTAACAATCATACTACCTCGACACCAGACAGCTATGGACTGAATGCTGGTGGGGGCACGGGGGCCAGTGGGGTGAGCCACCCAGGAACTCCTGGGGTGGAGCAGGTACGCACCCCATCCAGCACCTCTGGCCAGGAAGAAATCCATCCTCTGGAGATTCTGCAGGCCCAGATCCAGCTACAGCGGCAGCAATTCAGCATCTCTGAGGACCAGCCTCTGGCCATGAAGAATGGCAAAAAGAATGGTGACTGTCCCTCACAGAACGGAGACAATGAGCTGGCAAGCTGCAGTCCGGATGCTGGAAAGGGCTCAATGGGCACTATTGACCTTGACACCCTCATGGCAGAGCAGCACGCCACCTGGTACGTGCCCAGTGACAAGGCCATGATGGACGGGTCAGAGGATGACAAGGCCATGGGACCCTGGGAAAAAAATAAGAGCCAAAACAACAGTAAAGAAGGTAAATGATACAGTTTAATTCCTTCAAATGTATTTTACCCCCTTTTTCTCTCTCTTTCTCTCTCCTCTCTGCGTCTCACACTCACTCCTACACATGCAACACAGACTAAATTAAGCTGTAGAACTTGCTCATAAATATATCCTATTTTAATTTATGAAATAATTTTTTAAATCTGAAATTCCGTGTATAATATAAGTGAAATGAGTTGGTAATTAACTGAGGACCTTTCATAGTGTTTTACTAGCAGAAAGTTTGAATTTTGAAGTTGGTTGTTTGTTTAATTAGGGTTTTTGAATTTTAGAGGTAATAGAAAATACATGAGAAATATTAAATGGCGCTGCCTTTTAAGTCTGGACGAAAGAAGAAAAAAAAAGATGAATGCGATTTTTCTTATAAAATTAGGTCCGTTTTTTAAATATATATATATATATATATATGTGTGTGTACCTTGTCTATGATGTATTCTAAAGGTTGTTTCAGTGTGGAGGCACTTCAAAAGAGCGGCTCAAGAAAAGTAAACATTTCCTGTGGTTCTTTATCTCGGTTTTCAGGGTGAACAACTACATTGAGAAGATTAATAGCTTTTTGAGCAAACGCGTTTACGCAGCGGGGTTTCCCTCGCCTTGTTACGTGTTTGTTTTTGTTATTACCATGGGATAATACGGAGCTGGGGGAAGTGGACAGGATTTCCAGGATTAAATATCATGTTGAAATTAATACAGTCATCAATTTCCGTGATGCACCGCGATAAAACCATTCAGAAATTATCTAATAATATTAAATATTATATATTATATCATATATAAATATATTATTATGCAATGTATTGTGTATTTTTTAATTGTAATTGTGTTTTATTTCTTAATAAAAATGTCTTAACTTATTCAATTAGCGCAAAAATATTTATAAATTAATTGGAGTTCCTCACGCCGCGTTTCTCACGGAACAAAAGAGATTTCTGGCCTAAAGGCAAAGAAGCTTTTCGTCGACTAGGCGCTGATATTATTCAAATCTGCGGATATAAGATCATTTTACAATAAGTTTTATACACGTTTCATTTTTTTATGGTGCTTCTAAAATAAAATGAAAATATACGGATACATGTATTCTTTATACATAATACAAATAATAATGATATTAATATTATTATCACTATTATTATTAGGACTAATATTATTATAGTTTTTATCATTAATATATATTATAGGCTATAGCTGTTCAATTAATAGGACGATCATTTCGTGCTTCCATATTAATACAATAAGTCTAATGCATGGGCATGGTAATTAAACAAATTGTATTCATTAAGATATTTTTTTGGTCGGGTGTGCCTTTTCTATCTTTCTCTATTTTTTTGTTACATTGGCTATTTGCAAATAATATTCAAAACAAAGCACTCAGACATGTCTGGCGTCGCTACATAAAAACAATGTGAAAATGAGCTGCACTAAGCTACCGAAAGGCCTGTGCATGTATGCATACTAATGTGAATATATGTGACATTATATATATATATAAAATATATATGTGTGTGTGTGTGTGTGTGTGTAGTAGGCGTTAGGCGCTATCCACCGCGTCTCAGCGCCTCTTTGTTCTGATCAGTGCTGGTGTGGAGCGGGGAGAGTGGGGAGGGGCGGGGGCGCGCACCGCACACAGCACCGCACGCAGCACCGCACGCAGCACCGCACGCAGCACCGCACACAGCACCGCACGCAGCACCGCACACAGCACCGCACACAGCACCGCACGCAGCACCGCACGCAGCACCGCACGCAGCACCGCACGCAGCACCGCACACAGCACCGCACGCAGCACCGCACACAGCACCGCACACAGCACCGCACGCAGCACCGCACACAGCACCGCACACAGCACCGCACGCGGCACCGCACACAGCACCGCACACAGCACCGCACACAGCACCGCACGCAGCACCGCACCGCGCGGAGTCTGGACTCGAGGCGCATTGTTTATATGAGAATGTCTACACAGACAGGGATGCTGTTAGTAGCGGCGCTCTGCGTTACTATATTTCGACTTAAAGTCATTTCACTGCTCTCTAAATTTAAATCAATAGAGAAATAATGTTGAGGCTGGATTTTAAAAACTAATAGCCAACATTCTTGTGTTTGTGTGTGTATATATATATTATATAATAATGAATTATTTATATATAATTTATATATTATTTGCTTAAACTTAATTGGTTGTCCACCTTTCAGATAAGTTGCTGGAGAAATGATAAGATTTTTCTTTTGTTTCAAATACTTCTTCCCATGGCTATTCACAGAAGATGTAACTGAGTTCTGTTAATTTATGAAAACAAGAATGTCATGGGGTGTAATAAAAATCCCACTGATGCTCGGGAGTGATAAGTAGCATCATTACTTTTGATACTGATTAATGTGTATTCTTTTGACAGGGAAACCTAGCACTGATAGGCATTTAGCGACACTCACCCTGTTGCATTCACAAAGCAGTAGAAGCAGAATTATCTATTTACTGCCTCTCCTCTCCTCTCCTCTCCTCTCCTCTCCTCTCCTCTCCTCTCCTCCTCTCCTCTCCTCTCCTCTCCTCTCCTCTCCTCTCCTCTCCTCTCCTCTCCTCTCCCAGCCCTCCCTGCATGGACATGAGGCATGCAGCTCTGGAGCGATCGATAGCTAGTTAGCACAAATCACGGCTCCTGACAGTTTCTCATTTGAGTGCTTCAGACAGCAAAGATGAAAAAAGGGTGGAGGTGCATTTGGGAGGGGTGGGGGATTTTGAGATTGAATCTGATGCTTAGGCTACACAGAAGGGAGCAAAATAACATAATAATTTAAGATAAGTCATAGCCCACAGTGCAGTTCCATAAGAGCCAACATCCCAGGCTTTTTCGCACTGCAAAAAATATCCACCTCAGCCAGTCAGAGGAGTTTTAACTTTCAAGTTTTGTGGATAAAAACTGGCCTCACTGACACGGGCCATTACTGGTTCTTGATTAAGAACATCAAGAACAAAAAATCTAATTATTTTCATTAGAATTTAATTGATTAATCGTTTTGCAATGACTAGACTTTTTCCTTTCTTCCTAATGTTGTACATATATGTGTGTGTAAAAATATATTCATTTTTAATCTGACCTGTTGTATAAATTCAATATGTTAGCAAGGAAAATTGTTTTTTGAAATGGTAATTCTAAAAAAAATGTTATGCACAGCATTACATTTTTTCTTTTTTCATTACAGGTGAAATGGTTCTCTACCTGTACTGCCCAAAACTCTTTTTTCATCACCATTTTATTAGCAGATCTAGGTCTTCTTTTTCCCTCTCAAGAGTGTTGTTGGATATTTTAGTTATTTTTTCTTTTTTTTAAATCACATATTTTATAATTAAGTTCAATGATACACTATAATTAATACATTTCTTCACACATCAATCCATAGTACCGAATTAAAAATGGATGAATTAATTTCATTATTACAATTGTGAGCAGACAGCTCATTGCTTCGCATTTTAATTTTTAAAATTACACAATTACAGCACAAATACAACTTCTGGTAGTTGATTATATGTTTTTGGGAAGAGTGTGAGATTTGTTCTAAGACTGTATTTAAAGTGTGCATGGGACATTATCTTTAACTGCTTGAGAATTAAAATTGTGTAATAACGGTGTTGTAGAAAAGTTAAAATTACATGAGGTGATGTCAGTAGAATTTAAAGAGCTGTGAAGGGTCAATATGATTGTATGAGGTAAATATTTCTATCGCTCCCTTTCCCTTTAGTGCAGCTTCACTAAAGCTGCTCACCGTAAAGTTTTGTGGGACCCAAGATCATTTTTCCCCAGGTGTGTTTGTATTAAAGGCATCGAGCACTAGTGTCGTGCAATAAAGACCTCTGATCTAAAGAAGCGACACTGTAAAAAGCCACTGTTATTTCCCTCTGGCAAACTCTGTATTTTTGTAGCTCAAAAAAGTTCAGATGCGTGTGTTGGTAGAAGGAGTTGAATTCTCTGGGATAGTTTGCGTTCACCCAGCTCACGCTGTCTCTGGTCCCTCTGTGCCTGTTCAGACGGATGCGTGCTGCGGTGTAGGAAAGGCCCCCTTCGGACCCCATGTTTGGCCTCCTCTCTCTGTGACAGCATGCAGCTCAAGTTTTTTTTTTCACCAAGGCGCACTAGTGCTCGCTGTTGCAAGTTCCCGAAGATGCAGGGACTTGAGGTGTACGTAGGCAGCTTTCCCTTGTACGGTGTCAGTTAATATTATTTCCCCTTATCAAAGATATATTTTACGCACTTCCTCTTCCTTCTTCTTCTGTATATCTTAAGCAGAAGTTGACCGTTCATTTGGAAACTTGTGCATGGTCTTGATAACAGGCAACCGGCATAGGAAGTGATTCAGTTCTTTTTATTTTTACTTTTTTTTTTTTTTTTACTGGTTTTTCCACACTCACTAGGGTAACTTTTTTTATATCTCTCTCCAGCACAGTTAAAACACTTCACAGTTGACCCTGCAGAATAGTTTCGCTCTTCACTCCGAGTAATCAGTCTTTAAAAAGCTATAATAATGATCAAATCTCTGTCGCTCTGACTTTGACAGGTTTGAAAAGAGGGAACTTGAATCTTATCACACCTACTAGAAAGCACTTAAATCCTGCCGCATTGATATTCCACCATAGAGAACGATCCTGTGAGACTACCTGCCTTTGACATTTCTGCACAACAACAACCCCACAAATCACATCAGTATTTTCTATTTCCTTTTTCTGAAAAACAAAAAAAAGGGGAAAGTGATTGGCATGTGCTTGAATGTGGAGAAAATAGCTTGGGGCACTCTATGTTCTTTACCTGTCATTACAAGGTGTTTCATATTGACTTTTTCAACAATACACATCCACCAAACCTATTGCACACTCCTGCCCCGCAGTAATGATAATCATTATGATAATCATAACAATTAGCCTTGGTAATATTGTTTCCAAAAGTCATAATTCCTCCTCAGTCATCTCCTGTAAGTTGTCTTGGTTATTGACGGGTTCATCAGGTCTACAAAGAACAGCTAGTTTATGTCTACACATGTGCTGATTTTAGCACCATAATTACATTGTTGTAGTCTCAGTGCGACGTTTCAGTGAGTTAAAATATCCTTAGTGTGGGCATAAAAACGTGTTATTTTTACTCTTCTTTTTTTTTCGTCTGTATGTGATTTGGGTGTGTGCATGTGTCCAAATTTGCATGCGAGTATGTGACGAAGGACAGGTCTGTATACACAGACACTTGATAGTGTGGATTTGTCAGCTGTAGCCATAAAGTTTGATTTATTTAGACTCGGTGTCAGGCTCATGACTTCACCCCCTGATCTCAGGTGTCTCACGGTGGAACACACGCCACTTAACTCAAATGTGTGGAAAATATTTAAGAGTATTTACTAGACTTGGAAATAGTGCGGGACTGAATACGGCCTATTGCATTTGATGTGTTTGGAGTTAGTGTGTGTGTGTGTGTGTGTGTGTGTGTGTGTGCATTTGTTTGTTTATATAGTTTATGTGCGTGTGTGTGTGTGTGTGTGTGTGTGTGTGCATGCGTGCATACATGCTCCTGTGCTTTTGCAAGACATTGAGCTTTAGTGACATTCAAAGGAAACTTATTAAAGAAGCGTGCTTATGACTGATGAAGAGAGAAAAAGATGAACAAAGGTGTCAGGCCTTTTTTTTTTGCTTTTCTAGATTTTCAACTCTTCAAAATAGCTGCTCATCCAGTGTTTTTTTCCCCGAGGAAAAGTGTTAGAATAAAATAAAACTTGTCTCAGCATGTGGTAAATATTCTCCTTGGATGGAGCAGAGAAACTGAATTTATCTGCGAGATGCACAGAATGAGGACTTCCAATCCTCGGATTGTATGTGACATGCCTCTAAATGTCGAAAAAAAAAAAAAAAACAGTTTGCGACAGAGCTCCAATAAGGTGTCACAGGTTCATAATATGATTCTAATTGCTCTTGCTTTTTTTTTTTTTAAAGCAGGTGTTTTTTCAGGCTTCCAGAAGTGTAGATATTGTCACACTGCCAGCAGCAGTTATATTATTTGCCGTACAGGTAGTAGTCATGCGCCTTTAATTTGTATTGAATTGACAAATGAGTTATGACACCAGAGCTTTTTCTCCTGGGAAACAGACGTAGAGACTGATGGAGTGAAAGTGAGTGTAAGAAAGATAGGGAGACGTTTTTTTTTCAGGCAACATCTGCAGTTTTACTCATGAGGCGAGCGTCCGTGTACAGCTACCATTTCCATTTATATAAAAGAAAATAATTTAATTCACATTAATTATGAGAATCAGTTTCATGCTCCCTGAATAGTGTTCGTTCTCACCTATTTCTAGATTTCTATTTCTGTATTAAATATCTCACCACTTTACCCCCTGAATAGCGTGTCGACAACAATAAAAGACTAGATTGACGATAACTTTTTAACTTGTACTTTTTAAATGACCCCCATTTAAGCGTTTTTTCGTTGCCTGGGACAACATTTAGAATTACTCACATTAGCATTTGACGATTCAAAACAAAGGTCTCTGTCAGGCCGATGCTCTCGATTCTAAAATTATCACCATTTTCTTGTGTGGTTGACCTTTCCAAAAAGCGGAAAACATAAAAAAAACTAAGTGTGCAGCCCTGGGCTAAAACTAAATAGAGACAGTGAAGTACATCAATATGTCAGTGACTTGGATGACATGCTGGACAGGTCCTGGACATGGTTGTGAGTTATGAAGGAGGCACTAAATCACTTCCCATGTTCTGATTTGTGTCTGGTTTCCTAAGCACTTCTTGTGGCCTGAGGGGAAGGTGTGTGTATGTCTGTGAGCATGTGTGTGTGTGTGTGTGTGTGGGGATGAGTTTGAGGGGATGGGAATGGGTGTGTTGCTGGAGAGAAGGTAACGAATGCTGGGGGCAATGCCTGCCTGGGCAAGTCTTTCTCTTCCCCCCACACCCCCCCACCCTTTCTTTTTTTTTTTTTTTTTTTTTTCGGAGGCCGGAGAACAGAGAGGAAATTCAAACCAAAATAACCCCTGTGCCCTTGCCTGAGAAATGTGCCCCCCGCTCCCTCCAGATATCCTCCCTGCTCTGAGGGAAAGGTCACACTACGGCAGCAGGGTGGAGTTTAGGGGGACGGCCGAGGGCCTCACGGGCCCCCCTACCAACCCCGGGGCACGGGATACCTGAGACAATACCTTTGTTAGCTCCTGTACACATGATTAAAATGAACATACATCAAGTTAATGCTGGTGATTTTTCGGCACCAACCAGTAAGTCCTGTTACTGTAGTGAGTCAGCGTCCTGGTTGAAACCAGAATTTTATAGTATTCTTTTTTTTTTAAACCTGACTTTTCTCTGTGGATGGTGACGGGGGTTTTGTGCTGACAAAGACCGAGTCCTCACACAGGGCTATAGTGCTGGTTGTTATGCTAAAGGAATCTGACCTGATGTCACACACTGTCATAGGAGCGGAGGCCTATGGGTGTTTTTGTCAGCGAGCGGCGCATTCTGATTGGGCTGGTTTGTGTTAGGGAGAGGGCGGGGTCGTGGCCCCGGGGTACACCAGGTCAAAGGTGAAGTGTCGTCATGGAAGTGGAAGCTTGGGATAGAAAGGGCAGAGGCCTGCCGCAAGGGATTCTGGGGCCTGGGAAATCAATGTGATGGCTCTGACGAACTTGCACTGAAAAAAGAAAAAAAAAAGCTCTGTAAATCCAAACAGTCTCACACATGCACACTTCTTTTTCTTCTTCTGCCACAATCTATTTGCTATTAAAAGAATAAATTCCATTCAGCTGATTTTCTGCCCTACTTATTAATACTTTAATAGTCAAAATATCTGTCAACTTCAAAGGTTACCGACAGCATTTTCCCACTGAGTTGTAGCTTTTACGGTTAATTGAAAAAAAAAAAAAAAAGAATTGCATGCTACATCACGTATTATTAAATTGCAGGAAAATGCGGCCTCCAAGGAGCCATTGTTTACCTCCCTGAGTTGCTCAGGCTGTGCTGAGTGTGTGTGGTATGACATGTAAACCCGTGTCAGGCCGTCAGCTCCCAGACACATTGGTGTCATCCAGACAACCAGAGCTGCGCGCTGTGCTCCCTGCCTTCATGGCATTCAAAGCTTTACTCATCTCTGTAAATCGTCTCTGGCTGCGCATGTGTGACGGCTCCAAAACCCTGCTGATATGTGTGTGTGTGTGACGTGTGACACGTGTGTGTGTGTGTGTGTGTGTGTGTGTGTATGTGTATGAGCATCATCACCAGGCACTAAATAACAAAGTACCGCAGAGGCGAGAGATATAGCGATATAACTGCATCACATTAAATTCTGTATTTACTTAACACGTCACTGTGGTAATCTTCTTTGGCTGTAATGTGGTTGAGGATATTCCGGTGTATATGTAGCTGCTCAGCACAGCTGCTTGTGCTGTTGCTGTTCCCTTTTTATTAGGTATTTTTCCCGCCTCGCTTGTCGATGCAAAGCACTTGTTCCCCCTCAGATGAATAGGCTATTATTGAGATATTTCCGTGGATATGAACAGCCATAACAAGATAGATTTTATTGAGGAAAAAAAAAAAAAGATTTCCCTGCTTGTAAAATGTCATGGTGATTTGGGATTTAGACTTGTGTGATGTAGAATTTCACACTGCCGTTTCCACTTTTGAATCGAATACGCCGCCATGGATAATGCTTACAATTTAAGTGTAGTGTCTTGATTTTTCCATAAAAATTACATCCCTCGAATCCCTTTCAGCCACCCTGTAATACAGGGTGATATTTTAATCCCGTGGTGGTCAAGTGTTTGGCTTACTTTACAAGTGGAGGATTTTTCACATGCGGTGTAATTGAAAAGTGTATTGTGGTAAATAACTGCACAAACATCAGTCCATTCGGTGGGACTCTAACATATGATAAAAAAAAAGCTAAATCTTTTCCTTTTGACTCCATTTTCATATGAGCTCATATGTCAATGAGGATTATAAAAAGCAATATATTTGCGAGTGTGTGTGTGTGTAAGGGAAAAAAAAAAAGATATCATGTATGTAATCTGAGCTATGTGTATTTTTTTGTCGGCGTATTTTCCGTTCTAGTCCCTGCGTCGAGGCTGAGTGATGTGTCTAGCTGTGATTGTTGGTGTGTGTATGCACGTCCATATGTATGCCGCCGTGTGTGTGTGTGTGTGTGTGTGTGTGTGTGTGTGTGTGTGCATGTGGAGCAGCAGCTATGGGGCTGGTGTGGATATGGCAGCGGCAGCAGTGGTTGGCGTGTTGTGTGTTTTTGGCCGTGCGTGTTGTCAGTTTGCTATGTGTCAGCAGTGAGCCAGGGGAACGCTTGGCTGCCTATTCAGGCCGGTGCGGACCCTGCTGTGCCTAGCTAGCATGAGCTGCTGGCAGGTGCTGGAGGGCACAGCGCTGGGAAGAGGGAGCGTGGGTGGGTGGAGGGGTGAGGTGTGTGTGTGTGTGTGTGTTAAGGGGGGGGGGGTCCCCGCCGTGCTGAGGTGTATGACTGGACCCTCTGGCAAATGTAAGATCTTGTCACCACCACGACCAACACTGCTCTAAATCCTCATTTCTCCCTTACCCCCCGCTCTCTCAGCCCCCACTTACACCGTGTCTCTCCTCCTTGAAAAAGGAGGGGGGAGACACACAGAGATGGAGAGAGACAGACAGAGAGGGAGAGAGAGAGAGAGAGAGAGAGAGAGAGATTTACAGGGACCGGCAGTCAGAGAGACAAACGAAACAGCGAGCAACGGGAGGCTTGGCTGCCTGACCTTTTACCAAATCCCCCCACTTTTCCATTCCAGTGGTCGCAGCCCAGACAGGCTGGGGGCAAGCCTGCCTCAACGCCTGGGTGTCTGTCTGACTGCGTGTCTGTCTGCCTGCAAGTCTGTCTGCCTGCGTGTCTGTCTGCCTGCTTGCCGGCTCTTGGTTTTCCTAGCTGCCTGGCCTGGCCTGGCCTGGCCTGATCTTGGTTGGCCTTTTTTTCTCTAGCTGTGTTTTGTCAATAATGCCGTGCTGTCAATGCTTCTTCATAATTTGTGAAAATAAAAAAAAAAATTAAATTAGCAGCAAAAGATAATCTGAAGAGGTTTAATAGTTGTATGGATAAAGCAAAGGTTGGTGTGACGCTTCTCTTTTCTCTGAGGTGAGCAGCCGACGGGCTGTAAGTGCTGTGATCTGCAGCTACTGTGCCCAGACTGTGTCGTCTATCACAGCCTCTCCCTTCTCTGACACATGTAACTCAGCTTGTCAGGGCTGTTTTCTGCCTGTTTTCTACACTCAGACGCCAAGTCGTCCCTGCACCTTAAAGCTGTGCGTCATCGTGCGGCACACTGATCTGTTTGAACAATCCACATGGAGCAAGGCAGCGGTGTATTTTGTTTGGTTAGGAGCCGGGTAAATTATCTGACGGATTTAAGTGAAGGGTCCCTAACATCCCTACACACACACACACACACACACACACACACACACACACACACACACACACACTCTGCGTTCCTTCTGCTCTGGGCTAGCTCGAAGGCAAATCCGATGCACACGACACAACGCTCGTGTCATAACACTTAGCCCCTCCATGATCTCTCTCCTAGCTGTGTTTTGTGTCTTCTTCAAGACTTTTCTTCATTTCTGCCCCTCTACCATGTCAATATTCTGCAGCCTGTGTCACCAGATGAAGTGTGACACCGTGCTTTTATGTATAGTTTAGCAAGCATTTCCTATCCTCGTCAATCTTCCCCCTGACTAATTTTTTTTCGTTACACGGCACAAAGTGATTTTTCTCCATATGTGAAGCATGCCTCTCTGGCGTCAGCATTAACTCTGTGGCACTGCAGATTTCTTTATATATGACATATAATCAACCTGTATATGGATTTTCTAGAAACGTGCTTCAGCCATTTAATACAAGGCTCCACACCTTGGTGACACAGGGTCGATACCATGGCATGGTCATTATACCAGTAAATTGGGTCAAGCAGGGTTAAAGGCCAGTTTTGTCAGTGCACTTTGACCCTCTGACCAAAGGTCATGCAGGAGCGCTCCAGATTTGCACGCCTGACTAAGAGCAAATGTGCGTGTGTGTTTTCACATGCGTATATCAGGCTTGAAGAGGAGGCTTTGCTTACAGCCTCCTTTTTTACGGGGTCGTGCTGACGGGGGGGTGGAATAGTGTTGAATTCATTTCACACTGCAGATTTAGAGTGGGATGTGCAAATGACACTGGTTTAATTAGACAGTATTTTAAATGGTTCATCTGTATCAGAGAATTCCATTTCTTAAGAAAAAATGTAACTAATGAATCTTTTTTATTCTCTGTGCTTGTCTGCAGAATCAGACCTGTCCCAAAGTAAGGCTGGAGCCGGAGCCCCTGGGGCCGTAGGAGGAGGAGGAGGAGGAGGAGGGGGCAGCGGAGGGAACCACCTGCAGTGCCTGTCCGTCCACTGCACAGATGAGCTGGGGGATAGTAAGGGCCGAGGGGGACCCGTCTCCTCCTGGCGATCTCTCCACTCTGATATCTCCAACCGCTTTGGGACATTTGTGGCCGCACTGACTTGAATGAAAAGCTGGCCACACAGGAAGAAGGAAGGAACATCATGAAATAAGGAGGAGACGAAGGAAAAAGAGTCAGAGACAATTAATGATGATGATAAAGAATGATGATGATAAGGTGTCGACGAGGCAACTGCAAGCAGCTCTTGCCTCTTCAGGGAGAGAAAGACATTTACACTCATATATACATACATGCATACACACACATACACACTCATGCACACACACACACACACGCAAATACCATGTTTTTTCTGATACATGCAGTCACACTTTAGGACACTCACATACTGCTGGACAATACAGCGCGGGCTCTACTCAATGAAGCCCACATCTGGAAAACCTCAAATCAAATTTTTTTTTTCCTCTATTTTCTTTTTTTTCTTTGAAGAAAAATAAACAAATGTCAAAGGAGAATACAAAAGCAGGAGGGGAGATATTAAGTTGTCAATGGCTGTAAGTGTATACTAAGTGTTGAGTCTTATCCTTCAAATAAAAGCAACTCTACCGTTTGTTGCCCACAATTCCCTCAAAAATTCACAGTCTCCTAATACTCACAAAAAACGATGATTTCACCCCCTTTCCACGATCAGATGTGTCCTACTATAGAAGTGGGCTGAACACAAAAGCAGAACTAGTGTAAAGAAGGGAAGAGGCGTAAATATGCATGAATGTAATTTTTTTTTTAAAATATGAACACAACTATTTGCCTCTTTGTCAAAGCAGATTTTAACCTGTATCATTTTCTGCTGGTAAATCCATTTTAGAACCATTATCTGTTTCTTTATATTATCAAGAATATCTTTCACTCATTTCTCTTCTCTTCTTTCTCCTACCTAATCCTGCTATCACCCATATGAGCTCAACCACTTGTATACAATTCAGCCAATGGGGACTGAAACGGAGGTCAAGGGATTGTTTAATAAGGGAATTGAAAAAAAAAAGACTATTGGTATTGCACATGTATAATAAGAGAAAATTTGCTGTGTGTTAGGCAATCTTGTAATCTTTAAATAAAGCTTCTGTTGAATTTGAATTTCTGAAACAATAGATGGAGGACTGTGACGGCAATTTACAAACTGATTTTTGTTTTTTCTTTTGTTTTCTTTTTTTAATAATATGTAAAGTGCAGTCGTCTGTTTTCCTGCATATTGTATATATCTGTATATGTTTTATTGAGTAACTAAATAACAATAAATATGACGTTAAAGGTGGTATTTGTGTATACATTGGCAGTTATTCCTCAGTACTCTCTAAGAAATGATTAGTCACAGCTGCAAAAAGTAATTGTGCAGATTCTTATTCCATGTGCAGTGGAACACAGTTTCAGCTTTTTCTATTCAAGGACTATTCAATACTGTAGCATACTGTTTACCCTGAGGATCATCAGCGAATTACAGAGGTGCCTACAGTATATTCAGAGTGACAGATATGACAGGGAAGTTCTGAACTGATGTACACTACCTGACAAGCATGTAGAACCCACACCATATTAAAGTCAGGAACAGCAACATCAGAAATACTAGAGAATGTAGCTTCCTGGTGGATTACGAAGCCGAGACGATTAATTCCATGTACACCTGCTCACAATGTGTCGCATTTTATCCCCATCTTTTTGGCATATTTGCTCCACACCAATGTACCTTTAATAAATTGCTTTAATATTAGAAAATTGGAATGCACATCTTGATTTTTTGTGTAAACATTTTGCAATATTTCATCTTATATTAATACTCAATTAATCAATCCTGTTGTATTTTGGCTACCCACCACCATCTTGTCACCTCCCACTACCCATCCAGCGCCACACACACACACACACACACACACACACACACACACACACACACACACACACACACACACACACACACACACACACACACACACACACACACACACACACTCTTCCCACTCCCTAGGCCCTCTTTGGCTCACCTGCTCTTTATTGGCCATCTGCATGGATGCTTAATGCTAATCAATAACTCCCCTGTGTGCCAGCTCTGAGGTGGAGACGTCAATGCTACCTAACAGGGCTAGTGATCAACCTGCATCGCCGCTGTCTGGGATGCACACGCGTGCACACACGCACAAACTGGAGCTCCCTGCAGGACCCTGTCTATGTTATTCAGGTGTCTTTGCACTTGCTGCTGTACCCGCTGTGTAGATTTGCGAAGCCTATTGTGAATGGGATGCACAGAGAGCTGCAGTGTTGGCATACGGCAGAAACTGGTTATGTGAGAGACTGTCATGTCACCTGGAAGGGCCTTAATTCTGGCAGGCATTTAATGCATTACATAATTATATCCTTTCCTTTCCATTGTTCACAGAGGACGTACAAAAAAGGACAAGTTCACAGTCATTGATGACAGTGGTTTGAGTATCTGGCAGTAGTGCCAACACCACTTTTTTCTTAGATCAAAAGGTAGACTCGGGGTGGGTCGGATGACTTCTTACTGATCAAAAAGGGTTCAAGTGATTGTCTATTGTTGACTAAACCTCTAGCTGAGCTTTGTGCTTTGAATTTGCTGAAGCCAAGGTGCTAAATTTCCTTAAACAGTCATCACAGACTGTTTATGTGAGTCCTGAGGTGATATGCTACCTGTATGTCTGGTTTGGCTGACCTCTTTTATGACAGGACAAGGGCTTGTGCTCACAGGTTTGAGATGCTCACATATTATATATGGTTGCTCAGTATATAGTGTACAGTCATTTGAGTTATGGGAAGCTCTATTTTTGCCTTGTCAGACCTACTTAGGGTTGGTTGAAGCCATGGGCCATATATGCAGTCACCAGGGTATATGCTGGTATCCTGAACCTTTCCATGCATTGTAAGAAATCATCTTTAGGTTCTAACCAGTTACATAGTATTAGATACACATGGATTGTTTGTGAGCACAACCACATAGTGTTACTAATGAAACACAATTCAGATATAGGCAGGGTAAGAAGAAAACACAAAAACATGATATAAGAGAATAATCTAACACAGTTTTACTATTAAAAATTAATTAATTACAAGTTTATTAACAAGTAGGGCTGGGTGATATGGACAAAATTAAATATCAAGATACTTTTAGCTAAATACCTTAGATATTGCAACAATATTGTATAAACAATCAATACTAACAATGAGCAGTATGCAGATATAATGTCTAAGGGATAAAGACACTTAAAATGATAAAGATAAATATCAATATTTAATGCTTTTAGAAAGAATGGGATGAACTTGGTCATAGTTTATTGGGAGTGAGGACAAATTGTGCTTTTGTATAATATAGCCAAATTAAATCATTGTCTAAGTGCCTCTTAGCTGAATATGTATGTAGTTTTATAAAACAATTATTGGCTGCCTTTTACATCTTTGTCAATGAAACAAATCAAAGAGTTTATACAACAACGTAGATAATAAATTAACTGGTGTAAAGATGTAAAGGGAAAAAAATAACAATGGGGGTGTTTTCCGTTAAGAGTAAGAGTAAGTCAAATTCAAATATGCAGCGCAGCTTTGTGTCTTGTTGCATAGTAGCTAGATTTAGATTTACCCAATAAAGTGACATGTTATGAAGAAAGACAACAGTACTAATCAGTAGTGATTGTATTTAAGCAGTGAAAGGTTATCTAATTTCAGTTCCTGTGTGCAAAATGAAAGTTGACAGTGATGTCTAATCCGGATGAATGGGAGTGCCGATTTGTGTAGAATATTGTGGCAAGAGAAAAAAAAAATCTGTATGCTTTTCATAGAATACATGATTGATGGCCATTGAATCACATGTTAATCTGGGCATGTCACACTCTTCAAACTCTACCTCCAGCTGCTTCGGTGGCTACTTTGAGTGGCTTAAGCACTAGGTAACTGCAGCTAGGAGCAGCTCTCACCCAGCTCCACATCCTTGTCCAAATATGTTCATTGGAAAGACACTCATGGCACTTTAAAAAAAGCCTAAAATATTTAAAAAACAAGACAGTGAAAGCCTAAATACCTAATTCAAGGCTTCAAAATGGGAGTCGACAAAACACAAGGTGACTTAACAATAAAAAGGAGAAATACGTGTTACATATTTTCCTCACAATTTTTCTTCTGCTTTGGCCTGTACTTGTACTGTGCTCACTAAAAGTGGGGGATGGGTTACCATTTGATGTGTATCATAGACAGCCCAAGTAAGAAGTGCCAGAGATTGCTGACTGACTGATGGGCAGATGTCAAGAAGCAGATATCTATTTTCACATTTTATTTAATAATGAAAAGGTCCAAAGCTTCAGGTGCACAAGAAAGAAAATGGAGAAAAGAGGTGGGGGAAATGAAAGCGCAAAGTGGTTGGCACCTTGTATTGCTGCCACCGCCATCGATGGATGAATAGGCGTGTGTTCAATTGTGGAGTGAATCACTTTGAATAGTCAGAAGACTAGAAAGGCACTGTACAAATGCAGTCAATTTACCATTCTGTCTTCTTATGTTAACATTAAAATGCTGGTTTGTGTGCAGACATTTCATATGTAGTAACATGAGCTAGCTAGCGAAGTAGCAGTAAAGCAAATACTAGATGATGATGCTAGAGTCCTAAAATGTAGGGCACTGTGCTGGAATTTCACTGACCAAATTCATCAATGACAATAGCTAAAAGTTGCTGTATCCAATATATCATACAATTCTACAATGCATTGACAATCCTAGATAGATTTCTATCGTCCTGGTTACTGTACACATTAACTTCCTGGTTGGCATGAGTCACTTGGCAGTGTAGAAGGCTAGATAGATAGAAACAGCTGTTTTACCATTATCATTATTGAGTGTATAACACTTAATGACCCTAGAGGCGTAAATAATATTGAGTCATTACCTAAAGTTATGTTGTGACTTGTAATCTCTATAATACATCTGTTAGATTCTACGGTTGATCAGAACTTTATAAAACAATCTGTTATTTTTCTCAGACCATAGAATGCAATAATAGACCAATTAGAATTGGGTTTTTAATAAAGCCCTTGGTGCTTTTATTCATGCTTGAGGTAGCAATAAGAGTCACCCTGTTTATGAACATGCCTGCTACTAAGCCACAGCCATATTGGACACAGTGACAAAGAAGCCTTGGGATATTGGCTCCGGTCAAGATGTATGGCGCTGGACCTTTTCCTTCAATGGGCTTCTCGGTGTGGCAGCCATATTGGGAGGGAGAATACTGTGTGGTCGCCTGAGAACTTCTGTGTTTCCCAGCCAACGTGCATCTGAAGAATAACAATTTCACTAGCCATGAAGACCATCCATGGAGCCATGGGGGCTGTGGCCAGAAAACTCGGCCAAACACTCTTCTCTCATGCAGCTTTCTATGTACTCCTATAAATACATCTCCTATTTGTATAGAGGCGATATGCATCTTTGGGAAAATACCACAATGTTGACATAAGAGCACCCTCTACACCAGCACACCAACCCACCACCCCCACCCCTACGGCCCCTACCCCTTCTCTCTAACTCTTTCTACCCCTTGCTGAACCTTTCATTGCCTGTGAGAGAGAGAGACAGAGAGAAAGAGAAGGAACGAGAAATGGAGGGAGACTGGGAGTAAAAGAAGTGTCTCTTAGAGGCCTCCACGGTCTTTAAGCCACTATGGTATCCACCAGAGCCCTCACATACACTCGGCCTCTAAAGGGCTTTTGTCCTGTAAAGAGGGGGATTGGCTAAATTGGGAGTGCTTGTGGATTGGCGGGTGGGATTGGGCTTGGTGTAGTATATTTGGCTCCCACGTCTCCATCACTGGAATGGTGGACTTTTTTTTTCTAAGGTGGGGAATTGAGAAGTGGGGTGTGGAGGGGCAAAAGGGGGCTCTGGTTTTTTGGGGGTAGAGCGGTTTGGAAATCTTCCAAACAGTGCCTTTTTGCTTTCAAAGAAAGCTCCACTTGTGTAAATGTGCTCTTTGTCCCTTTGCCTATTGTTTGAATAGTATTGTGGACTTTTTGTGAGAAGCTCACAGGGGCCTGGGGGGCCTAGGGGGCCAAAAGGGACCAAGGGGGGCTCTGCCTGAATGACTTGAGGACAACAGGGCTGTGGAAAGACCAAGGTACTATTAAGGAATGCACATGCATACATAAACACAAGCACGCAGACATATGAATATCAATTTAGAATTTATTTTTTAACTTGACAAATATAAATATAAAGTTCAATATAATATAATGTAACAAGAAATCACAGCAGAACTGTGGGTTTTCATTGTAGAACCCTGTTTGCCGATAGAAACAATATGCATACAGCCTGCCTCCACCCCCCCTGTAAAGGGATTTCTTGATAGAGCTGAGTGTCTGGAGTCCCTTGCTGCAGCCAATTCATGACTTCCATCTGTCCTCACTCTTAAAGGATGTCGGCAGGTGGAAAAGAAGCACAATGCATTTGCATGCCGGGCCATTTATCCTGCCGTTAGAGTCCACAATGGGGTGTCGGTCTGTCAAGTTAAATGTTTGCCCATATTGTAAAATTATTGAGATATTAAATATACTAAATGAAACATTGGCCTGCTGAGAGTATCATTGTTTCGGTTCCTGGTAAGTTAGGGAGTAGGAACATTTGAATATAGTAGAAAATATAATTCTTTATAATTTAACTCTTAAATATGTTAATACACAATTGAACAGTTTATGGTCATAATGATACATCGCTGCAACAGGTGGGAGTAATCCAATGGACCAAAAGCAGATCTAAAATCCAATGAGGCTAATCCAGTGAGGATAAAGTAAGGTCTAGTAAATCTCCCTCTTCCATGTCAAGATGGTCTACCCCTCTAGTTTTGGTTAGTCTTTCTTCTGTATTTGTCACCAGTGGAGCTCCGTCCCAGTTGTATCGGCAAACCTCAACCATTCCCTATCCTTCCCACAGTTGTTTAGATACTCAAGTCTCTTCTGAGCTCCCCTCTACTGTCACTGCCAGATATCTTGTGACCTCTCTTTCCCTCGAACCCTCCAGAGCTCACTGGCTTTCTGCTGGAAGGTGATTGAACATGGCACCCTGCTCCAGCCCTGTCCTGCTTTGTCTGGGTACGTGTGCCTGTGTCAGGAACCACAATTAGTGGGGCGCGTCCCCTACCATTAATCACAGCACAGCCTCGGCGCAGGCTCAGTGGCCCACAGCCGCGCTCACTGACAACTTGCTCAGCATCAGCACCTGTACGTCAGCGGCCTCCTTATGTACAGCAAACATAAAGGAAGGAAGGAAGGAGGAAATCAGCATGGTTTGGTTCATGGTTACCACTGTCTAGTTTCTTATCATCTGTATTTTACTCTATTTTTCACATCCTGAGATAGTTACGCCGCTAACTTTTATTTCGTTTCTGTCTGTGAGATTGCACCCACCATGAAAACAGCGTGTCCATTTCGCAGACGGCACCACAGACAGCACAGACAGAGGCAAATATACGCCTGACCTCATAAGGGGAAAAAAACACCCTCCATTCCCTTTTCACTCAGAGTATTCTGATCAATACTGCCCCAGGATGTTAAATATTTGTCATCCGACGATCACACATTGATGAAATAAATCAATGAATGATAGGAGAGAATGAGACAAGGCAGCGTGCCTGCTTACCTAGCTCCTGAGGGATGGGGAGGGAAAACAGAAAGCAGGAAGAAAGAAGGAGGTGGTGGAAGATAGAGATTTGTAGCCCACGAGAGGCACGTTTTGTTCTCTCGGGAACTATCTGTCCTTTTTTTTTTCCCTTTTTTTTCTTTTTCTTTTGTAGATGGGGGACAACCATGGGGAAAATGATGAGGGGACTTGTGGGTGGGGGTGGGGTAGGTGAGTGTCTGTGAAGAGATCCCTCTGTGAAAATGCCAGGAAGCCACTGTTAAATTGAACTCTTTGTACTTCATGGGTTAACTTCGCTGTTTGTCCGCCATTCTGCTCCTTCCTTCCCCGCATGCATGAATAGAACACATAACACATAATGCTCACAAACACACGGTATACACACAGCCTCACAATAGTCATAAACACACACACATACCCGCACATACACACTACTCTGTATGCTCCCCTTTCTCTCACTGTCTTTATTTAACGCATAATGAAATTTGTGCCCAGTCTCTTTCGATCTCTCTCTCTCTCCCTCTGTCTGTGTCTCTCTCTCATTCTCCCTCTCTCTTTCTCTCTCTGTTCTCCTTGCTTTATAAAAACAGAGGAATGAAAAGCAGCCAGATGGTAGCTCAGGCCTAATATAAAATCAATACGCTGCCTCCAAGAGAACTGAAGGGGGAAAAAAGAAGACTTGGTGAAAAAAAGAACATTTAAAACACCACGGATGCCAGAATAGAGTTCTTTGGTCTCTCCTCTTTTTCCTCCACCCCTCTCTCTGTCTCTTCTCTCATTCTCACCCGCTCTCTCCTTTTTTTCTGATACAAATATGAATATACGCACACACTCGCATGCACACACATGCACATATTGCCAGCTTTGACTAGACCAGTCCGCCCAACTTCTCCACCTACTGCTTCACAATGCACCTCTAGGGAAGGCAAGAAGAGCTGTGTGTGTGTGAGTGTGTGTGTGTGTGTGTGTGTGTGTGTGTGTGTTTCATTGTAAGTACACAAGAATGTCAGGACATCTCATTGGGCCACAAATTGAGAGAGGAGGAGGAGGGCAAGGTAGAGATAGCCTTTGAAGAGGGAGAGGACTGAGGGCCATTCAGAAGTCATTAGGGTAATGGTAATTGGCGCGGTGAATAAGCAAAGAGAGAAAAGGGTAGGTAGAGTATATGCGTGTGTGTAGGGGTGTGGTGGTGGGTGGGGGGTGTTAACATGCAAAGAAGTGTTACGTTCCGGGGTAATTTGATTGACAGCCACATGTTGATGTGAACCCATTTGAACTGGCGAAGTTATGATGTTTTCGCTTATTTTATTTGTTCGTGAAAAAAAGACTGGATACGATACAAAGAGAAAGAGATAGTGCATGTGTGTCTACGTGTGTCTGTGTGTGTCAGCCGCTGTGTGTGTGAGTGTGTGTGTGTGAGAGGAGCAGTAAAGCCTGTCCCCTGGTGACTGGGCCTGCTTGCTGGGTGACAGATAGCCCAGGGAGAGAGGGGACACCAGGCTGTTTAGCTGATAATTAAGGGGGTTTTATCTTAATTTGAGCTGTTACTCTCTATCCTCTCCTGTGATTTATGAGTCGCCGGCCCAGTGCTGCTCCCCTGCTTTGCCCCTTAGCATCATGAACAAGACAAAAGAACCTCTTCCCTCTGTACACATACTGTACAACACACAGTCACACATGGCACACATACAAGAAAGCACATTATCACTGTGCAAACTCTGAAGCATTGACACACAAACTGATAATTACACAGTGCCCGAGGAATACATTTGCACTTTATCTCCGAATGGTGTGCAAATGCTCAAAGTAGTGGTATCAGAGCACTGGCTGATTGATATCTTCCCACAGTGCAGCGGTTCTTACTTATGGCCTTTATCCTCCTCAGCCATACTCGGGTGGCAATGAATCATATGAGAAAAAGGGGCTGAAGCTTTAACCTCTCACTGCCTGGCCCCAGAGAGACATATAGAAAGCAGTGTGGGATTAGGTTCCTGCAAGGTGGAGTGACCGCAGGCAAGAGTTAACTCGATCTTCAGATGGGTGGGGTACAGGGTGAAGAGGAGGCAGGGTGGAGGAGTGTGTGTGTGTGTGTGTGTGTGTGTGTGTGTGTTGTGGGGTGGAGGGGGTGGTACAGGCAAACAATGCGAGCCACTGTTCTCAACCTATCACCCCCCGGGTCACGGAGGAGAAGACATGCTAGTGCAACCTCATCTCCTCCAGTCGCCTCTCACATAAAGGCCGGGGATTTCTGCAGCGCCCCAGCTCGGATGTTGTTTTTAACCAGATTGTGGGCAGGTCTTTTGGCCAGGCGTGTTTCAGGCTGCACTGTAATAATCCCACAGGTATTTCGCTGGAGGGAGGGACCTTCACAGTTCTGTCAAGGTGGCAGGAAGAGTGTATGCGTTCTCGCAGGGGTGTGAGCCAAGACGTCACTCTCGCTGTATTTCATCTAAAGCCCTTGTCTTTTTTTTTTTTTTTTAACTTTTCCTGTTGATCGACATTCAGGAAATATTTCAGAGCGCAAATAATAAAAGCGGCCACGGTCTTTCTAAGACTTTGTCTCACAACTTCCTCTCTGCAGTCGTCCAAACAAGTTTGATAAATTGGAAAAGTAAAACATTTGAAGAAAGGGATTACTCTGTGGAGGAATTCAAAGATGACCAAAAACCCAGACATAAGGAAAGAATTTGAAGAAACTTTTAGTCTGAGGACATGTATGTGCATGAAGATATGACTATATGTGATGAGAAGTACAACAGGGATAGGTGTTCACTGCTGGAAGTTCTCCCGTTGACCCCTGACCCCGTGTGAGTCAGAAACCTGTTTATGTTTCCACCAGAGCCCTCCTCCTTCACTCTTATCTCTTGCCTGGTGGGGGAAGGTGGGCTGCAGGGGAAGTAGAACTTTCAGCCAAAGGCACGCGGTCTCCTCAGAGCATGAAACCTCATCTGTCCCCTCCTCCTCCATCCATCTAGGCTCTTAACTTTCACCCCTGACCCTGTCACACCCTCCTCTGGGCTCCAGCAACAACAAAAGCTGGAGATTAGGGAAATCGACAGGCTAGAGGGGATTACTGTAGCCCTTTTCATCTCAGGCTGCGCTCACAGTTGACACAGTCTGTTAGCAGTGCTTCAACTTAATTTAAGTGCAGTTTACTTTTTAAGTTTGTGTACATACGTTAGCCATGGTTTGCACATCCACTAATCGTGGCAAAATCTGTCAGTTTCATGAGCTTTGAGCGCTATCCATTTATAACACTTACATTATTAAACAACAACATGTGGCACACATGTGATTGAGCTCAGCTGAGGGAAACGTTGACATGTATTTGCTACTTTCTGTCAACTTCAGAGGCAGGGGCGCCTCCAGAACACTTTCATAGGGGTGGCCAGGTGGGCCCACTTAAAATTCTGGGGGTGGCACACCAAAACTAAAAGCCACTATTTCAAAATGTTATTTTCTGTTGTAGTATAGAGGCTAGTAAGAACTAAGAAAAAAATAAGGAAATGTCTATTAATATATACTGTTAATTTACAGTTATTTGTGATTTAATGTGCTCCACAACAGGACTGTTTTAATAGTGTTTTATTGTGTTATCGTATTGTTTATATAGGATGATTATTCTTTTTTTTTTTTTTAAATAGGCTAGTTTTTCATTTTCCTAAAAACACATGCATACATCTTAATTTAAAGGTGTACATTTATTGTAAATAAAGTCATTGACAGGAAAAAGCAGGTACTAGCAGATACAAAGTACAAAAACAATCCTATTTTTGCTTTATGTAACAAGTGATGTTACCACGCTTTACAATATGTGTAAAAAACACAATCATCTTTTGTAAATTAAAAAAATAATGATTAGTTAATAGAAGAACTGTCCACCGTGGATCAATCAATCTCTGATTCTGATTACCAGGCTATACAGTATATGTAAGTGTTGTGTCAGCAGACCAAAACTTTTCCAACCCTTTATGTGCGAGCTGTGAGTTTTTAGTGAAACATTGTTTTCTGTCTCCCTGACAGGTCAAGGAAAGATTTTCTGTTGTGGCTGCTTGGGTCGTTCTGCTCTTGATTGGGAAATATATAGGATAAAACAAGAGAGTAAATCAGTTATTCTGACGGTGATTATGTCATGATTTGTAATTTAATGGAACCACACTATAAACACTACAATCTTTTACTAAAGAATATTATGACTTATTTAGTGACTTGTCGTCTTCTCTTTTGACTCCTTTTGAAATCAGTGACGGGTCACGAGCACACGTTGCTGAGCTGCTGGATTGTCTGTCAGAGTGTGAAACGGCGGCCTGGGGGTGGGCGGGGCTACTGTGAAGGTCAGTCAAGGTCAAGAAAAAAGTTTTGTTTGGCTTCGTTGGCCTGGCTGGCTGTGCATTTATAAAATAAAAAGCACATGTGACAGACGCTGGGGTGGCCAGCAACTTTATCGGGGGGGGGGCAGCCTTGGCCACCCCCTGGTGGCGCCATTGTTCAGATGCTGTCTCCAATGAACTGTATGCTGTCTCTGTGGAATCATCAAACACACACACAGGAAGTGGAGAGCCCCGTTAGGAGGTCAGGAGTATGAGTGACATGTGGGCTGTAGCGAGGTGCCAAAGCCCGGCAGAAAGAACCTCACAGCCCTATTTATAGAGCCCGCAGTGACCCACAAATGATCAAATGTGTTAAAAGACACTGAACCAAATTAGCAGCACATGCATACACAGTTTGTGGAGCTATAATCTGAGTAAAAATGTCATTTCCTTGCTGCAGCACAGCATTCAATCCATGAACACCTGTGCCTCTTCATTATGATTAAGTCCTACTTCCACCCATGTCTCTGCCCCCCCACGACCCCTTTCAGAAGGGTAAAGTGCCCCCTGAATTGCCTCGGATCCTGGAGTCTGGCAGCAAGTCAAAACTAGTGCTCGACCCTCTGGATGCACGTCTGCTAACCGTTAAGCCGTTTAGCTCCTAATACCAACAACAAACACTCTTTCTGTGCTGGCCCTGGGCATAGAGCACAGTGAGCTGCCTGTGAGAGAGGTCAGACAACTCTATAATCGGACTCTACCCATCTGCCCTCTGCTCTCCCACACTGAGCAGCAGGTTGGGCTCCTCGGCAGGGGACTAAGTGGGACACAGGGACACAGATGCCCATTGACACTGTGCTATTCATGAAGCTTAAGCCCCGGCGTAGCCACCCAGTGATCTCACAATGAGCAAATCATTTAATGATGTGGTATTTGTGTTTGTTGCCTGCGTGCGCATACTGTGTGTGCGCGTGACGTTATGAACATGCATAATTGTGTGTATAGAGCGGTGTGTGTGTGTGTGTGTGTGTGGCTATATATTTACGAAGTCCTACTTCAGACATTTAATTTGCCACAGCCTAGTGAATGTGCAGAGAGGCGTCTCGGGGAGATGTTTGCTGTCACCTTCTTCTCCGCCCCCCCCTTGGCCTCCCACCGTTCCCTCTCCTGCTCTCTACTCTTTCCACCCCCCACCCCGCTCAACCCACTGCTGTTCCTGTACCCCATGCTGGGGCTAATTTTAGAGCTTCATCCCTGGATCCCAGCATCCAGTTGGAGGTGTCTTCCCACCCCTGCCTAGCTGAGGAGCGTCTCGTGGATGCGTGCGCTCCACCGAGCGCTCACACACTCCTCGGGGAGATGAAAAGGGTGTGCTGGAGGGGAGGGAAGGTGGGGCTGGTAGTGGGTGAAGAATACAGGTTAACTCAGAGCTCTATGCTCTTTATACCATATCATGGTGCCATGGTAACAGGCATCTACCTCACTGATGGGTGATTTTCCCCTTCTTTTCCTTTGTTTTTGTGTTTTTCCCTTCACCCTATTCACTGGAAGAGTGCTGTTCCCCACTCAGGGGTGCACGCTCAGAGGTGATTGGCTAAGTAGAATCCCTTGTGGTCTATTAGCGGTTAGACAGTAGACCAAATAGCGTCATGAGTACAGTTAGAGGCACCTTTCTGTCAGAAGAGCTGAGATGGGACAAACACACACTGATGCACAAGCATACACTATGAACACAGTTTACACACATGCATAGGTGTGTATTAAATGGGTAAGGTGCTATGTTCTGACTTTACCCACTAATGGCACTTTTCCACTACTTGGTACTGGCTCAACGTGAATCAACTATACTTGTGTTGTTTTCTGGTACCTGTTACTTTCTGGAGCAGGTACTAGAAACATTACAAACTCCATCTTTTGCTTGCTCAGCTAAAATATGACCTGAAATGCAGCATTCACATGTGGGGAAAAAAGCACACCCACAGATTTGTCCGGTTGTTCTTACTGCTGCAGTACCACTGCCAGGAGAGAGAATTTCATTTTTCCCCTCTTCCCTCTTCCCTTCACAAAACACCAAAAGCGCCTGTCTCCACAGTGAATTGTTTTTTGAGTGTTTGATGGTTATTTATAAGTGCTTTAAGACATAAACGCTTTAAGTTTTATTTATATCATTCACAGCTTTTCTCTCAACAGCCGCTGTCTGTCCCCCCTGAATTACCTCGCGTAACCATGGTCGCGCACCGCATGTCGGTCTCTCTCTTTTCTCTCTCTCACTGCTCTCACTAGGTCCCTCGTTCTCTCTCTCTCGTCTCTATTAAAACAACACGCATTTACTTTCAACTTTATCAAAGAAATAAAACTGGTCCTAATTCCACACAAGAGCACTTGTTTATGAATGAAGTGGCTCAGATAGAAAGCAGCAGTGCTGTAATATAACCAATCAGTGGCAGTCGTCCCTTACAATCCCCGCCCTACATTGTTTGGGGCCTATCTGTAATGGAAATGACTTAATTGAGCTGGTACCATGAAGTGAAAACACAGCGTTAGTGTGCATTTCTGGAGTGAAACAGTTCTCTCTCCCCGGCCTGAATGTAAAACATCACGGGCTACAAGTAAAATCAATTGAGAGACGAGTCAAAAACGGTTTGTGCTGATGACTGACATCCACATGTGGAACAAGGCATTTTGGAAGGGTAACATTATGGAGATGAGTGGTTTTCTTTGGCCCGGATTTTCACTTTGGATTTGTTGTAAACTCACAGACACGTACTTATAGTGCACACAGGAAAATTACAAACAAAGCGATTTTGAAGTTTTGTTCCTTTCAGTAAGTTATATTTTGTCTGCTTGATGTTAATTAACACAGAACGGCCTTCCCCTGCAAAAGCAGTCAAAGAATGGGACGAGCAAATTTGAATGCTCTCCTCAAATGTTGTTTCTTTCATACTATCGCTGTGCTTTTGTATTATTACAAACTGTAATTGAATCTGGAAGTCTTTTACCAGCCACTCCGCTACGTTTCCTATAAAAAATCAGCAGCAGAAAGTTACAAAACAAACTGGGCAATGTCTCACTTTGTCGTCTGTCTGCCTGGATTTGCTTTCTTGTTGTTGTTTTTGTCCTAGCTTTTGGGCCAAATCCTTACATGTAGGCGTTCGTTCAACTGCTCTAACAAGCCTACTGGGGCATAAACTGAGCTATCTGTGGGACATGAATCGGACCTGGCCAAGGGCACAAATCACAGAGAGAGAAGTAGAGAGACCCTGACAGCAGAGGACTGCAGCTCAGCTTTCTCCCTCCTCCCCTTTGCTCCTTGGTGGATTTTCTGCTTTTCCTGCTCCCTGTACTGCTGTTGAGAGCTCCGACTTGGCTTGTTAAAATTAATCTCCATGCACGTAGAGGGAAGAGGACGTTGTTTCTCTTGCCTGGGCTGCTCTAAGGACTAGTGGATCGGGACTGTGTGCGTGTGTTTGTGTGCGTGCCTGTGTGTGTGTGTGTGTGTGTGGCGTTTTGGATGGAACAGAGATGTGATTCATCATGTGGTGGTCAGGCGGACTCAACAAGCGCAACCACAACCAGCCACACCAGGCCATCTGAGACCATGCAGCGCTGAGGCATGGCCGCGCTCTACACACAGCATCACTCTAAACACCCTGGGGTCGCAGCAGAGGTGGCGTGTGAAACACACACCGGGGAAAGGCTGGAGGGCGCATGAGCTCACATGCGCGCGTGTTAATGTGTGCGCATAAACTGTGTGTATACTGTGGGTGTATTTTATATCCCTAAACATGCATGCTTGAGGAAATTAGTGGTCGTGTGGAGAGGTAGAACATAATGCATCTGAAAAAAAAAAATCGGAGAAAATGTTTGGGGAAAGCATGTTGTCGTGGCCTTTTTTTTTCCTTTTTTTTAACATCTTTCTTTCCATGGCTTGCCTGTGGAGAAAGTTTCCGGACATAGCTGAGGCCTCAGGTTCCTGAGACAGAGTGGTGGTGGTAGTGGGTGGGGTGGGGGGGGACTGCATTTCTATCCTTTTCCTCCTTTCTATTGCTCCATCCCTCTCTCCATCCCTCTGTCTACTTTTCTCCCCACGGATGGAGCTGAAGGACATGTCACCACAACAGGGCACTGGATGAGACAAGCCTACAACACTCCCTCCTCCCTCCTTCCTCCCTACTCTGCCTACCAACTTCCCTCCCTTGCCTCCTCCTTCCATACACTCTCTTTCTTTTTTTTTTTTTTTTCCTTTTTCATTCTGTCCCTGCAAACACAAACACATAAACAAACTCAATTAGCTAATGACACTGGCCTGGCCATTGGGTGGTCCTAATTAACGTTTACTGGCTGCCTGATGTCAGCTCTCAGGCAGTGATTAATAACTACCCCCCTACCAGTACACACATTCTCACAAACACACAATGTGCAGGCAATAAGCACAGAGGTGAGGCGTGCAGTTTTTTTTTTTTTCATATTATGATATTACCATGCAACTGTTTAAGGCATGGACAACTCAACATGTGCTGGTTGGATGAAGACCAAACCTGTTTTTTTTTTTAATAGTAGACATGCACTCTTGAGAGGCAGAAGCTGTAATATGATCATTAAATCCTCTGTGCTGTAAAATAGATTAGAGCCTGAGGGGAGTACAGTGGAGTAGTAAGAGGCTCAGTCCAAACATAGCGGACTCAGCAGACAGTGTGTGTGAACAGGCCCCGTGGCTCAGGAAAGGCTGCTGTTTAGCTTGCAAAGGGTTAACATATGTTGGGCTCGCAGACTCCCTGCGTGTGACGCACTGTCTCGATGAGGGAAAGTCTAACAGGAAAGGCAGTCTAAAAAAGGTCCCTGTGCAGCGAGGGCCCAAGGTACGTTTTCTTTGGCCCTCTCCTCACATTTTTTGCACTTGTTTTTCCAATTTGCTTAACTACAGTTCAATGGTTTTGGATTTGCAGATTGCTGAACAGTTCCTCCTTTAATTCCGGTGGTGGAAGCGTTGTCTTTTTACCGCCATTGTGGGGCTCTTTCTGTTTTCTTTTTTGTTTTATTTTTATCTAAGGTTTTGGCATGAGTCCCACTTGCCTGCCCCTGGCCCCACTCACCCTCTGCCACTCTTGCGTCCTTGTTGCCCACAAGTTCACCCCGCTGCTTGTGCACAATCCCTCTGAGCCGCTCAGAGGTTTCTGGTGATAAAATGGCATCACACCTGACCCAAAGGCTCTGTGTGTTTGTGTGTGAATATGTGTGTGTGTGTGTGTGTGTTTCTGCGTGTGTCTGTGTTTGTGTGTGAATGAATGAGGGCTGTTGGGAGGGTGGTCACAGCAGTGACAAGTCTTCATATGTTAATATGCTGCATATGTGGCTCTGGCATTGGAGGGGCTGCGTGGTCAGAATGACCCCCTACCCATTTCCACCCCATCCCATTCATCCACGCTGAATGTGGCTCTCCATTCACGCTGCTTTCACAGAGGAGGGAGGGAAGGAGGGGGGAGGTGAAGGGAGGAGAAGGAGCCGGGGAGGAGGAGGAGGAGGAGGAGGAGGAGGGATGGTGGTCTCAGAAGGAGAGAGGTGGTCTTTCTCTTCTCTCTGGCTCAGAGAGAAGGAAAAACAATTGGTGTGCAAATGGATGCCTCTCCCTTATTCCTGGATGACTTGCCCCCCTCCCTCCTTCCTTCCCTCCCTCCCTCCTCATTCCATCCTCTTCCTCCATCCCTCCTTTCTGGAGTCTCTGGATGTTTAGAAAGGGGAGCACAGTGGAGAAGAGGGCAATTGGCTGTGCATCTGTGTAAAATCTGAATAAACAGAATAGCGGAGGGTGTACTTTGTGGGTGTGTGTTTATACTGTTTGTGTTTGTGTATGTGTGTATGTGTGTGTCTGTGCGTGTGTGTGTGTGTGAGAGAGAGAGAGTGTGTGTGTGCACTCTTGTCTGTGTGCTAGCTAGCCTGTCAAAGGAAAAAAGCCCCCAGTGTCCTCTGCAATTTTCATAGGTCAGAACTGACAATGGACACTTTGATAGAGAAGCTGTGGAGATGTAAATCAGCCAATGGAGGGAGACAAAACAACTGTCCTCCCACTGGCCCCTACACCCTTCAAAAAAAGTGGAATTTAGATTTAACAGAGTGAAGGAGTAAAAGAAGAGAAAGAGCAAGCGAGACATCCCTTTCGCCTCTGTTTTGATGATTGTCTCATTCTGGGATTCTCAGTGAGGTTGGTGTTGGATGTGAAGGAGGCGGGGGATCCGCGAAGGTTGCATAGTCTAAAGTAACTATTTTAGTCAGCCTGCCTCATTCCTGGGAAAGTTTGGAGCATCTTCTCTATTGCCTGGCACCTGCAGTGGGTCACTGAGAAGCAGCACAATAGCAGTGAGGTTGGTGGGTCATCGGAGCACGGTCCTGCTCGGCTCCAGACGTGGACACGCTCCAGGCCTCCCTTAATCCCATCACTACAGCAGCCCTGGGGCTGAAAAGACCCTCTGGAGAGGGCGGGAAAAGCCTCTAGCAGCAGTCACATTTAGAATATGCCTCCGTAGGATATGTAAATAAGCCTAAACAAAAACATCTATAAAAAGGGAAAGAAGGAGTTTACATAAGCAGGAACGCATGCGCGTCTGCAGGACTGAACGTCTGAAGAGTCTTTTGCTCCACTCTTAACTGGATCATTGTAGTTGCAGGAACAAGACCGTCGTGAAAAAATTTAGTGCAACAAATTAGAGATGAGACAACACGCTTACAAGTTGATGAGTGCCGATTAAAGTAATAAAAATGCCACAAATAATGGATGTGTGTCCATGTGCCCTGGAGACTTGGGAGTATGGAACCTGCCCAGATTCCACAGGAGGATGACAAATTGTTTATACATGTATGATTCCAGTTAGGTACGTGAATGGGCTTGAGGGAGGCCCGACAACTGCAGCAGTGAGTAGTAGAAGAGAGGGACGTGCTCACATGCACAGTAGGTTGCGTACTAATAGAGTGTGAAGTTAGGAAGGGAGGGGGGGGGGGGTTCGATTGCAACACTGTTTCCGTTAATGGTTGTGGTCACTGAGTATGGTATGTGTGGATGATTTTTTTTCTCTTCGCAGCCAGAGCTGCAGGGGTGTACTGGACCCTCTGCGTGTGAATGAGCAGTGAGGCGGTCAGGCAGACAGACAGTGGTCAGAGATAAGCAGATGAAAGCCCTGGGGATGGCTGGTGGGAGAGAGATTGATCCATCAAAGTCTACAGACAACCTATGTGACATTTGATGCCCAACTCATGAAAACGGCTCATTGATAATTAAGAAATTTAGTGTCAAAAAACAACAATGAAAGTAAAGCTTATATTAAAATGATTCTTTATAACTTGTTTCCAAACATATATCACTTCATTTAAAAATTCTTAAATGGTTTTGTCATATAAGAATTAATTATTATTATTGTTTTAGTTTTAGGGAAGCCAATTTAAAGTGAGGACAAAGCTGAGGTAATAATTTGCAATGTGACCTTTTTATGGATTTTGCCTATGATGAATATTTACATGGTTGAATGACTCTGGAGACTATGAAAGCCACCCAAATCCCAAACTGAAATAGAAAAGAGGATTTAGTGATTTAGCCATATATATATATATATATATATATATATATATAAAATGGTAATTTGTCTGTTTCTTTTTTCTGTGTCTGTTTTAGTTGGGAACTTGTCTGTTTACTGTTTGCATGCAGCAACACAGACTGAAAACCACCAGTGGAAATTGCTATTAGATAATGAACTCAATTCACCTCCAGTATGTGCCAAACAGCCCGAGGGTTCAGAGCAGTCAAGTAACAACAACTCCTGGGTATAACAGCGTAGCTGACAACACGTACAGATCATCCTGGAAAAGGGCAACATATCTCATTAAAATGTATATCATGATTGCATAGAGTGATGATTGAGTCATGAAACTTCTCTGTAAATGGCACAAATCTGTATGAGGCTGTCATAGGGATTTCACTTTCTACTATTGATTCCATTTTTTATGAGCAAAAACTTTATGAGCTGCAGTTAAATGTTGATTTCAGCCATTGGGTATTATGACTGACCGTTTTGGTCATTTAATGGCCCACATATTCACTCTATGGGACCCTGCGAGGGCGCCTGTAGTTACTCACTCCTTGCTTGTGTCTGTTGTGCAGTGTAGCTTCACTGGGCATGTGAGTTTGGCAACAGGGAGCAGTGTGAGAGAGTTTGCTCAGAGCTCCTGTGCTGTGGGAGTGACACATCAAGACACAGAGAGCGCTCTGTTCCAGATATCTGAAGAAGAGGAGCAGGAAAACGATGGCACTGAGGTGGGAGTCATGAAAAAGTGTCTTTGTGTCAGAGGGCTGAAAAACAGCCCATTTAGAGTGGTCTGCCTATTAGCTGAACAAAGACAAGGGTCTGTCTCTGAAATCTGCTGCAAAGACTATTTAGTGAGTATACTGTATCAAGGGACAGCAAACAGGATCTTCTTTTTAGCCCGGCTCTGGCCGTCCCCCATCTTCTTAGAAAGGACTCTTCCTTTCTCTGCATTCCTCCTCTGGGCCCACGATCCTCTCTGGCTCCTTTCTCTCCTCTCCATTCATCCCCTCATTTAAGCCTCTCTGAAAACACCAGCTTTCCTTCAGCAGAAACTGCAGGATAGTTGTGTCTGAAAGTTGCATGAGCGGAGGGCCAAACCTTAACGTACTGTGTGATCTCTGTTGTCTGACTAAACTCTTATGACAGGGCCAGTGGTTGTTATGTCCCCTGCTGACCTCTTCTATCCTCTGTCTCTTTTTACCTCTGCCTCCTCCATCAAGCTCTAAGTCACTTCAACAATGCTCAATGATTCTCCTATCTCCGCACTCCAGCTTGTAGCCATATATGACACCGCTTTGTCATTTTTTTGACGCCGGCGTGTTGTCTTTGAGGCCTCCAGTCGACAAGAGTGTGTGAGACACAGCTGTGGCCCCACGCCTGCTCGCTCACCACAGGGCAGTTTGGTTGTGTCGCCTGTTGTTTACTTGTGCCTACGCGTGATGTCGAAGCGACGCGGCTATTCTAATAGATCTTTTGCAAATGTGTCGGGTGTGACGAAACTTATTAAGCCACATGTGCCTGTCTGTAGGGGCGTAAAAGTTTGTCATGCGGGTTAACATTAAGTATTTAGCGATATGCAAAGGGAGTGCCTTTAAGTTGACGGTTAAGGTCAAAGCCACACCTGTGTTTTCGACATGGAACCAGTTAGACTACTGAAGGCATATTGATACAAGACCACACGTACACACACAGGCACGCATGCGCGCGCACACACATTTTTGTTAGGCTACAAATCCCTGATTTACCTCAGGCTGATGACAGAGGAGCTTCCTGTAGTCGACGGGAATGTGACCTCACTGAAATACTGCTCCTGTCTTCATTGACTCACCTGTGTTGCTGATGAACTCTGACCTGTTAGCCACTGGCTTCCACCTCTCATGCATCCTAATCTCACCCCGAACATCAAATGACCTCCTGCCTCTGGGCATTTTGGTGCAAGTCATTTTGCTCCCTGCTGTGATGAGACAGATTTTTACCTTTGGGGGTAAGGAAATGTGGAACAAGCGTTGGAATGTCAGGTGAGCCTTGTGCAACATTAGTGTTCATGTTGCATGAAGTGTGTGTGTGTGTGTTTGTGTTTTCTGCCTGTAACTCTGCTGGAAAGAGTGAAGTTTACCCATTTGTTTGAATTTCTGACATCTCCACAAATCCATCCTTGATTTAAAGTATTGCAATCCTTACACTACAGCAAAACCACCTCAAGTATTCATGAAGATTCTTTCTGTGTTTTCTCTATGGTGACGAGAGCTTCTGACCCCTTTACTCATTTTATTACAATGTAGGTGAATTGGAAGAGAATTTTGTTCCTGGTGAGCAATGAAAAATAAGCACAGAGAAAAAATGGAAACTACAGTTCATCACTCAGTCCCTGTTACCAGCCGCTTATCCACAAACATCCTCAAGGTTACCAACTAAATATTAGCAACTCTTAGCCACATTAATGCAAGCAAATGTTTTGGTGATTTTTTTTTGGGTGAATTGCCCCTTTAGGGGATTTTTGAGCTGACCATAGCTGAGGTAATCTACCACTACCGTCCTAATTTATAAATATTTGAGTGCTCTTTATATTTTCCCTATAACGCCTCAGAGGGAGCCTGCAGTCAGGAAATAATCATCATTAGGTGGCAATCAATAGCTGTGTCTTTGATTGACAGACCAATGTTTTAAAAGTCCCTTGAAAAACTTTCTCAGCGCTGACAATTTTCCAAGAATTTTGAATGCATCCCCTCACTCTTGCCCCTCTTTCTTTCTGTCTCTGTGTTGAATATTTGCCTTTAGACCGTGTTATCGAAAGGTTGTATTATGCCACAGCTCTAAACTGTGCAGTACAATGTGCATCTTTTCACAGTCTAATTTTAAAGTCTTGGCAAGTGTTCGGAGTAGGAGGAACCGTATAGTTTACTGCAGTCTAAGCATTGAGCTGCTTGGCAAAGACTCCATCTGCTTGAATGTGTGTAGGACAGTATGGAACAGCCCAAGGAATGTTGTACTGATGCCACGCTCACTTTTGAGTTTCGGTCTAGACGTAGTATCATAACAGAAGGAGCACACATATATTTGCTTGAAGAGTTTTAAGTTTCATTTTTCAGATGGGGTAAAAAATCAACTGTAAGAGAATTATTTAAATCAACACTCAGTAAGACTTGAAGTCAAAAAGAAAAAGAAAGTCCCAGGCCAAGTTTCTCGAAGGCAGTTCTAAAAGAACAATGTGTGGATATGCATTGCTTAGCTTCCTGCTGCATAATACACTGTTAGGAAGTGTCACAACCTGCACAGAATAATCCATAAAGTGCCTCTCCTTTTCTCTGCTTCTTCTTATTCACCTTTATTCCGTTCCCAATCTTCAGTCGAGATCTATCCATCCCCACCTCCCCCACTGTTTGAGGACAGGGACCAAAATAATGGGTCGAGTGGGCAAGAGGAGCACAGACCCAGAGAGTGTGAGAAGGTGAAAGTGAGAGTTTCCTACAGTGACCGTATAGAACATGATGTGCACTTATGTTCTTTGTACTTGGCGGCGCTGCCCTTTATGCTCATAGATTTTCAGATGATGTTGGTAAGGAATCAATGGGACACCGCCAGTACCAGGAAAGTCCATTGGAGGAAAGCTGCAGTTAGATAGTATTGGGAAATAGATTTTCCTCAGAACGCCCCCCCACCCCTCCCCCCATCTTCTCCACCACCACAGCCTCTACAAGCTTTCTCTTCAATACTCACTGCAATTACTTTACAGTCAACGGACAGAGAGATGGAGACTTGGCAGAGTAAATGTGTCTATGTGTGTGTGTGTGTGTGTGTGTGTGTGTGTATGTGTGTGTGTGTGTGTGTATGTGTGTGTATGTGTATGTGTGTGTGTGTGTGTGTGTGAAAGAGAGACAGAGACCAGGAAAGGGGAGGTGATTAAGTGTAAGTGGTTGAGTAGGTATATATCCAGGTGTTCACCATGGAAGGGTGTGGCCCACTCATTCAACATTTACATGTTTAACAACAGAAGAAATCTCCCAGAAGCCTCTGTTGTCAAATTCCATACCTGTGCAGGCATGTGGAAATGGACACACACACACACACATGCACGCACCCATACGAGCATGCACACACACACACACACAAACGCACCCATAGGAGCATGCACACACACACACACACACACACACACACACACACACACACACACACACACACACACACACACAAACTAACGCACACACACACTGCTTTTGTGTTTTATCCCTTCAGGAATCTGGAGGAAGGTGTCAGGTCTGTCTCTGGTCTATCTCTGGGCTCTGCACACAAGCTTCCCTCTCCTCCCTCTTTGTCTCTCTCATTCCCTCCATCTCTCCTCCTCCACCTTCTCATCTTCCTCCTCCAGTATTCACTATTATCTCTCTCCTTCCTCATCCTCCCTGTCTTCCTCCTCTCTCTCTCTCACCCCCCACTCCTCTTGGCCTCCCTATCTCCTCTCCTACCCATTTCTCTCTCTCTCATTCCCTGCCTCTCTCACTCCTCCCCCAGACCTCTCTATCTTCTCTCTCCTCCCTCATCTTTTTGTGTCTGCCTTTCTCATTCCCCCCATCTCCCTTTTTTCACTCCTGTCCTCCTCCAGGTCTCTCTATCTTTCCTCTCTGCCTCTAATTCTCCCAGCCCCTCTTGCTCCCCGCTCGCTTCACTCTGCAACAATAAATTACACACAAACTCAATGTACATCTCTTTGTTCTCCCTGCCAGATAATTCAATTCATTTTAGCCAGGCTCTGCATTCTGAATGATGAATGCATTGACTATGCAATTAAACAGGGCTATGCATTAAAGCACACCCAGCGAGGTCCCATACACTCCACATATACTCCCTTAGACCAGTATTCAAATGCAGCCACGTATCTGCAGAGAAGCACATGCAGAAACATGAATTCACATGTTCTTTCCTCATTATGGCATAACAGAGCCTCCTGATTTCACCTATTTCACATATTCATTATTATTCTGAGTGTCAGAGTCAGAGCAGGAATAAAGGCAGGCAGCTGAGGATCTCGTACTCCCATACCTGAATAGACATGACAATGGTGTCGCCTCCATCCTATGGTGAGGCAGATGGAGGGCTGTCTGAAAACAATTTGGCGTTTATGGCAGTTTATGGAGAGGTGTCTTTGTAGAGGTGACCCCGCAGTCCTTGGAGCCATTGGCGGGCGGCTTCTCCTGCGTCTTCCATCTTCCTCACTGCCTGTGGCTTCCTGTGGTGTGATTAATGTTTGCTCAACAACGTCCTGTCTGCATACACTCACACTCGGCTGTCAAGCCATGAGGGCAGTGTCAGTCAGCTGTCGTGACCGTATTTAACATCCATGGCGTAGGTATGTGGCGTTGTGGCGGGCCAGACAGACTCGTGCCCAGGTGTGCAGGGTGTGAATGTTTGGCAATCAGAGCTCCACGGGGCTGGTTTGGAGTGATATGTCGAGATAGTGATCAAGGCCAAGGGCAGCGTAAAGAAGAGATAATAGAGAAACCTGAGACGAGAAGGTGACCAGAGGTCTGGGGAATCTTCATTTCCTTCCTTAAAATAAGTCGAAGGGGAGATTTACACTGGCACCTGTGCTGCACATTGTCCCTAGGACGAGCACCCACTTTAAATGCTGTAGGATTGTGGGAAGGCAGAAGGTGATTAATGGGGAGTGTGTAAACAAAGCCCTTGAAACAAAAGCGAGAGTGTAAAGAATAGAGATAAGGCTCGACTCCAGTCAAGTTTGGCATCATCCCTCTTCCACTAACGACCTCTACTGTCGCCAGTGATGGCGTGGGCAGCAAGAATGGGTGGGGGGGCGCGCGACTTAGAATAGAAAGAAAGAGAGTAAAAGAATCCCTGACATGCACATTCATTCTTTAAAAGAGATAATTGTGAGAGGAACCGACCTGTCTTCATTCTTTGAATAAATAAAAACGCATGACCTGCCTGAAATATGGACAATGCCATTACTGATTTAATTTGAATAGACCACTTGTTATTGTGGCTTGCTGTGGCTTGCCATGAATGCTTAAATGGTTGACATGACTTAATAACGGTGAAGGAGAAGATAAACGCGACCTGCTTTGTCTGGAAAAAAACAACAACATGTGCAAAACAGGTCAGGTAGGTAGATATACCAGTCAAACACTGATGTCCCCTTTCTAAAGCTTTTATATACAGCTACTCTGGTGTCAGTGGATATTGCATCATTATGACTGCAATCATGAAATGAACCACTTTGAAGATGAGTAGCACAGGTCTCTACACCTTTTTTTCCCTTTACATTTTCTCCCTCCGTCAGCTTGGTCAAGTGAGGGGAAACGTGTTTAGTAAGCACAATAAATCACAACAACAAGCTCAGTGAATCTTAACAGCATCAGCTGAAAGCATATTCATTTACACTCCTCAATATAATGGTCTCACAGAGGTCTTAAGCTAATATATTTGACAAAAGCGGACCAATTAAACAGATTGATTTCTCACAATGATGTAAGCACGCCTTAATCAAGACAGGCTTGTTCTCTGCCGATTTATGAAATATATCCCGTCAACCTGTGGCACAGTCTGGTGTTTACACAATGATATAATGGAAGAGAAGGCGTCTATGTCCTCCCCTCCACACATACTTTAGATAAGGCAAGTTAGCCTCCCCCCTGCTCCATCCAAACTCCTATCTGTGGGGCAGGCTGCCTCATTCCACAGAGCATCTTTCACCACATAGTGAGAGAACTAAATCATTGGAAACACATCACGTCATGCCTAATCCCTGGGATGCTCCCCTCGCAGGAACTAACGTGTCGGATTGAGGCGAAGGAATTCTGGGTCAGGGGGAGAGATTGAAAATTAAAAGGTTGAATGAGTCAAGAGCTGTAGCTTTCTTGTTGACTGAACACAGCCAAGGTATAGTTGCTTGGCTCTTGCCATCTCCCATCCCTCCAGTGTAGTCATGTCAACGATGGCAGGTTCAGCAGCAGGTCAAGGAGAGAAGCAAGCAGCCATCTTATTACCCACAACCATAAAACACCTTCGCACTGGAACGAGGTCTGACTGCATGTGTGCACCCATGCAGCTCCCGGGACAGCGCTGATCAACACCTTTCATTCACCTTCAATATATTTGGGATGATTGCACATGCATATTCTGGGCTAACTCGATGCCTATTTTGCGATATACAATATGTCGTCAAACAGGAAATATAATCCTTTCGCCAACTCCCATATATATATATTTTAAATCCCAAGCAGTCATTTCATATTCTCTATTTCTGTTACGTGCCGTTTTCCCTTCATGTCTCAGTGTGTTTACATTTATCTGTATGTTGTCAGTGTGTCTGTACATGTCAGTGAGCTCCATTTGAGTGAATACGCCAGCCATCCGCTCATCCCATCGACCATGCAGTGCTTCCCTGTCTCCTAGCAACTCGCCTAGTGCCTGCGGCCGGCTGTTACCTTTCCGTCAGGGCCCGTGATTTCTCCCGGTTGGCGTGAGGTGACTTTCATGTGTGATGTGTATTTGCGATCCCTCCTCCTCCTCTGTCTTTTAACATCCCCCCCCTGTCAGCCCGCCCTTTCTCTTCTGGTGCTGTTGGGGTATAGCATGCGGGAGCGGCCCTGCTGTCGAAAAGCATTGGTTCATATTCCTTTTCACTCTCCCCCCTAACGGCAATGGCTCTTTGAAACCGGGAAGACTTGAAAGAGTAGAATCACAGTGACTGATCACTGGATGTGCTGTAATAGGAGGAAATTCTGAGGACCCTGTTGGAAGAGGACAAGGGAAGAGAGGAAATGACAGAAAAGAGACGGACAGAGAAGAAAAAGAAAGTAACAGCTGGAAGTGAAATGTTTTGACAAGGGGAAAGGGAAGTGCAGATTAATAAAAGAGGGAAAGAGCACGCACCAATTTTCAGATTTTTGCTAATGGCGGCTGCAAAGAAGTAAGAGTGAAACTGCAGTCATCTGAACCAACACATGCATTTTAACACTTGCAATTGAAAGCCCTGTGCAGGAACGTCAGAGTGCTCTGTGGCAATGGACATTTTCAACACTTCATTCACACCAAAGAGTCACTTCAATAATTCATCACTCATTCTCCACACAGCGCCTCTCTGCAGCAGGCTAATAGTTTTCAACACCCTTTAAACTCTACTTTCGCACACACGCCCACAAAACACACACACACACACACACACACACACACACACACACACACACACGCACACACACACACACACATTGTGTATTCTGATGAATCACAGAGAGAAAGAAAACTCATTTGCTTAGGTAAAAAAAAAGCATAAACGGTGAGGTTTATTTCAGAAAGGGAAGCTATTTTTATACTTTTCACACTGGTGAACATGTCAAAACTGGTTTGATGTTATGCTATTACCACAAATGCGATGCACATTTGCATGTGCTTGAATTGCTGGGATTGCTGGAGTCTAATAGCATCTCGTTCTGACCCCATAATGACCTCTGATATGGCTACTCAGCAGCACAGTGCTTACAGTCTGAAAGGGAGGCCTTAGAGGGATTTCTGGCCTGGCAGTGTTCACCACAGTTTGGAAGAGTGAGGTCATTGGTGGTGTTTTTTTTTGAGTGTGCATGTATGTGTGTTGATGTGCATGTTTGTATTTGTGAGTGTGTGGGCTTGTATATATATGTGGGATTTTTCATTGTGCCAGGGGGATATGGGTTTGGAAAGGCTAATTTGGGTTTAAGGGCACTGGGCCCTTGCCAGGCGCACCAACCAATCTCATATGCCATTTGTTATAGGACAACCACAGCCTACATGCACACATGCGCAAACATGAAACCACCCCCACCCCCCCACAACTCTTCCCAGAGTACAGTCATTCATTCATCAGTGACTACAGCTATGAAACACACGTTCAAGCCTAGTTACAGCCTGTGTGTCTCACGTTTTTCCCATAACCTAACTGCTGTACATGTTCCCCTCTGAGTCATATCATCCACTATTACTCTGTGAAAATGTCATTTCATATTAATTATTATTAACAGGAGATTTATTTTCTTTCTAAATAAAGAAAGTAAAATTAGGATGAATTTGTGATTTTTTTTGTGATGTCAGGTGAAATCCTTATATTCCCCTTTCTTTTGTTTTTCAAAAATGCAGATATTGTTCACATTTAAATGACCCAAATTGCTCTGTCTCCGAAGGCAAAGGGGATATGTGTGCTTTGTTTCCTCTGTTTTAACAGCTCAGAGGGCCATTTTTAACTCTCACTGCCTTTCAGTCTTTGTTGTTGAAACAGTTGCTCCTGATTAGGGTTCAGTCAGGAGCCTTGAAAAGGATGGTGGGTTGGTGGAGGGGCTACGCAGGCATCAATGACACAAATAGCTTTTCACTCTTCTTCCCCCCTTTTCTCTTTCTTTCTCGCTTGCTTAGAGTCTGCTGTTTCCACCCTTCTCCATCTGCAGTCTGACCTCTGCTATTCTTCACTATGATTCCTGTGTGTTCAAAGGCGACAGGATGTCAGTAATTGGAAGGGATGTGATGGAGCGGGGGGCCCCTTCTTGGGACTGGGAGGCCCCCAGCGCTAGAGAGGTCAGGGAGAGCCTGTCTCATACTGACATGTAGGCTTGGACGGCAGCATCCAGCCACAACAGGCCCGAGGCAGCGCGATCAGCAGCAGCTCTGTCAAGAGAGAAGTGGGCGAACAGGGAAAGGATCTGCTGCTGCTGCTGCTGCTGTTCAGAGTCAACGCTCCCCACATTTCCCACTGGACGTCTGCTGCTCCATGCTGCCGGACCCAAACCGAAGCGCATGGCTCAGATTGCCACTTCACTGTATCTTTTAAGATACTTTGCTGCCTCTGAGCTAACGGCTAATGCGCTACTCATATATACTTTCAGCACTAATCTGCCCTCTACCTGTTCGCCTTGTGGGCAGCGGGTGCTTCTCATTATCAGCTGTGATCAAATTGCCGGGCTACACAGGACGCTTGCACTTGTCTTGCACACAGACATAGCAGAGCGATTAGCACACCTCTTCACACTGGCTTAGACCACAGAGGCGTGGAGAGGGCGGCTTAAGAGGCTACTTTAACCACATCAGCTTTAAATAAAGATGTCTGGACTGCATCAACATCAATAAGACCCCCACCACCATCAGTCTGGGTTCACACACACACACACACACACACACACACACACACACACACACACACACACACACACACACACACACACACACACACACACACAGGCTCAGTCATACATGTGCGCTGTATATAGTCAAACATGTACTGACATGCAGGCAGGCAGACACTTATACACAGTCACACACCTTCATGAATACATGCGTCTGTTTATGCGGGGAAAGTCATGCATGCGTGCATGTGTGCGTGCGTGCGTGCGTGGGTGTGTACACGTGTGTGAAGTGACACAAATTGCACATTACACACACACACCAACCCATAGAGTCAGTCTCTGCCTTCAGCATATGTCATCTTCAGCAGCCCATTGCGGTTGAAGGCTGTCCTGGTGCAGGACGAGGCTGATTTGGGGAAACACCCAGCTGACACATTAGCCCCGGCTAGCCGTGACACACACACTGCTCTCCAAAAACACTACCTGGGGCTTTGCCTGTGCCATGTGGGATTACCACTGGACCCCATTAGTACCGCGCTACTCACCCACTGTCGTCCACAAAAAACACTCCCACCCCACCCAAAGGTCTGGCATTTTTTATAAGGACACGACGATGCGAGGTGGCAAGGCTGATGCCGGCCACTGTTACCGTCATGTTTAGTCTGTGGCTCTGTCTCCCTGTCTTGCCCCTGGGGTGTGCAACGCATGGAGACCCGTCCCCAGGGGGATGTGGCCTCCCGCTGAGCTCACAGATCAGCCCCCACCCAACGCCTCAACCCCCTTCCCCGTTTCCTTCATCCTCCAAAATTCACCCAAATTTGAACGACTCCTCCTTTCTGTCTGTCTCCTCCAATCATCAGATGTCATGAGTGACTTGAAGGAAATGACATTTACATTTGCACACACAAAAAATGGTGAAACAGTTGTTATTGTACAGTTGCAATTTAATATTCTGCTATATTGCAGAACAGTGGCTTTCATCCTTTCTGGCTCATGACAGTATTTTTTTTTACTTTTGGTTGAAAATGAACGTTAATTATCCAGTAATTAAACAAAAAATAAAAAGTAAACATAAAAAAAACAACTAATATAATAAAATATTTTGTGTATATTGAACATCATGAATATCATAATGATCCTCACATAGTCTCTCAAATGCAAGCTAAGGTTCTTCCTAATTTTCACAGTTGTGGAATACCAGTAACAGACCAGACCAGGGCAGCTGATCCTTCATGAGTAATCATTAGCCCTTAATAATAATCTAAAGAAGAAAGATGAAAAATCATTTTAGTTTATTTGTCACCAGGAAAATTCTGCATGTCTTCACAAGGTAAGAGTGTGTGGTGGGAACAATGGTTGTCCAGTTAGTTGGGGAGTGCACTTTCAGACCATGTGCTCCTCCCCTGTCAGTCCTGTTTTCTGGTCAACATACAGCAGAGGTTTTGAGAGACTTCAGCTGGAACATCACCTGACTGTGGAGCTCTCCCCTTACACTGTAATGAACAGGCCCTGGAAACCAATCTGCTGTCTCCTGTTAAAGCAATATCATCTATTTGATCTTGATTGTGCATCGGTGGACCAAAACATACAAGTGAATGAGTAGCACTGCATCTGTTAGCCATCCCTCTTTGTCGTCCTGATGAAGACTCAAGGGGGTGAATAGTATAGATGACCTGACCATGGCAAAAGGAGAGGCGGCATGTTACAGGAGGTGAAACAGGAGGAGAGACACCCAGGGAATCCAGGATACCTGAGCTGGCAACCTGAACCCAAGAGAAAGAGAAAACCTCATCCCAGGGGAGAGTGGTAGGGCTGGAATCGGCCCGGGTATAACTTGAGGCCCAGATAAAAGGACGAGCCAACGTGCTGCTCAGACTGTAGGATGAGGTTTCACTTGAATGGGATTAACAGGTGAGCCAAGCTGGTGGCTCATTCTGATGTACAGTACACCCCATCACATTAGGCAAACAGTCAGTGACATCTTTGCATGGGATGGGTGAGATAAGGCGTGGTGTCCAGTGGTTTCAATAAGAGAAAAATAAGGTTTCTGAGTCATCGTTGCAGACTGGTATTCAATGCCTGCCCATTCCTTTGTTATCTCTTCTTGGCTGTAAAGCAGTCAGTGGAGTGGAAGGAATGTGAGGTATTTCCAGGGTCTGACAGGGGAGTGTGTGTATTTTTGTGTGTTTGTGTGATTGTGTGTGTGTGTGTGTGTGTGTGTGTGTGTGCGTGGTGGGGGGGGGTTCAGAAGGGTGGTCAGCCAGTGCCCACCCAAAGCACTGCACTGCAACAGCATGATGCCTACAAACACACATAAAGGAAGCCTTGTTTTAAAGCTCTACCTTCAATTCACTTTCCTCTTAGAGACGTCGGGTTTCCACATGGTTTTCTCCAATTTCTCTCTGGCTTGTCTCCCTTTAATGCGTGCATGCACGCACATACACATGCACGTACGCATGCACAGACATTTCAGAAACACACACAGAGACTGACTATACTAAACTGGCAAAATGATAATTATATAAATCTTAATTAGTTTCCTGGGATTAACAGTGTGCAGATTTGGTGAGTGAAGAAAACACTAACAGCTTGAAACCATGATTATCTCACTGCGTAGGTATAAAATTGGGGTTAATACCTGAGATGAAACAAACGGCTTAAAAGTCCCAAACCTCCCTATGCCTGCCAGGGGATTCTGGCAGCATCATAATGACAGGGATTGAAATACGGTTGTATCACAGAGAGAAAACACTGAATATTCACAATTTATTCAAGAGACATATTTCATCTTACTAGGCTTTATGGGTCTCCGTACATCTTCTAAATAAAAGATGATGAATTGCATGCACAGCCGTGTCCCGTACAAGAGGAAAAAAAATCTCAGTGTTCAATGATAGATAAGGTTTTCTTATTTTCTTTCATCCTCAGTCTTGCAGCCTCTCTCCCTCCCTCCCTCCCTCAAGCCGCCCTTTCTCCTCCTCTCCCTGGTAATGCTGTTAATGTACACAGCATTATTGAGAGTGTCTGCGCTTGCAGCAGGATTCAGATATTAGGTGGCTCATTTGGTTAGCTCATTGACTGCTATCAGATTTCAGGTCAATGACCTTAATGACCAGGCAGCAGCACAGAGGAGGGATGGAAAGTGGAGGAATAATCAGCGGCAGGGTTAGTTTGTTGGCTGCATGGAAAGATGGCTCGATGTGCTGATGGATGGACGGGGGAGATCTGCTGGAGGTGGACTTCACTGTAACACCATTTCAAATTGAAAAAAAAGAAGCAGGAGTTTACAGAACAATGAGAGAAATATCATCTATTTTGTAGACTTAATGACCTTTAAGTTTTAAAAAATCTATATTAGCTCATTCCTTTTGTTATTTACTTACAATTATGTAAGGAAATACATATAAGAGGTGAAGTATGCAAATGTGGTTGTCTTATTCTGAAGTGTAGTACTTAACCTCCCTCTGATCAATCCCAGATTTATCCATCACAGCCAGACACGAGGGCCGGTGAAAACCTTGTTTGATACTCTGACCTTACAGAAACACAATTTGCTGACATGTTGGCCACTTGTACAGTTTAGTTTTCTATTGTCTTCCAAGCACTGCCTTAACTCGAGATAAATTCCCAGTGAGATTGAAGTCGCTGTTCAAAACGTTGCCTACCACAACTTTAGAAAGACAATTGATTTGACTAATTTACCTCAGTTAATACATTCAGACAATGATTAAGTAGTTTACATTTAACCTATAGACAAAAATTTAAGGTTTGGTCAGTATCCACAAATTATAAAAAAAAAACGTTCACCTGCAGGAGTGACTTTTGATTGGTCTAGGGGAAAAACACAAGAAGATCATGGGGAATGAGAGATAAATAGAGAAAAAATGGCATCGACCAGAACACACATTTTCACATCCACATTTTTCTCTCTATGGACTGCTTACAATTTCATGCACTTGTGTGACATTAGGACTTTTTGCTGCTGACAAGGAGTGTGCAGGAACTAGCTTGGTGACCCTAGCTGAGCTGCCACCAGACTGACGCTGGGCTGTTTTCCTACACCTGCATGAGAGAGAATGAGGACTGCAGTCCCCCGGAGCAGCTACAGGGTCAATGGTGAGCGCTGAGGACGGTTCTGTCACGGGTTTCTGATAGGACCCCGGGCACAGACACAGAGCAAGAACAGGGATTTTTTTTTATCATTCATAGATGCAGGTGAGAGATAGTGTAACGAGTCTCTGGCTGAGCTATGGGTCCACAAGGATGGTTGAAGACAGGCAGACAGGAAAAGCGTTACACGTAATCGGGGCCACCTGCGCCCAATCAGCCGCTTCAACCCATTCCACCTTGAGCACAGCTCTCCCACGCTCTCTCTCTCCTCCGCTGACCCTGCCTCGCACCCGCACCCCAACACAGATGGGTTCAGGGAGGCAGGGCTGGGTTCGGTGCAGATTGTGTGGAAGAGGGTGCAGTAGAGAAACGAACGGTGAGGCTGGAACCAGAGAGGGATCTTGTGATTCCCTCATCTGGCAATGAATGAGCAATGATTGTGAAAAGGTGTCCACCACTGCCCCCCACCTTCACCTGAGGAACACACACAGGAGGGGAGTGGAACACACAAAGAGAAGACAGACAAGACAACTGAACAGGTTGGTTGCGTTTCTTGCTGCGCTGCTGCAGGCTGAGCGAGGCCTGGTGTGAAGATTTCCACCGACGTGGTCAAGTGTGGCCAAAAATTTAAATTCAAGCTTAATTAAGGGACAAACTGGGTGTCCCCATTTTGACATAGACTAAAGAATTTATTATTGCCTGTTTTTTTCTAGTTTTCCCCAAGGGGGTTCCTTGATCTGAAATATGGAAATCTGCATTCAGTTAATACACCGTCAAGAAACTGAGATATAAACTGTTTGTGTTACTCTGCTGTATTATTTGAAATGTTAATCCACATTATATTTTTCCACATCCTTTGGGGTTATTAAACCAGGATTATTCCTTTAGCCTCTCATCAGTATTGTGAGAGTGAGAGTCATTGTTTATTTATTCTCGAACTCTAGAAATTTAAATTTGTCATGAGATGTTTCTTTCACCATTTCACCAAGTGTATGTGTGTCTTTATATATATATATATGAATCAGTTGACATTAATAATGGTCTCGAGGAATTATAGTTGATGTTTGCCGTGTGGGCGTTGATGTTCACCTGCTGATTTTCATGTCTCCGAGATTCACATTGTGTTGGAATACTGCTGCAGTATTTCAGTAAGATTAGTGCTAATTGACTATTAAACCTGCCCCGTGAGCACAACTAAGCACAAAGTCGCTAAAGTTAGTTGATGTGTGGACTTTTTTATTGTTCAACGAGCATTGCTTAGGTAATGGCTCCAAATGTTGATGATGTTGTTCAACACCACATCTGATCAAAATACATATAATAAAAATGTATAGACATGCAGTCTGTGTCTCACTATTAGATGACCCATCTGAGGCAAAAGAGCACCAACATGAATTGGGGGAATGAGGAGCACTGATTTGGGTCTGGTTAGCCATTATTCTAGATGTCCGGATGAAACATAAAGGACTAAAAGGAGAGTGCAGTAACTGTCAGTACTGCAGCAATATGTGTGACTAACAGCATTAAAAACATATATATCAATTTTTATGAAAACAAACCTTGTCTGTCCTCAGAGCAGCTGCATTGAAGACATGCTGACACCTTGAATACTGTGTCACAGATGAAACTTAAATGCATATTGTACATTATTTTTTCTTGAAAGCATTAATTTGGTTTAGAGAGAGAAAATGTTAAAGGTTTTAGAAAAGCGTGGGCTGTGCTACCATCATGCTCAAGGCCCTGATGTCAATGTACAATGTCACAATAAGTACTCTGGGCTCTGCAATAATTACATTTACAGTAAGAGCGTGACAAGGTTCACCCACATGTTTTTTTTTCCCCTTTGTGCTATTTGTAGATGCACTAATCAGAATGATTAAACAAGGAAGGAGAGAAGATGGATTTCTGAAATGGCTCCCTGTTTTGATGCTAATGGACAACACTGTCATCATGGCAACATCAAGGGAGATTATCAATAAAAATACACAACACATAGTTCCTGACTCCTAGTGTGATAGCTACAGCTTCCTTGATGTTATCTTCACTACTAATGCTGTCCTCACTGAAATTATATGTGAAACTGCATTTTTTAAAAATGTAATAAATGTATGTATATTTTTGATTTTAGGTATGTTAACAGGGGTAAAAAAAAACTTTTGAAGCATGTCTTCTCTTCTATTACTTCCTACAAATGTTTCACTCACTTTCCTACAGGTTTTACTCAAATTGCCCCCAAAGTTCAGCGAGACGTTTTCTTGGAATAAGGACCCCTACGTAAAATCAATTAGGGGCACAGCTCCCGTCAGTTACTGTACAAGCCACAGTGGAAGAAAAACAGGAAAAATTCCTAATAAAAAACTGATTTGCATGATGTTCTTGCATCCTGGATGTACTCAAACTGACCTAGATGTTAAGAATAAGTAGAATAAAAGTCTATACTACTTAGATGACTTCGTTTGGTATAACCTAGTTAGTAGATGCAAAATTTTAAACGCTAAAACCATTGGCTCACACAACGTCAGTCAGGTATGTAAACACATTTGTTTTGCCTATGAGATGTGCCCCAAGAGCCGGGGTTGTTTGTAAAAGGGAAACCCATCTATCCTGTTGCTCACCCCACCCTTTATCTTTCTGTCTGTTTTTCTCTTTCTCCTTTTCTTTCCTACACGCTTCCCCTTCTCCCCCGTCCCTCCACCCCCCCCTTCTCCCTCCTCTCTACCTCTCTTTGGGTCATTAGCATGTTGCTGATGGGGGCCGGTCATCCATTGAGCGGTGCGGGGAGGTTTGGCCGGGACGGCAGCAGGTCTGTCAGGGCAGGTCATTAAGAAAACGACGGGTCGGGGAATACACAGACAAGGTTGATTGGTTTCCTGCAGCCGTCAGCAGAGCCCTGCAGCATCTCCTGACCCTGTGAGCCCATCTAACCTGCACAGATTTACACGCACACACACACATACATACACAACACACACACACCTGCACAGGAGCTCACTCACACACATGAATACAGTGACGTTAAGTTACACGAAATTCAAATGTATATATGTATATATATACATATATACTATGTACACTGCAGGTATCCACACACACCTAACCCCAAGATGGTGCTGCAGACAGTAGCCTTAGTGCTGTTTCTATCTCATGTATATAAAATATTACTGTGCAACAACCACCATTGAGCTGATCTTGACCCTGTTTGGGAAACTTTATGTATATAACAATAATTATGTACAAATCGAAACCCAATCCAGCATATTTTTTTTCGCACCATTGTCTTTTTTCGGTAGTACTATTGTCTTGTTTGCACTTTTTGTCTTGTTTACACCATTGTCCGTCTGCAGTTTTTGTCCTGTTTGCTTTATCGTCTGTATACTATTTCTGTGTTAGAACAAGCGCAAAGAAAAATATGTTTGTAAATGCCAATTAAGACGTTTCAGATTCCAACCAAAGACACGGAAGGGACAGGGAGCCACAAAGCGGCGATTACCCTGATCCATGCAAAAGCAGCCTGTTGCCAGTTTTTAGATCTTCTAGCATGGCACTAATCCAGACGCCTGCTCTTCTGATGCTCAAGACATGTTCAGGGTGGGGCCAAAGGAGAATAGATCAGCTGAAATAAAAACTAACTACATAAATCGATGGGTTCTGATGTTGTTGTTGCTTTTTGAGTCAGTGCTGCAGCACCAAATACAGAAATTGACCCCAGTTTTCTTGAAAGGTCATATGTGGGATTGAATGTGGCTGTGTGCTGGGGAGGGCTCTGTCATGCGTGCATATGGAATGCTACCCAGCATCCATCTCTGCTGTCTGTTGTGCTGTGAATGTCAAACCCAGAGGCTCTGACACCCACCGCCCTTCCAACCCCCGTCTTCATGCCCCCTACGATACCTGACCTTCAGGAGCGCCTCCAGAAATTTTTCATAGGGGTGGCCAGGTGGGGCCACTTAAAATTCTGAGGTGGCATACCAAAACTAAAAGCCATTATTTTAGGATGTTACTATTCTGTTGTAGTACACAGGCTAGTAGAAAACTATCGACAAAAGGCTTAAGGAAATGCCTACTTATATACTTTGGTTTATTGTTACATGTTATTGTAATTATTTAATGTACTTGAACTAATAACGTTTTGAGTTTTATTGTGTTGTGTTTATATTAGAAGATATATTATTTTTATAATAGTCATCATTTTCACTGAAAAGACATATACAATATATACAGCTTAATTTAAAAGTGTGCATTTATTTTAATTAAAACAATGACTAGGGAAAAAGCAAGTACTGGCAGATACAACCAGAAGCAGGTACAGAAACAATCATATCTTTGCTTTATGTAACAAGAATTTCCCACCAGGGATAAATAGACTCTGATTCTGATTAACATGCTATGCAGTATGAATAAAAACATCCACATCTTTGCTTAATGTAATCGTTATTGTAAGAAGAATAATTATTACAGTTACAGAAAGCACATCCCACCAGGGATTATTAGTCTGGTTCTGACTACCAGGCTTGTCTTCAATATGTGTTAAAAAAAGAACTGCAGCTACAACTTTCCACCAGGGATCAATATTCTCTGATTCTGATTACTAGGCTATGTAGTACGTGTATGTAGGTGTTGTGTTGGCAGGAAGAGCAGAAGACAGGATCGTTACTCTTGTATTCCTACCATTTATATGCCTCGTACCAGTCTTTAGTAAAGCATCTTTTTCTGTCTCCTTGACAGGTCGAGGGAACATTTTCCGAGGTCGCTGCTCTGCTCTTGACTGGGAAATATATATGATAAAACAAGAGACAAAATTAGTTATCCTGACATTAAAATAGCAATAATAGTGGTAGTAATAATAATATTTAATCCCTCTTTTTAAAGTAATTATCAATTTTAACTGTAATAATATCCTGTAGGCATTTTAATCCACTAATAAAACAACGTAACTACCAAGAAACAGGAATCTAAAAGCTTTAAGTGATTATGTCACAATTTGTAATTTATTGGAGCCACATTATAAACATATATTTCTTCAGGATATGTTACTATCTAGACTAGCCATCAATTTGATTATTCTGGCCACACAGTCATAATTTTACCTGCTCTCTGTTCCTCTCCTCTATCCTCCTCCTCCTGCTCTTTCTCCTCCGCAATAAACCATCTGCCACTTAAAATACACATGACACGATGCATACTTCCCCCTCTTCTTTTACTAAAGAATATTATGACTTATTTATTTACCCATCGCCTTCTCTGGCCCCATGCACACATGCGTGCTGGGCTGTCGGAGCACAAAACGGCAGCCAGGGAGCAATTGATAGTGACAGAAGGTCAAGAGCGGCAAGAAAAAAAAATCATTCGACTTCATCGGTGTGGTTGGGATAAAAATGTATAACTGGCGCAACTATAATCTCAAGGTGACTGGCACTGGGGTGGGCAGCATATTTATAGTGGGGGGGGCAACTCTGGTCGTGCCATTGGTGACCCTCCACTCTGGAGCAGCCCTGGCCTACCTGATGAGAAGAGCCTCCAGCCTGGGGCTTCTAAGCTCTAAATGAGCCCTATAATAATGTTACTGCAAATGTCAGCACCAGGGTTATTAGCATGTGTGTGTGTGGTGGTGTATGGTGTTGGGGAGGGGGGGGTAGAGCATCTTGTGTAGCTGCCACAGCCTTCCATCTATCCGTCAGTGTAATCAAATGCATTAATGTGTAAAAATGCCATTTAGCACAACACATCCGACTGCAGGCTGGTTAGTAGATGCTGATAGACAGATAGGCTTTGACTGACAGTCCCCGGCTGTGGCCTGTCTGTGGGTATCAATGACACACCAGCCATTCTTCATGCTTAGGCTCAGTGATAGGGCCAGCTCTCTACTTGTGGAATAGTTATTCAGTGATAAGAGCACACAAGGGCATCCACCAACACACATACATGCAAGGCAATGCATAAACTATGGCATTAACCTACATCCAGTGATTGTTAATGCACAATATAATTGCTAATGGGTCCTGTCTTAGGGGTGAAGTGGTGTTAACCTCTGATCAACCCTAGGTCAATCACTTATAGGCTAGATAGAATTCATTACATTTTACCCACTTCATCATCAGCATCTGACTGACCAATTTCACACCCATGACAATGACAAACACTTGCGCGTAGCAATAAAAGAGGCAGGAAGCATTTGAAGCAATGCTTTAAAGATGCTGTTTATTTTTCTCCGTCCCAAATATTAGACTCATTCCAGTAATTGCAGTGATTGCACCGTGCTGGCCTGCTGATTGGTAATTTTGCTGTTTGCGTTAATGATCCGGCCAAAAGCTTGTCTTCAGCCAGGCTAGTCAGCTAGCCTGCCAGCCTCCAGAAATGGATGTCAGGGAGGCTGTGTTTAACTCACTGTGGCTGCCACAGCACAACACAGCCGACCGGGCGGCAATTAAGATGTTAATAGATAGCTTCATAAGGACGACAAACCAGAGGGAAGGTGGGGGGGAAAAGACCCAAACCGCAACAGATTTCCAAGACTTCTAATTAATAGCGATGGCAATTAAAGTGTAATTCAGCCCATATTCCCCCCTCTCTCTCCACTTTCCTTTTCTTACTCACAGAAAGCACTGGAGGGATGTGAGCCATCCTCTTTCAGTTTTCAATTTCTTCATGTACCCTGTTGTTGGCAGTTTTGATAAAACACCCATGTTGAAACGGGCAAATAGCTAAATTACTGAGTCATCTCCTCAGGGATAATCCTCTGCTTAGCATATACTGTAATAGTATTTTATTGAGGATGAACATATGCATTTTGCATTTATATGTCATGTGCATGTAGCTATGTATGCGGTTTTGGGTATGACAGTAGGGGCAAGCAGCGAGACGGGGGTAGATGCCTGATACCGACTCTAATTAGCAGGGTGGCGGCTCCTGTGCCGCGCCGCTCAAGAGACAAGTCATTGGGGACTCTGAGGTGCAAGACTCAGCGGGAAGGACTCGGAAAAACAGCTTTAATTGGCGGGAGTTATTTATAGACAAAGCACCTCTTTCAAGGTTAGTAGGTTAAGTCTGCTCGGTCCTCTGTGGGGACCGTCACGTTTGGTGGCAACAAACAGGCTGCTGCCAAAAGACCCGCCCCGACTCCCCATCTCCCCGGAGTCACATAACCGTACACACGAATTGAAAATCCAATGCCACACACTCTCATATAGCTACGAACTACATTGCACTTTTCCCACGCACTAAGATGCTGTGCTGTTGACACCCTTGGCTCTGTGCAGAGCAAGAAAAAGTAAGAGATAGAAACAAGAAAACTAGAAAAAGGAGCAGGAAAGTGTATCTGTGTGTGTGTGGTTGTGTGTATGTGTGTGTGAGAGAGAGAGAGAAAGAGAGAGAGAAAGAGAGAGAGAGGTAGGTAGACATGGATTGAAAAGACAAGGTGGGCAGGTCGCTCCTGGGTTGAATCCCTCATTGGAGGTGTCTTCATCTGCCGTCCAATCCTCCCGGGGGCCCCTACTTCTCCATTTCATTAGTTTGTCAGCCTGCACGAAGGATTGTGCATCAGGCCTTTAATTTAGTGGATAGCCAGAGGCTGGCTATGCTGCCTGGTGTGACTCTCAGCTCCAACAGACTAAATCTAACTAGGATCAGCTTAGCTCAACCTAATGCAGCCACACACACACACACACACACACACACACACAGACACACAGACACACACACACACACACACACACACACACACACACACACACACACACACACACACACACACACACATTCACTGAACTGCACCCAGCAAGCTTGAGAGAGAGAGATAAGGTGGGAGGTCCATTAATGTCCTGTGTGTATATGGATGCATCTATGTATCACAAAGCACTACAAATTAAGAAAACGTGCACAAGATAAACAACGGCTTCACCATTTGGACAGTGACATCACATAAGAAAAACAAATATATAAACAACTGGAAACTTAATGTAGCATACAACACACAATGCAAATACAAAACACACTGGAATGCTGCGAGTTGAATAAAACAATAGAAATGCCACAGAACACAGCAGATGTTTGTGGGGTTAGGTTTGCTGGAATAAAACACATATTCCTGATGTGGATTTGGAAGATTTATCTAAAACATGGATCGTATGATTCAGGTATTGATAGTAATATTGACCATGTGTTCAATTACTATCCGATTTAACATGTTTCATAAGGAACTAATCTATCATCTAACCAATATATCCTACCTAATCTATTTACAGTATCAATTTTCAATAAGTCATAATATAATCAGTAGGTCTATCCCACATTCTACCCTTTAGTCCAAGCTATTGGCAGCTTCCTCCAGTAAGTGCTGGTAGTGATGCCATGAAAAGCCTTTTCTCTTTTATACTGGAGGAGGCGGCACTTCGAGGGCCTGTCGTTCACTGTCATTCAAGTTCTCTATTCAGCGGCTGACGTGCAGCGAGCCCACGGAGGACTGGGCTGGATGTTGGTGGACTTCCAACGGAACAACGACTGTATGTCACAAACAAGTGCACACGCACACGCTTCGAGCCGCCCAATTACAAACACACTCATGTGCATTAGCGTGAAAGGCGCTCACCCACACAGGTTACAGGGACACAATTACATGGAACAAAGAGCAAAAGACAAAGCTCCGCGCAAGAGAGTGAAGTCGTCCGTCTGACACCCCAGCTGAAAGTGCTCCCTCACATCTCTCTGGATTTTCTTCTTAAAGTACTACTGCTTGCTCTTCTCTGGAAAAACCCCCTCCCCCCCGGGACTTTTAACCCCCCTTCCCAGCAGCCCTCACACTACCTTGTCCTCCATGGATAGCTTCATGCCCCCCCCCCCCTGTTTCTGGGATGAGAGAGGGGGCTAAAGGGGGTGCTGTGGGTGTTGGTGGGGACGGGGGCCCTCCTTTTGTTTCCTGTTACAACATGCATTTCATGGGGAGGCCTGGCTTCTGACCCCGCCGAGCACACACTGCGTCGAGGCTGGGAGCTCCAAGGGAAAGGCCCATCTGTGGCATCCATCAGGGCTGCGCTCTCCCGCTGAGGTACTGTCAGAAGCCGGAGGGGGTGGCGGTGGTGGTGGAGGGGAAGCTTGGGGGGGGGCATGATAAGGAGGGGCCAGGAGGGATGAGGTTAGTTGAAGAATGGGGATGAGGGGGTAAAATCAGGCCGAGAAAACACAGTTGAGTTGAGGAACACAAGGTCCTCCTAAATTCAAAGTGGAGTTGAAGGGAGGAGGGGAAGGGGCAGCTATGCGTTTCTGTGTGTGTGTGAGTGTGTGTGTGTGTGTGTGTGTGTGTGTGTGTGTGTGTGAGTGTGTGTGTGTGTGTGTGTGTGTGTGTGTGTGTGTGTGTGTGTGTGTGTGTGTGTGTGTGTGCTGGAAGTAATTGGAGCAAAGACCGTAGAATAAACACCGAAACATATGGAGTCCAAGAATCTCAATGGAAGTGGGAGTAAGGTGGACAATTCCAACAAATTGCAGTTAACAAAATAAACAGTTAAGATTAATTAAATCTGTCATTTTTTTATGCAGCCAATTGCATAATGTAAACATGATATTGCATAATACAATGCTAAAAGCAAACTCACCCAAGCCCTGCAGTTACACAGTCTTTGTGATTTCAGGCGCATGTAACAATGGAAATTCAGCAGCAAAAGGACAGATATTGTATAATATAAAGAGCATCTGAACATTTTTTGGGGTGAACCCGTGGGTACACGAGAGCTGACGCTCATACAAATGGATACAGATGAAACAATCGTTTTATTTTCTGAGGGCATACCAGAGATGGTGGTTTTCAAATTCCAGGAGCCCAGGTAAAAGCTGCTGAGGGTGGAACTGAGAGACACCAGATGTTGCTCTCTGCCTTCTCTCTGCCATTCCTTTCCCTCTGAAGACTTCTCTCATGTTGTTGCACATACCTGAGGCACTACAGAGGGAGAAAAGTGGATTGGTTTGAAGGTCAGTTTAAATAAAAATACTTCAGCAAGTATGACAGGCAGGGTGTGCTCTGGATAAATGCAGTGCTCTCATGCCAGCTCCCTGAAACTGATTGATTGACTTGTAAGATGTCATGGACAGGCAGGGGAGGCAGGGAGAGGGAGAGAGATGGCGAGCAAGATATGGCTATTGCTGGATGGAAGATGGGACGTATATATGTGTGTGTGTGTATAGCGGCAGTGGTGGTGGTGGTGGTGGTGGTGGTGAAGGGGGGTCGGGGTTGCAGAGTTGGAAATGGACACACACACGCACACACACACACACACACACACAGCTGGCCAGCTTTGGCCTGGTTCTGGTCAGTTGCCCGTGGCCACGGCGGGCACAGGAGTCAGCTGTCAGCCTGTGACGGATTGATATAGACACCCCCCCCACCCCCCCACCGACCCCCTCCCCCGCGGCCCCCGCCACTCCCAAACCTCCACCTCCGTCCCGCCGGCCCTCCGCCGCCCCTCTTCCTCCCCAACAGCCGGGCCATGCCTGGTGGGCATGTTTGAGAGGAGACGTATTGAGCAGGGGGTGGAAGAGGGGGAGCCATCTTCCATTTTGACTGTGGCCCGTATTAGAACATGCCCTCCTGTCACCCTCACTTCATATCTGCTAGCCATGTTAGCTGCTAGGCTGTGGTCCCTCTATCCCTTCATCTGGTCTGCTGACAGCAGGCTGCTGGAGGTCCCTCCGTGCCTGATGTCCTGTCCAATGTGGACTAAATAACTTACTCCAGCCTCTTGACTCTCTTGTGAACGATGCTGTGGAAGCCTTTTTTGGAGCATGGGTGGCCACATTTTTTTTTTAATTCTGGGCTATAGTCGGAGACAATTGGGTGGAGATGTGCAGATTTTGTACAGGAATAACAGGACCGAAGACTGAGGCTATAATTTGTGTCAGTGGAGTCATCTTGTTTGAGATTTTCATTTTGCCGCTTCGCACTTTAATCCAACAAACGAGGCAGGACAAGAAAGTTTTAGTGGAAAGTGATTTGGTCGTAGGGTCAAATTAGTAGCTGCACAGAAGATATAAATATATACAAGTGCATAACACATACCAAAAAACAAGAAAGAAACGCCACAATTGACAAAGTGTTAAAATGATTACACATGCTGTTATAAAAATGATATAAAAATAAATATTATAGTTTTTTTTTTTTTTTAACCACTATGGTTAAGCTTCTGTTTAGGTGTAGGCACAAAAAGCAAATGGTTTAGGTTAGAAAGTCCTTAAAAATACCTTAGTACGAATTTTGAACAAAAAACCTCAACCTCTGTCTTGAATTGCTTTGTGGCTGTATGAATATGTCCAGCACTATCTCCTAGAAATTACATTTATACATTAATTATGAAGGGAACGGTAATCACTAGATGGGATAATGCTCTGTGGCAGTGATTTTTTTTTCTAATGTTCCATGTTTTTTTGTTGAAGGTGGATGTACAAAGCCCGGAGCCTTGGCACCAGAGACAGGGGTTTACATCATCCTGGGTGCTGAATGTGGTTCGTTTTAGCAAAAAAAGCACTTTGGTGTAGGTCAAGGAAATATCAGGCCTTCCATTAAATGTTCATAAAGTAAAAACATCATGTTCCATACAAGAAGTCACATTCAACCTGTTAGATATTGAACCGAGATGTTTCCTGAATCTTCACCTCGACATTTTGTGACTTAGCAAATGCATTTAATTGAAAAAAATCCTTCCTGATTAAATTGATGGAAAAAAGTAATTTTGGCAGCATTACATTTTCCACAAAATGTTTTTGTCGCAAACGAGTGATTGCAATTTTAGCAAGATAGGATTGAAATCAAACTGCTTTGACCCTTCTATACATCAGTGATAACTCACATGGTCATCAGAGGACTTCAGGATCACATAAACACATAGGCCTGTTTCATTCTTTTTTATTTTTTTTAAATGGCATGTTTTTGTTGTATATAGATCAACACTTAAAACTGAAATCATCAGAATTTCTAGATATTTTTATCATTTTGTTCATTATTACCAATTACAAAACATATTCAGATAGAACCCATAAACTTACCGTCCAATCAATTAGTTTTTTCTTTAATTGCTGCACCCTTAGTGTCTCCATCACCATCTCTCCCTCCATCTTCTACCTCCTCTGTCTGTCTGTCTGCCTCTCTGTCTACCTCTTTCTCCCTGGCCAGTGTGAAGTGTAATTGAAGGAGCAGTCTTCACATGGCCCACAGGCATGGAGGGGACATTGTGTGCGCTGTGGCGGCAAATTGCTCTCCTTGCTCCTCCGAGCCTATACCTCTTGTTCACTTCTTTCCTCCTCCTCCTCTCTCCATACTCTGCCCATCTTCTCACTACTTTATTAGTCAGCCCCCGCTATCATCGCTCTCCACTCCCTTCCCACCTCATTCTAGCTGTCAACTTATTCTGCACCTATCCTTCAACAGGTTTTAAAAGACGTAGTTTGATTTTTTAATATGTCATTATGTATTTTTTTGCTTTAGAAGTGAGAATACGGTGAAATTGTGATTTAGAAGGGAGCAAAACATACCATAAATAATCCCCAAAGGTGCTGACAGTAACTTAACTGCAAAAAGTCAAACTCCACCTTACAGGAGTTGTCATTCCTTTTTAGCACAGGACAGTTTAGTCAGACTGTGTTGGTCTGCTATTCAGACAGAAACCAACAAACCAGCAGGTCCTGTTCGAGTCCGCTGCTTGAACACAGGTTATTTAAAAACTGCAGACGTGTAAGCTGCAATTGAAGAGGCACTGAGGTTGCACAAAGAAAAAAAAAAGAGACTCTGCGGGGGAGTGAACACACACCCACTTGGGTTAGTAGAAGTGACAGAGCATCTATGATAGGGGAAGTCTCCAATATAAAGAGTGATTTGAGCGGCGTGCCTGGAGAGGAGCATACAGAACAGGAATGAGCCCAGAGCGAGAGATGGAGGGGAAAACCTGAGGGAGGGAAAATAGGGAAAAGGGAGAGGGAAGGGTGGTATTCGGGCTGAGACGGAGAAGCACATGCTTCATTAAATGAGGAAGTAATCCTGGCTAATTAAGGCTCTCCATGACAGCACTGTCAAGGATGACTGATCCTTCAAATGGCACCTCCCTCTCCTGACTGACAGCCAGCCTGCACTCACCGCTTTGAAGGTGAGAACTTTCTTACTTATTCCCACAGCTTCTTTTTTCTTCCCTCTGCTGCCTCTTATCCCCAATTCAAAGTGTTTTTCTTTGTTTTTGCATCTCATTATCATTTTGTAACAAAGTTTATGCGCGTGTAAAGGAGGGAAACTGTGTGATGGCTTGTGTGTGCATTTGTGTATCTGCATGTATGCTTTCTTGCATAAAGTATGCATTTCTATATGTTTGTGTGTAGTAAATGCTTCAGTACCTGGGTGAAATACTAGAGGAAATCAGTGGTTGGAAGGTACAGCCCATTGATTGCTTGACTAATTAATCAGCTGCATTGGCTCCATGTGGATCCAAGCTTATTGAGTGGAAGCTTGGTGCAGGGCCCTTTATGAGCCCATAATGATTCTTTCGCCCACGGGGTCAGGGCCTCATCTGGCCTTTAGCACAGCTCTGGTGCTACACAATATAGAAGCTTAAAAAGCAGCCATGCCTTGGTTAAAAGTTCATCCTGTACTTAAATGTAAACCTTGATGTGATTGTAACATCAATGCATCGATCCAAGCAATATAGCCGCGCTTGACTAGTATCCAATTTTTGTTTTGTGTGTGTACCAGCATGTTTAGCTCTTATTTATAGGGTTCATTTTCACAGTGGGGTGTTTTCTCTGCATGATCCATTGTGATCCCCAAACAGACCCCTACAACCACATGTGTGCACTGACCTATGCCATTCACAGAGGAGCTATGTTGACAGTTAGTGTCCCCCTGCAGGAGAGCCCACATGAAACAGCAACTTGAGCTGAAACCAGAGAGAGCAGAGGCCATGGTATATGACCCAGACAACCAGACAGAGTTGTACTATCCTGCCTGACATCAATCCTTGCCTGGTCCCCCCCCTCCTGACCCCCGCCCGTCCAGCCCAGCTCAGCCCAGCTCAGCCCAGCCTCTCCCAAGTTGGGGGGGAATACGGCGATGTGCTTGTAAACATGCCTATAAAAGTCCTGTTTGTATTGCACCAGAAGGCAGCTCTGTCTGAACTCCCCGGAGCTCACGTGAGCAAACGATGGGCGACTATCTTGGGGCTATGGCAATCTGAGTGTCACAACAGGTGTCTGTGTGGGTACCGGTAGCTGAACTTGTGTGCATGTGTACTCTGTCATTGTTCTGAATTCTGTTTCAGCTCAGCTATGAATGACTAGTATGCAAGGAAATATTTAAATGTCTAAGGAATCCTCACATTTTTAACAATGTTGTGGATTGTATTATTTGAAGTGGACATCAGATGCCTGGCTGCCAGAGAACTGAGTGTATCTTAATGATTGCATGGCGGTGGCACAACAGCTGTCTGTGGGCTGTCATGCTGCTGCTGCTGCTGCTACTGCTGCTGCGATGGACAACAGTGGCTTTCTCCCATTCAATCCCATAAGCTCTCTCCGTAAGCTCCCTAGTTCCCTCGGGTGGCTGGACCAGAGTTAAAGCACTAAGACCCAGGCAGTTAAAGTTTGCAGTGTCGTAACGAGAAGGCGCACAGGCCAGCTCTCTAAAGATAACGCTAAATACACAGTGATTACAGTGTATGGTCAGCGGGTTGGAACTTGGAACGGCAGACAGCTACAAAGATACATGATGAGCATGTTTTTTTTTTTTTTAAAGGCTGTGTACACATGTGCACAAGTGTGGGTGTTTGCACATTTATCTAATTCATTACTATCTTCAAGTAAGTCGATACATACATCAATTACAGAGGTTTTCATAAAAGTAACAAGTGAATGCTTTTGCAATCATAGACGATTGATAAGACCCCAGAGAGTTTAACTCCGCTTAGCATATGCTGACTGAGCTTGATTGTACAAGCATGTAATTTACATACAACTTTCCCCCAAATGATCATTTTGCCTGGCACCCAGTGGATGTTTGATTAGCATGATGACTGTGACTAATGCTGCAGAAATGTAAAATAAGCTTAACTTAGAGAACACAGACCCACATGAGGTTTGTTCTGCGGTCTCACATCCCCCCGTAGTTTCCACTTTACAGCTCCCCAGCGAGGCCTCGTGTGTGTGTGTGTGTGTGTGTGTGTGTGTGTGCAAGAGAGAGAGGGAGAAAGAGAGAGATAGAGAGTGATTGTGTTTTAGAGTCAGTGAGCACATGAGGCCATTTTTAACCACAGTCACAAGACGCCAGTATAAGGTTAGAACAGAGATGAGCTCCTGCTCTCAGAATAGTCCCTAGGAGGCCATGAGGCCCCCGCCACTGACCCTGGCCTGCATTCCAGTTGGCAGACATGCAGTTGTTGGGTCAGACATGGTTCCTATGCAGGCAAGGGACAAGACGACATGGAGGGGAGGGGGTCAGAGTGATGCAATGTGGCCCATTTTACCACTGACAACTGCACTCCATTTGGCACACCCCTATAAGGGGAAAGGGAAAATGTGTCGTAGTGAGGCATTTTATCTTTCTCCTTTCTCTAGTTTCTCTGTTCATATCTTCTTCTCTCTAACTTGTTGATTCAACTTGAAAATATGAGTGAAAGGGATGCCTTATAATTTTATGTGGCTTCAACAAATACAAGGCTCATTTATGCTCAACGTTTTTTATGGGAACCTATGGAGCCAACTGTCCGCACTCTTAGGTCATTACATGAACTTTTACGCACATTTACTGAGAGTCTATAAATGAAACGGAGCAGTACAACCTCAAATTGTGTACCGCTTCTGCGTCTTTCGTAATATATATGATATAATGACCTCCTGTTTGTTGTGGTCGTTTGATTCTGAAATGCCCTCTAGTGGTTTTATTGCATAACATCTAGGCCAACATGAAGGACGCATGGGAATATGAGGGCAGGGATGTTTACATTGTTTGAAACGGACGTATTTATTTTCATACATAATAAGGCATAAATAATACTTATTGGTAGCAAAGGTTATCTTGATTTAATATTGCATGATGTATACATTCTCGCCTTCATTTTGTAAATTTAGATCTATTAATTTCTTCAACTGATCAAGTAATTGTTGCAATGATAAATTTAATTCACATTCATTTTGATTTAATTTAAATTAAATTTTAAGCCAGTTTATAATCCAACACAAAAAAAATGCAGCTTTGGTTGCTGCTGTTGCTCTGTACAGTTGGAGCAAAGATTACATGTAAAACTGCTCTCCCTGACCTTATGGAATTTACTGCTCACCTGCATTATGATTTGTATTGGTTTTATTCTGAAAGGAAATAAAAATGACTCATTTTAACGTGTACTAAAACAAGTTTCCATTCTGTGTCATTTTTTCAAGCTACAAAAAGAACAATTTCTCAAACTCTCCTGCTGGGAAATATACTAAAACGGTGAACCTATTTCTTCAGAAACTTAACTTGTTTTTATGAGTTGAATGAACACTTGTCAGCTAATTCATTCAACTCATAATTTGAAGGCAAAACAGTTTGAGTCAGAAAAACTGAGTCCTGGAGTAGTGCTGGAATAAAACCTTTAAAAAAATTGACTTGAAATGATACAACTTATATATTTAGGTTAAGTTAATGCCAAAAAATAATAATTAATAATAGTATTTTAAAATGTACAGTGTCCCAATGTGTCTAAGTTGCTTTGACGCCTGGGAACATCTCTGTCTCTGTCCTGTGGTGTCACACATTCCTACATGACAGATGAATATCTTTGCCCTTTCCATGCAGCAGCACCCTACCTCCCTGCACTCCACCTGTAAAGCTTGACCATAACAATATACTCATATTGCTTGCATGATGCATGCCTGAAATAGCATTGGGAATAAAAAAGACCTAAATACAGCAGGACAGTCCTGCAGGGCAGGGGAAGGTGAAGCAGTACAATGACAGCAGAGACAGGGTGCTTCAGGCCAACTTAACGTCAAGGGATATAGGACAGATGTGAAGACAACCTGCAGTTTGTGCCCTTGACATTCAGTGTATTTCTGATCTCGGAGTTAGATAAAATAAAAAAAAAAAATAAAAAAAAAACTCGGGATGTCACGTCAAGTCGAACAGATCCAGGTCGAAGCGCACAAGTGCTGCAACATAAGTTCACTCATCCGAGCAATCGTTAGAAAATCTAAATATCTAATCTTCTCCAGCACCATCATACAGTTCCTATTCATACGGTGGCAAACATTCACACCGATGAGTGGTCAAGCTCAACCACAGTGCTCTTCTGTTGGCTGGATGGAAGTCAGAGCCTTGCTCAGGGACGCTGTGGCAGTGGCTGTTGTTTTCTCCACCCACAGTTTTCCAGCCAGTCTGGCAATTCCAGCCATTGACACTTCAGTCACAAGCCAGCTCCTCTGACCTCTGGGCTACTGTTGCCCCTGAGTTACAGACACTGGGTTTGGAGACTAGCTGTGTATATGGAGATTGAGCACTGATCTGTGTCTTCCCAGTGGGAATGAGTATATGGAGTGGTATGGAAGTGTTGTATGGACTCTGTCTTTTATTTTCAACACCCTACTCCCAGGTGGTGACAGCCCAGTGCTAAGTGCGGTAATAGCCAATTGATTTTGTTCTCTTTTTTTGTTGGTGGCTAGACATAAATCAAAGTGTCTGTCAGGACCTTGGTGTAGTAGGGAGTGTTTGTGTGTGTGTGTGTGTGTGTGTGTGTGTGTGTGTGTGTGTGTGTGTGTGTGTGTGTGTAATGGGGGTAGGGAGGGTTCTGTTTGGACTGGGAGAGTGTCAACAATTAATCCAGCCTGTGATCTGCAGGCCACCGTTCCTCTGACCCTCGGTCACAATCCAATTGGGACAGCAGCTTCACGAATGAGCTAATATCAACACTGAGGATCTGCCTGCTGCTTCTACTGGATTCTTACAGCATCACATTATGTCATTTTGTTTAAAATCTTAACATAGAGAGCACACTGTTCGTATTATAATTCAATAAGGGTCAGTTTAAACATCGAGTGACTCTCTTTACATTTTAAATGCATCTTAAAATGCGCTTTAACTATGGAAAATCTTACATTTAATTCACAGGTTTTCCTTTTTCTTCTGCTATGAAGCCTCAAATCCCAATTCCCCCTCCCTCAAGGATCCACAACGCAGACAAAGAGGTGGTATCATAGAGAATACAGATGTGAGCAACACTGGAACCATGTTAATCCTTTTAATTCAATTATGGTAAATAAGGACATAATTTCCTTCTAAACAAAACACAATATGCAGGAGTTCAGCAGGCAGTGGCGGCGGGGCCTCTGATGTAGGCAGGCGACCCGGCGGGAGGCCGGGTGGTCTCCTGGGATACCTCCTAGCTCAGGAGACCCCTACTGGGGCTCTCCCCCTAAAAGGCTCTCGCTTGCCCAGCACCGGTCCTGGCTAGCTGGACAATATATCTGAGACAATGGGCTTTGAACCACACACAGTTGTGCCCAGCTGTGGCCATTCCAATACAGACCTTGTAGCTGGGGGGAGAGCGAGTGAGGGGGGGCATAATGTGTCAGGATAGAGTATTAAACAGGGATCTGCCAAAATGCCTTGGGGCCTGGCTCGCTCATTGCTCCTAAAACAGTTGTGTGCAGCAGTAACCTGCTAACCCAGACCAGACTGACACCGGCACCTCCTCCACTATGAAAGAGAGTGTCTGTTCCCCGGGATGAACACAGGACAGGGGGGGGTGCAGAGGGGGCTGAGAAAGGGAGTATGTTTTTGAAACAGTTAGACAATCTGTTTGGATTAGGCCCACTGCTGAAGAGACATGGAAATGATGGGCAGCTGGGACTAGGGGAGGAGAGGAAGCAGAGAGGGAGGAGGAGGAGAGGATGGGGGAGGGGGAGGGGGGCGAGAGGGAGGGAGACAGATGGAGAGGAAAGGTGGTGGTGGAGGGGTTGAGTAGAGGCAAAAGGGGGAGGTGAGGAGAAGGGTCGGAGACTGGAATCTCAGGATCTAAGGCTCTTTTGGCTTGATGGTTCCCAGATGTTGTAGCCCCCCCCACCCCCGACCCCCCTACCCGCACACACACACCTCACCCCTCCTCCTCCTCTGTGTTTCTCTGCTGTGGTGAATACACAGGAGCCCAGTTAGCCATGCGGGACAGATGGGTCAATGGCTGTGTGGAGATGGGCCTCCTTTGGACCAGGGGAAATGGGAGGCGAGAGGCATCCTCTCCGCCTAACAACCACAGGCCAGAGAGGGAAGACCCTGCTGTGTTTTTTCTTTTTCTTTATCCTCTCCCCACTCTGGCCAGTCTAAGTGGGCAAGAGGTTCATGTGTGAGTGCGCAGATGTGTGCATTTTGTGTGTGTACCTGCATGCATATGCAGTTATGGCCATGCTCATTTTTACTATTTTTTTTGAATAGTAGAAATGTACATATGTAGTAGTCTTGGGGGGTGTATTTCTACAGAAGACCGCAGTGTTGCAGTATACATTGCACTGTGTAGATTATGTGCAGGTGTCTGGTCATTCTGTAGCTAGTGCTGAAATTCTGGTGCTGCTAGATTTACAGCCTCTGGCTGCAGCCGGCCATGTTTCAGGATGACGGCGTGTTCTCATCCACCTATCTGCTAAAACACTTACACTCCTCACTGCTCCACGCTGCCTTCGCCGCCTCAGTCCTCCTCAGCAGCAGAATGTGTTGTAGCCGTATATTAGCAAGTTGTTGACTGGCCACTGAAGCACACATTTGTCAACATATTAGAAGGTGTCAACACTTGAATAACAGTCTGTCAGCCCACCCACTAAAGTTCACTGCCAGTTGCATTATTCCACCTTTATGAACCCAATAATTACAGAGGGTATCCCATTAACAGAGGTGCTAATGGTAGAATTGTGGTTTGTGGTTAAGTTTGAACAAATTAGTTTTCAGTGCATTCATTTGTAATCTGAGTCAAAAAAAAAAAAACGTTCAGAGTTTGTACTTTGGAGAGGAATATATTTTCCCAGATTGCTACATGGTTGCACCTACAGTAACAGAGTTTTCTGCTCAGCTGTGCTGTATATTGAGCTGGATTCATCCCAAGGTTCTTTATTTCAACTTCATGAGTCAAAGCTGGGTAGCTCAAACACCATAAGCCCTCTAGTTACAGAGGGCTTGAGAGGGCTGTTGTATCACTTGATTGTGAATTGATGTTCAAGTGTTCACACACATATGCTTGTTTCTAGTCTGAGAAGTTACTGTATCCTTCTGAGCGCCTTTAAACCCAGGGCCACACGAAGGGAATATTTCACAGAAGCCCTCACTTAATTTGTGGTCATGGTTGCCAGATATGGAGAGAGACATTCTATCTCCCTTGAGAAGACTGGATATCCTCCTCTGGATGAGGTGGGGGAGGGTATTTTTGGAGCATCTCATGGCTATTACAGGAGACCTGGCGATGGGAACATGCTTGAGTGTGTGTGTGTGCACGTGTGTGTGTGTGTGTGTGTGTGTGATGCAAAGGAGGGAAAGAATGGGGGAGCCGGTGTGATCAGGATTCCACAGCTGGCTCATGTCACTCCTTGACCCTTTTCCCCACAAAATAAAAAGTCTAGACTGCACTCCGTCTCGCCACTTCACAGAGAGACAAAAAGGCATATGAAGAGATAGACAAGATAAACGAAGCCGTAACTTTCTCTTTCCCTGAAGGACTCAGTTCAAGAGACCTCTCTATAGACTTTTAGACTTTGCTCTTCATGGCAAGACATGGTGTCTATTAAGCCCATTAATAAATAAAGCATGGCGATAGTGCCACCAAAGAAATAGATATCACACTATTACTTATTTAACCACCCCGCTGAATTATTTATTGTTTATTCCGAATGATCTTTTTTTTCGCGTATACACTTTCAGCTTGGGTATCCCATGCAAGCTCTACCAGCGGCAGATGATTTGGATAGCCAAGTTCAACTTGAATGAGCTCGTGAGGAGGCCTGCACGGCTGCTGGTGCAAATCTACTGCAGGGGGTTGGGGAAAAGATCCTTGATGATCGTGTTACTGACATCAAAGAATAAGTACACCAAAGTCAACAGCCAAGCAGCATTAAACACCCACTGAAAGACAGACACAGACACATACTCTCTCTCTCTCTTCCTCGCTCACACTCATTTACTCTCCGTGTCTTCCCTGCTCCACTCCTGAACACTGACTCTCTCCCGGGGTCCGTGGAGAGAGATAAATTATGGGCCTAGTGGCTTTTTGAAGTCTTCTCGGCATCAACACCAATAAACGCCAAGCATGGCCCGCCTCCTCGCTCCTAAATTAAGTAATTATTACCTCTGGTGTGACTTGGCCATGTGGACCATAGCAACACTGCGCCTCAGCAGGGCTGACGGCCCGGGGTCGGCAATGAAGAGAGGCAGTGGGAACAAGCGGAGCATATGTCCTCTAATGAAATAAAGACCTCGGCTATATCCA